>JAFEMH010004978.1:0-183139 GCA_022495995.1 Adenophora triphylla var. japonica | reverse complement strand
ATGGATGAGCACACGGTGGCGAGCCCCGGCCTATTGCTGATGCTTGACCTTATGAAGCTTACTTGGCTTCGTTCCCCGAGATCAAAAGGGAATGGATACGAGTAGGTGAGCTACATGGTTTAATTGGGGGCTTGAGTAGGGACTACCCTTTTATTGATGATTACTGGCGAGGGCCGGTGATAGGCGAGAGATTGGCGAGAGCCTTTGTATGGAGTGGGTTTTCGACATGTTATTTATCAACAGCGCATCTCTTGCCCCGATTTCACCGCCGGCTTCGAGAGCTTGGGATACCGTAGGGAATACGTCTGGGGTGAGGCGGAGTTTAGCCGAGATGTACTTGGCTCTAGATGACATCAGCAGAGGGGAGGCGAAGTATTTCACCTGCTGTCACCTTGCTTTCGAGGTATTCTCTCATCTTGACTTCTTTTCTTTTGCACATTTCACTTTATCATTATTTTCCCTGTTTTGACTTCTTCTTCTTCTTTTCAGGCTTGGGCCTACGAGGTTTTTGGCTGCTATGCATGGCGGATCCGGGATGAGTTTCATAGCCACTTTTCTGCTCTCGGACGGTGGGCGAAGAATGTCGGGGAGACGAACCCGGGATGACGAGAGGGTGGGAGGTGCAGGATTACGGCCTCGTATCATGATACGCTGACATGCTTGAGAGGGACTCCCCAGAGGTTGAGTTTATTCCCTTGGACTAGCCGTTATGACGATGTGGATTTGGATCATCTTTGCGCACTTGACGAGAATGTCGCACTTAAGGCTAAAGTGAGTTTGTGCGGAGATGCCCTATACTTAGCGAGAGAGGGTATACAGACAAGATGGGCCCAATATTCTGCTCGAATCCCCGATGATCTCTCGGCTAGGATGTGGCTGCCTCGCCAGCTAGCGAATGTAGTTGCTTTGATTGTAGGCGTGGCAAAGCACATCTCTTTACACGGGATGGAGATTACACCTTGTATGTGGCTAGGAATCTTCGGTCCCATAGGTCGAGTTGGCTATGGTGCTCGTAGTGCGGGACCCCTCGACCGGTCATGTGGCTAGACCTCATTTGCCCCCAACTTTCATTGATTACCAGGGTGGCGGTCGTATGCGGCGAGCTCATATTGATATGTCACAGACTCATCCTCGTCTGCTGCTCCCGCGAGGTTCTAGATCCGTAAGTACTTCCCCTTACGTCTTTTGGATTGCTTGCATCCCTTTTTTGTTATCAATAACTGCATTCTGACATTTATTATGTCTGCTTGTAACAGGTGTCGGCCCAGGCTTACAGGCATTTGACCGGGTGGCTTTGCGGTGCTTGTGGGCATGATTGGCAAGCTCCAGAAAGGCATGATTTTTTGGAAAAACCAGTGCCGGTCACAAGGTTCGATCAATATCTCTCCACCTGGTCAACCGAGAAAGAAGAAGAGCCGCTTTGATGACGTAGGCACCAGCGGGGGCACTAGCGGATCGAAGCTTCGGACAAAAAATGCAAATGTGCCTCTTCACCGACCCGTCGAGAGTGACGATGATGATGATGATGATGGTGCTGAGACTGCCACGGACTACAAGCTTGATTCTGCTGTTATCACTGAGCTTGATGACTGTTATCGCATGGGGACCATAGCCTACGAGGCACCCTCGAACGATCCTGATGATGAGCCTGAGGAGGTTGAGGACGACGGCGAGGATGAAGATGATGATGAAGATAGTTTGGAGGATGGAGAAGATGATCCAGATGATGATGGATATGATTCAGAGTAGCCCCCTTCCCCCCTAGATTATTATGACTTTTTGGTTATTGTACCCTTTTAGGGAAAACATATACCCTAAATCATGCTATTTTGCTATGCACATCTTTTGTAAAAGATCAGACTTGGTCTCTTTTATTTTGTATGCACATTGTTAGCTCCTTCTGTTGCATGAATTTATGATGATGGTATGGTAGATGGCTTGAATTGGATGGCTTGAATGGATTTCTGGCTTGTATATGTACCAGGTGGATGAATGCATGGGTGTACATGGGGTAAATGAACCCTCCCCTATGCATTTGAGAAGTGGATAGGTGGTATTTATAGCTTTTGACAAGTCGGGGAGTGCCCTAGGGAATGCAGCATACTGCAGATTGCTGATGTCTGGTATTGGCTTATTATATCGCGCGACCTAGTATGCCATGTGGCCAGGTTTGTCGCGTGACATACATAGCCTGAACTGTACTTTTCATAGCCTTTGGAATTGGACTGGAATTGCCGACACGAGTTGGAATTGGGTGACCAAAGAGGTCACCTACCTGGTCCCCTCAGGGCAATGGCAAAGAGATATTGGTCCCTTACTATAAGGATGGAAATGGGGTGACCTAGGAGGTCAAAAAGCCGATCCTACTGGGAATGTGCCAAATAAAGGGGGGTGACCAATATGGTCATATAGTTGGACTTTTATGAAAATCTTACGCACCATTGAGGAATGGGGAAAGAAAAAGGTGACCAATATGGTTGGATGGCTGGACCTTTTATGAAAGGATAACTACGTATCCCGGAGGAATCAAGCCTTGGTCGTAGTTCAAGCATCACTAGATAGTTAGGAACAGTGTCTATGATTCTTGAGGTTTTGACAATTAATGGAGGTTGTCACCTGATTGACTAAAGCTTACGCCACTATCGAGGAGATAGAGGTAGCTAAAGTTTGGAGAACTTGAGCGTACTTCTCAATCTGTGATAGAGGTAGCTTAAGTTGGATTTTTGGCAATTAGGAAACTGTCGCCTGGCGTTATCTCGTTATAACGGAAGTAACGGAGGCGCTTTTGGGAGAAAATGTTATCATTAGCAATTGGCACGTTACTTGAGCCTAGGGGTGATTTTTTTTCTTGGAAACATGATAGGGACGGGGTCTGGATGTACATATGGAATGTGTTTGGAAATTGTTTAAGACGGGTTTCGAGCAAGTGGGGTTGTATCCCTTGGGTGCGGAGCGAAGGCTAGCATTGTTGTTGCTGAGATGTTGTCAACGTGGACTAGAATTCCCTCTTGGGCTGAGACTGGGTTTAAACCTCGGGTCTCAATGAATGTTCCTTTTTCACACTCTGGCATTTGAAGCTGATGCTGACAGGCTTTTACAACCAAAGACTAAAGCAGATGTCGAAGTGACCAAACCTCTCTTCTAGGGGTGGATGCGACTTATCGAAGCCCCGGTCTAAGGAAAAACTTTCTGCAAAGCCCCATGTCTTATTAAATCAAGGAAAGATCCTTTCATTGGCAAAGTGTCGGTTGCAAAGCCCCGGTTGAACGAACTGAGTAGGCGAAGTCTTAGGTTTCGAAGAAGTGACTTAGTGAAGCCCCAGTCTAGCAAAAATCCCAATATGATTGGTACTGCGAAAGTGATCCTGAGGTTAATCTAACCAAGACTGAATCCATCTTGTGACATAGTGAGGAACCCAATGTGGACCTCAAAAATGGCTAAAGAAGCCCCAGTCTAAAGAAGCGGCTTGGTAAAGCCCCCAACCTTGAAGAGTTTCAAGGCAGCCCTAATGCGAATTGTAGCAGAAGAGGGAAAAACCTATCCTTTCGTATTTACTTCCTTATTTTCTTTAGTCTCCCAGTCAACCTTAAGAAGATGTAGACGAAGAGAAGAATTTTAGGAAGATATATACATGCAGGGGCATATTTTTCGAAAGGTGGGAATAGATCCCGATTTTGTGTTATCTTGATGGCCTTATTCGATGTAGGCATAAAAACTCGCTTTGGGTTTGACTCTTTTGAGAGAGTATAAGCATAGAAGGGTTTGTAAAAGTGTATGGAAGCCCCTGCTGACAGAAAATCAGTGTTTAGCACTATTTTTCCTAAGATGTAGAAAAGGAAGACTTGTCAAGACATCTGAAAACTTGTTTTATTTACAATGATCACAAGATTGCTTAAAACCCTTTATTAATGCTCGGGTTATTCAACCACTAATCTCGATATGAATAAACATTTTGATTAATCATGAGGAGAAAGTCAACCAGTATCGCGGATCAAGGTTGGCTGGGTGTGAAAGAAAGGTTTGTGTATAGGGAGGTCATTGATGAGACCAGGTTTTCTGGGATCTGATTGTGTCTATGGGAGAGATCATTAATGAGACCGGATTTTCTGGAATTTGAATATGCTTATGAGAAAGGTCATTTGATGAGACCGGATTTTCTGTAATTTGAATATGCTTATGACCGGACCATTTCTGGTTGCCTACGTTCCCCTCATTGTGAGGAGCTCAGGTCGCCATAGTTCGGCTTCGGCCAGACTGTGTTTGGTTTTAGGAAATGGGATTTGAACCTTTGTGGTTCCTTTGGTGGAAAGGTTCGGATGAGAAGGTTGGATGATAAGGCATGGGCCTCGGGATGATTCCTTGACCAAGTCATTCTTGGACGGATGCTTCAACTGCTTTCTGATTTTCGTCTTTCATTGGGGGAGAAAGGATTTGCATATGCCCAAAGGCTTATGGAATGCTTCTGCCTTTGCTTCGACCGCCCCATCTATTCTTCGAGCTTTGATTTTGCCTGTCCGTCAAGCTTTTGATCGGTGACGCTAGATTCTTGGCCTCATTTTTTTTTCTTTTTCATCATTTTTTTTATATGTGCAACCCTGTTTTTTTGCCTAGACCGCCCTTTTTAGGGTTTTTCAGCCTAGCTGGGTATTACTCTTTACGCACTTTTGTTTTTTAAAGCACATGAGGGCCAAGGCGAGCCCCTGCTTGAACTTTTTTGATACCCTTGAGGTCTAAGGCAAGTTCTTAGGTTGTTGTCGACATGGGGTCAATCTTTCAAAGCTGAGTGGCCTTTTGTTGTCCGCCATCGTTGACTTGGTCAAGGTGATGGTGTGGACATGGTTTGGGAAGTGTATGGCTTGATGAAATCTTTTGTGAGGTAAGGAGAGTGTATGGCTTGATGGGGCTTTTGTGGGGTAAGGAAAGTGTATGGGGAAGGCATTAGTTGACTTTCTCACGCTGATTAATCAGAATGTTAATTATTTCGAGAGATTATTTATTGAGCAATGCAAGTGATCATATAAAATAAAACCATTTCATTAAATGTAATGTAGGTGTGCAAATAATGTCTTAAGTCTAGCAAGAAAAGAAGAAGAATCTTTTATAGAAGATTGAAGATTAATTACAATGTCCGTGGAGGACTTGATTGAAAGAGAAAAGTACTAGAACCTACGAAGGTTGACTGAGAGACTATTATTTTTTTTTTAATCTTCCTTAAAGATAGGTAGACCCTAGTCTAGCTACTCTTTGCTGGTTGGACTGCCAGGGAACTTGAGCTTTCCTTCATAGATCAACCATTGAATTTCTTTCTTCAGATCCAAACACTTGTCTGTCACGTGACCATAATGATTGTGGTATTCACAGAACTTGGTCTTGTCAACGTTACGTGGGTTTCTCGGCTTATAATTCTCGAGAGGTGTGAGAAGGCCTCGTTTCACCAAATCGTCAAAAACTTTGCTCTTCTGACCTTGCACTTCCTGAATCGACCTCTTACCAAAGCTTTCTGTTTTTGGCCCATGGAGGTTCTCGAGCTTCCCATCTTCTATCAATTTCTGGATCCAATACCTCAAATAGCTACAATCATCAGTGTCGTGCCCAGGGTATTGATGGAAAAGACAATGCTTAGACTCATCCAACCGAACATTGGGGTTCTTGGGCTTCCAATTCTCCAGTGGCTTTATCAACTTTTCTTTCATTAGCTCTTCCAGAATCTTGCTTAAAGGCATCTCCGCATTGTCAAAATGAAGGGAGCGTAGTTTTTGGGAGACATTGTTGTTCTCAAGACTTGGATTTCCATTGTCCAATTGGTTCCATTGTTGGATTTGGCTGGAGGAGGCTACGACACTCTTTCCTTTATTAGGAAGCTAGTCTTGAAGTGGTACGGTTCTTTGCTTGGTGCGAGTGGCATTGGGTTATGTTTGGTGGAATCATTTCCTTGCCTGGTTCGACGTCTTGGGTCAAGGGAGTATTGATACTCATCATGAGGTCAAGCTTCTCCTGCATTTGTTTCACTTGCTCCATCAATATTGCCACATGGGGGTCAATGGGAACTCTCGAGTTACTGGAACTCGCAATATGACTTGTATCGACGGAGGGAACCACAGTAGCAAACTGGTGAAACTGACGGCTGAATTCATTAAGTCCGGTAGGTGACAGCTGAAAACTTGAACCATCTTTTGGCAACTCATGATTGCATTCAGGTGGGTATAGGGGCTTCAGAACATAGCCACATAGCTCAAACTGATTATGTGAAGCTGGAGCATAAACTGGCAGGCATTGCTGAAACTGAGAGACAAGTGGGGTGAAGCCCAATCCGTTCTGGGGAGCTGAGGGCGATGGGGCCCTGATAGCCTGGGATGTTGGAAAAGACTGAGGAGGAGTGGTCCTTAGCAAGGGATCATATGTGGGAGGAGGGTATTGACTGTAGGATGGAGGGTATTGGTTATAGGATGAAGGGACTGAAATAATTGTTTCTGGAGTCTCATCTTCGACCATGACCAGAGAACCGTTGGCTTCGACCGTTACCTGAACTCCATGGCGGCGGAGTGCACCGATGAGCAGTGACAGCTGCTCTTCATGAACCTTATGGGCATTTTCCAAAGCCAGGACTAACTCTTCCTTCCTAATCATTGGATTTCCTGTAACCTCACTGTTTTCTGTCAAATCTGCCATTCTGACTCTCTGAGCTGACAAAACTGATGGCTCTGCCGAACTGTCTGATCTTAAGGTTTCCGTACTGAAAAGCCGCTGACCCGGTATTCTCGCCCACTTCTTTCTCGCTGCGGGAAAGGGATAGGCAAGGTTTAGACTCGGAGGCAGGTAAGGTTTAGACTCGGAGGTAAGTGTTTAAGCTTGGAGGTAAGTGTTTAGGCTGAAGGCTCAAGTAACATGCACTTATCGCTCAAGTTTTACTCAAAACACATTTTCCCCTAATCCTAATTGATCGGGAAAGATTGGACCTTGAAAGGCCGAGATCAAAAATCGAAGATCGGACCGAGGAGGTCGCGATTGGGAATTTGACCGCGAAAGAGGGAGAGATGGAAAATCGGAGATCGGACCGAGGAGGTCTCGATTAGGGATTTGACCATGAAAGGTCAAGATAGGAAAAATCGGAGATCGGACCGAGGAGGTCTCGATTAGGGATCTGACCATGAAAGGTCGAGATAGAAAAATCGGAGATCGGACCGAGGAGGTCTCGGTTAGGGATTTGACCATGAAAGGTCAAGATAGGAAGAATCGGAGATCGGATCGAGGAGGTCTCGATTAGGGATCTGACCATGAAAGGTCGAGATAGAAAAATCGAAGATCGGACCGAGGAGGTCGCGATTGGGAATTTGACCGCGAAAGAGGGAGAGATGGAAAATCGGAGATCGGACCGAGGAGGTCTCGATTAGGGATTTGACCATGAAAGGTCGAGATAGAAAAATCGGAGATCGGACTGAGGAGGTCTTGATTAGGGATTCCAGAGATAGAACCATGCAATTATGATGATTGTTCAAGTTTACTTAAAACAGTGTCTTTTATTTATTTCTATTTGGTTGGAAAAGGGGTTTTGCCCTTCTTTTTCGCAACTACTCTAGATCATGGATCAGTGGGTTCCGTCACTACGTCTATAAGCCCCTCGTATTCCACCTGTATTTCGACCTCCCAGGGTGGACAGCCCCGGGCGAGGGTCCTATAGGTCACGCGGATCCCACCGACCGAGAGAGAAGAACTCTCCTAATGGGTCTAGCGGGTCATAGGAACTTTTAACGCACGAGCGATGCGAATTATAGTCAAGGCAATACCGGGAAAGTCTCATCTTTCAGCCTTAACGGAATTTTGGTAGAATTTCGCTTGCGCGAATGACGTTTTGACTTTTCGGTAATGTCCGAGAAAATAATAGGCATGGGTCGGGCGGTAAAAGCTGGATGACAGAGTGTCACATTAAAATTCGTTGCATACGCCGTGCGTGAGTCAAAATTGAAGTCAATGCCGGGCCAAGATCTTGCCAATTTTTCCTTGTCGGAATTTTGGCATAGCTCCGCTTGTGCGAAAGGTCTTTGGATTTTTGGCAAGGACTCGGTCTCGACTCTTAAGCATTCCTTGCTGGTCAAGGTCAAAGTCAATGCCGGAGTCAAGATTCTACCAATTTTTCCTTGTCGGAATTTTGGCAGAGTTCCACTTGCGCGAAGGACCTTGACTTCCGTTATGGACTAAGGCTTGACCTTTACGAGGATATGCAACTGGGCTATATGACACGGACTAGACCAAAAACCAACCAAAAGTAACGGTTTTTTGAAACGTGTGACACAGACTGTGCATTGGTCGACACTGGCTGCCATGAGGAGTTTGTGGTGATTCCGTGCGCGCCCGGGAGCATCGTAAGGCTGTCCGTGACTGCAACTGAACAACCACCCCGGGTTAAAGGGACGTGCATGCAAAGTTTACAGGATATATAAGGTGCGCGTAGTGTGCGGTCTCCTAAAAATATTCCTTTTTGAGTTAAAACAGAAATTTTCATGAAATGTGTTTTAAAGGAATGATTTTTCGGGACGGGGGAAAAATGCAACAGTTAAGGCACGTAAATTTTCTGGGAGCCCCAGTCAGTCTTGGGACTGAATAGCCCCAAGCTGCCAAGGCTGCTAGATTAATCTCAATTTTGTCCTTGTGGAATTGCCAATGAGGCCGCCCGGCTAGAATCCGAGGTGGATTAAGCCGTGCGACTGCATGGATCAATTTTCCAGGTTCCAGTCCTTTGCAATTTCAGGTTGCTCCCCGAACATTTTAGGCACCTTTCAGCTTTTAGCAGGCTTCCTGTTCAGTTTCCAGAGTATGCACAATTCCCAAGATGCAATGCAATGCAATGAAAGAAAGCAAGCACGATAATTGGAATCCGTGACGGGAGGCTAACCCGCTCAAAGGAAAAAAGCTTTCTTTTTATTATTTTTTTTTTCGAAAAGGGATACCGGTACGTGGGATTGTTAGACCACCGTTTATCCCAAGCCCCGGGTTAGGAAGCGATACAGGAAGGTTAGTGGTTTCCACCTATATACCGGGTATCATTTTTATTTTGAAAATGAAAGCTTTTCTCCTTTGGGATGTCCCCAGCGGAGTCGTCAAACTGTGAATGTGTGCCCAAATTCTATTTTTTTTTTTTTAGTTTGGATTCAAAATTTGAAAAACGGAGTCGCCACGCCATTTTGATTTCCTCAAAACTTTGAAAAAAAGGATTTAGGGTTCGGAGGTTAAGTTACTCCTTGGGAAGAACGGATCTGAAATTACCCGGGTTCTGGCTCGCGCGCGGGGGCCCCGTGCATCTCGCATTTCGTTGCGTCGCGTTCGGGAAAGTCGCCCAGATCCGAGAGGCAACGCGTTCGTGCCCCGAAATCTGGCTTATTCTGCTTTTCGCGTTAGTTGGGAGGTGTCTCGCCGTGTTTTTGCTTTGTAGAGTCGCCACGCCGTTTTTATTAAGCTCAAAACATTGAAAAAGGGCATCAGTTTAAAAATAAACTATTTTTTGTTGTCTGATGAGATTTTTGAGTTCAGAGGTCAGATGACTCCTCGGGAAGAGAATATTAGAATCTTAGAGCTCACCCGAGTCGCCTCGTAAAATGAGTCTTTCGAATACCCCTAATATTCTTTAACTGTTATGTGTGTGTGTGTATGTGCTTTTTTAAAAATACATGCTGTGTTGGATGTCTACATTGTACACTGCTTTATTGAAATGTATTGAAATAGTATAGGAAGGAAGCCTTACCAATGTTGGTTCGTGTCTGTCTTCCGCGGGGGAATAGTGTTTGAGGACAGAATAGTGTTCCGGTACGGACCGGGATTGCTTCGAAAAAGGGGCCGGTTGTCTGCGAACAGAGTTTCGGCGTGCGTTGGAATCGTTGGTTGGATTCGGGCAGAGGTTCGGCGTGCGTTGGAATCGTTGGTTGGATTCGGGCAGAGGTTTGGCGTGCGTTGGAATCGTTGGTTGGATTCGGGCAGAGGTTCGGCGTGCGTTGGAATCGTTGGTTGGATTCGGGCAGAGGTTCGGCGTGGTTTGGGATTGCCGGTTTGACTCGAAAAGATCCGGGACGCCTCGGGAAAGATCAGGCAAGGCCTCGGAGTACCACGAGGGGCCTCAGAGTACCTCGAGAGTGCCTCGGGGCAGCGCGGGAGCGCTCGGGGAGGCTTCGAAGCACCGCAAGGGGGCTCAGAAGGCCTCGAAAGGATCCAAAAGGGGCCGGGAGTACCCCGAAGGGTCTTAGAGGGGAGCCTGAAGGCTGGGGGGAGAGGATAGAAGAGGAAAATGTGTGAAAATGAGGGAGGGGGAGCCCTCTATTTATAGTGTAGAAAACTGCAATAAGGTCCGTACGGACCTTGCAGGTAATCCAAAATTTTAGTTTTCCTCGATTTGAGGAAATCTGTGATGATGAAGAAGATTTAGCCATGATGGTGTCTACTTGCAATACGGTCCGTACGGACCATCTCAGCATGCAAAGAGATCCGTACAGACCAACCATGTAGGGGGTAATGATGTTCTCCAGGATTTGAGGGAATAAGTTGGACTTTAAGGGGATTCAGTAATCATTGCAGCAAAGAGGTCCGTACGGACTACTTATGCTTTTCTGAATTCTGAAAAATTCCCAAAAGGTCCTTTTATCCCTTTTTATCCCAGAAAGGTTCCTCCCTTGGTTTGGCTTGGGGTTTTTAAGGGTTTTGAGTGTCAAAGGTCTTCAAGACTGCGTTTGTGAGTCTGCGGTGTTTCCTGTATACTCGGAAGAGGGTGATCCAGATTGAGGTACTTACAGAAGCCCCTCGATGACGTCACTTATGGAGGAAGTGGGTTCGTCGATAAGATAAGGGTCCTAATCTGGATCGCGTGCTGGGAGAGGAAGTGACCGTGTAGGTCGGTGGGAGGATGTGGCGGTGTCCTGTTGTGTGACCGTTTAGGTCAATTGGCTGGACCCTGTGATAGGATTCCTACGTATCCCTGGCGGGAATCAAGCCTGATCGTAGTTCGTGTGTGGGGTGAGTGTTGTTGTGTACGAAGACGTGAGATGTCCTTTGACTGGAACTCTGTGTGTGGATGTGGTGGCATCCCGTGAGTGACCACATAGATCAGTGGTAAGGACGTGGTGGCATCCTGGGTGATCGTATAGGTTGATGGTAAGGACGTGGTGGCGTCCTGGGTGACCGCATAGGTCAGTGGTAAGGACGTGGTGGCGACCTGGGTAACCGTATAGGTCGATGGTAAGGACGTGGTAGCATCCTGGATGACCGTATAGGTTGATGGTAAGGACGTGGTGGCGCCCTGGGTGACCGTATAGGTCGATGGTAAGGACGTGGTGGCGCCCTGGGTGACCGTATAGGTCGATGGTAAGGACGTGGTGGCGCCCTGGGTGACCGTATAGGTCGATGGTAAGGGCGTGGTGGCATCCTGGGTGACCGTATAGGTCGATGGCTGGACCCTGTGATAGGATTCCTACGTATCCCTGGCAGGATTCAAGCCCGGTCGTAGTTCAGAGGTCGTGAAATTATGAGTGTATGCGGGTGTGGTGGTGCCCTGAAGTATCGTGTGACCGTCGAGGTCAGTGGTAAGGACGTGGTGGCGTCCAGGGTGTGCAATCTTACTAGAAGATGGGTAATCTTACGAGAAGATGGTTTGTGACCGCCGAGGTCGACTGTGAGGACTTGGTGGCGTCCTAAGATGTGGTGACCTCCGAGGTCGATTGTGAGGACGTGGTGGCGTCCTGAATGTGCAATCTTACTAGAAGATGGGTAATCTTACGAGAAGATGGTTTGTGACCGCCGAGGTCGACTGTGAGGACGTGGTGGCGTCCTAAGATGTGGTGACCGCCGAGGTCGATTGTGAGGACGTGGTGGCGTCCTGAGATGGAAATTTTACGATCATCCGAATCGGGTGGTTTAAGGCCTTCCGGGCCGGAGATAGTGATTTGGGAGGTTTATGCGGTCTTCCGGACCGAGTGTTTTAAAGCCTTCCGGGCTGGAGATAGTGATTTGGGAGGTTTATACGGTCTTCCGGACCGAGTGGTTTAAAGCCTTCGGGCTTTTGTATGTCATGTATGAGGACTTGATTCGTCTTCGGCGTGGTTGTGTCATGCGTGAGACTTGAATCGTCTTCGTGAGATTGTGCCATGCGTGAGGACTTGAATCGTCTTCTGGCTGCGGGTGTGCCATGCGTGAGGACTTGAATCGTCTTCTGGCTGCGGGTGTGCCATGCGTGAGGACTTGAATCGTTTTCTGGCTATGGGTGTGCCATGCGTGAGGACTTGAATCATCTTCTGGCTGCGGGTGTGCCATGCGTGAGGACTTGGATCGTCTTCTGGCTGCGGGTGTGCCATGCGTGAGGACTTGAATCGTCTTCTAGCTGCAGGTGTACCATGCGTGAGGACTTGAATCGTCTTCTGGCTGCGGGTGTGCCATGCGTGAGGACTTGAATCGTCTTCTGGCTGCGGTTTGCAGAGGCGTGGCTGCCTTGTGCTTTGATTGCGAGAGGTGTAGATGCCTCGTGCTTTGTCCGCTGGGGAGAAGGTTGGACTTACGATGACTGTCGGTGTTCATCTGTTGGGGATCATCGTGGCCTTGTAGGGGCTTTTTCCGCAGAGGAGGTGACTTCGGGCTTACTTTGATGGCCGGTGGTTGCTTCACCGTTTGGCGTTTTGGAGGCGTTTCGTGCCTTGGGATTAGTGTTGGGAGGTGCTGGCTCCTTTTGCGCTTGTTTTACCGTTTAGTGGGCGAGGTACGGGCTTACGATGACGGCCGGTGCTGGGGATATGCGGTCTTGTACGACTTCCCTTTTGACTTGCTGGGGAAGGAGCTCGGGCTTACTTTGATGGCCGGTGCTTGAGTTGCCATTTAGTGGGCGAAATCCGGGCTTATGATGACGGCCGGTACTTGCGTTGCCGTTTAGTGGGCGAAATCCGGGCTTACGATGAGGGCCGGTGCTTGCGTTGCCGTTGAGTGGGCTAAATCCGGACTTACACTGACGGCCGGGGGTTGCGTTGCCGTTTAGTGGGCGAAATCCGGACTTACGCTGACGGCCGGTGCTTGCGTTGATAGGTTAAGGACCAATCTGCATTGAATCTGCTGAAATAGGCCTTTGGACAGCCAGGGGCAAAGATTATAAGGGTAGAAAAGTAATTTGGCCCTTTGTTGCAAAGAGGTCCGTACGGACCAACCTGGGATGTAAAGAGATCCATACGGACCAATGTTGAATTTTACAGTTCCCAGATTTTGAATGGGTTTAAATGCCGAGCCTTTCCCCATTTCTTCTTCTTCCCGTGCGTGAACCAGAGAGAGAGAGGGATAAAAACTCCATTGTTGTCCAAAATCTTCCATTTCTTAGCTTGAATTGCTCGCGATGGCGGAAGGATCAAGGAGGGGACGTCGCCAACGGAGTCGAGATGTGATCGAGCAAAGGATGGAGCTTCAAAGAAATTGGATCTCCTTTGTGCCTTCTTCTAAGAATCCGGATGTGTTGTACCCGAATCCGGAGGTGCATAACCGGCGAGTCAGGAACGTCGGGGAGGTAAGAAATCAATTTCGTCTTGATTCCTTGCTTGAATTTTTGAATGCTAGAACTAGGTTTTAGTTTTCCGCATTTTGGGGCTTTTGTTATTTGCCATGCTTTTTTGTGAAATTCTTGATGAATTGTTGAAATTGAGCATGTAAATATTGTGGGTATGTGATTTTTGTGCAAAAATGTGTAGATTAGCTCTTATTTGTAAAAAATAAAGTGCCTCTCTATGAAATGCATGCTTTGGTGTTTTGTACCTTATGCTATTTCTGTATTTACATTGTGAGAAAAATTGCCGTGTAGGGACAAGTTTTGTGAAAAATGTGACATGTGCCGTTTTTTGTGACGGGTCTTGTCTGAAAGTATGTGCCGTGTAGGGATGGACTTTTCTTTTGAAAATGTGTCATGCAGTGTGTGCCGTGTTTTTGGTGACGGACTTTGTGGGGAGTAATATGTGCAATGTGCGCCGTGTTTTGTGACGGGTCTTTTGAAAATGTGTCGTGTAGTGCTTGATCCCTTTGTTGAGAAAATTTGTACAGTGTGTGCCGTGTTTTGTGACGGACTGCATGGGGAAAATTATGTGTAATGCATGCCGTGTTTTGTGACGGGTTGCATGTGAAAGTATGTGTAATGTGCCGTGTTTCGTGACGGGTTACATGTGAAAAAATTTGTGCAATGTGTGCCGTGTTTTGTGACGGACTTTTTTTTTTTATGCTTTGGTATTAAATCTTGTGGCGACGTACCTTTCTTTGTGTTTACTGCGGGATGAGGGCTTTTGGGTGGGAAAGCCAAAGATGAAGACTCGGGGATCGCTCGAGGGCGTAGTTGAGTTGTGGCGACGGATGCGAATATCTCTGTGGATGGCGGGCCGAGCCCTAGGAGGCTGGTCTATGCTTACGGCCGGGCTTGTTCGTGGAGAACTTGGCGGGATCTCGACACGAGGAAGAACAAGAGTATCTTCACTGGTCCTATCGAGTATTGGTGGGATACCACCCACACCTTCCATCCGAGGCTGGGGCGAGGTGACGGTGATGCCCATCGATTTTCTTTGCTATCATCGGGCTTTCCTTCAAAGGAGGGCCGGTGCGGTGGAGGGATAGGATAGGCGAGGACGTCTTGGCGAGGCTGCTTGGGCTTTGCGCCTCTTCCTCGTAGGGGCCTAGGCATCTTGTACAGCGATGTGGAGACGAGGATTACGGCCGATGTGGGGCCCTCTTGTCGGGAGTACCGGTCGGGTGACGGCGGAGCGGTGGCGCGCTCCTTTCTGTGGTTTGCTCTCTCTGAGACTCTGTTCTCGAACCACGCGATGATGGCTCCTTTTGCTCTGCTGGAGAGCTTGATTGACTTAGAGAGAGTCTGTGACATAGCTTGGGGCGAGGCGGGCCTGGCCGAGCTTTATTTCTCCTTGGACCGGTTCAGCAGAGGTGTGGCCAGTTCCTTGGCTTGTTTTGATTTTGCTTTGGAGGTATGAGTTTATTGTTGTTTTTGATTAGCAACCTGTCATTTCTCCGTTTTCTTTTGCCTTGAGCCTTTTACGCTTTTGTCGCATGTGTGGTTCTACGAGATCTTTCGGTGTTTCCCGTGGGATAGAGATCACAGGGCCATAGCGGCCTATCTGCTATGTTAAGTGGGCCCGCCGGCGAGGAGGAAGAGGACCAGCAAGGGGAAGCGCACCATTACCTACGGGGAGGTGAAGGCGCATCTAGGGAGAGATAGTCCGGAGGAGTTCGTTCTGTACCCGTGGGTTCGATACGAGGCTGATGAGTTCGAGGGGGCTCCTGTGGTGACGGCGCGAGAGGAAGATCTTTGCGGGGCACGACTGCGATATCATGTACTTGGGCGAGAGGGTCTTTTGGCAGCATGGCCCGGGTATGCTTCCCTTGGCTCCGAGGGACCCGCCTTTCGGGATGTTGAATTCTCGGGATATGGACGTACTGGAGTTTGAGAGGTATTTGGGCGGCGTGAGTGCCCATGAGTTTGTTTTGTATCGAGAGGAGTATGGGGCCTTCGTGAGGAGGAAGTTGAGGACGCCACAGGTGTTGGCGAGGAGAGGGAGGCTGGTCGCGGGGTCCCAGAGGTTCCGGTGCACAGGCCGGATTTTACATATGTCAGTGGGGATTCCTCGAGGAGGAGGGTGTCTGCATGCCCGTCCCAAGCGAGCTCCTGCTTGCCTAAGTGGATCACGACATGCGCGGTGAGTGTGCTTACTCTTTTCCATCTTGGCCTCTTTTCTGTATTTTTCTCTTTTTATTGAGTATAATTGTATTGCTGAGCGTTTCTTTGGCTGCTTGCTTGTGCAGGTCCCGGGGAGAGCCTATGACATGCTGACCCGCCGTTATGTGGCGATGAGGTCCTTCGCGAAGAAGATGGCGTTGAAGATGTCTTGTCGGTCTTCGCGGCATGTGCCGGCGTACGAGCCGATGCCTTCGAGGCATTCTGTAGATGTTCCCCCACCGAGAGCCGAGCCGGAGCCACAGCAGGAGGGACCTTCGCGGGGGCGGCATAGCATGGATGCCGGGACGTCCTCGGGAGCTCAGAGGTCGTAGACCCTTCATTAGTTCTTTCCTCTGCCGGATGCATAGGGTGAGGGTTCGTCAGAGCATGCCTATTTCGACCCTTTTATCGGTTTCGATCCTTCTGAGTATCTTGAGTACCAGCCCCAGGAGGGGATTCAGTACTCCGATGATGAGGGTGTGACTGGCGAGTTTACCGGGATGCCCGACTTCTCGCTTGAGGATGTCAATGATGATGATGATGCTGAGGAGTCAGATTAGGATTCATTTGCTTTCCCTCTTTCCGTATCCCCCCCCTTTTTTTTTGTTTAGCAACAGACATTTATGTACCTGTAATAAAACATTTGCATTTGTATCGCAAAGCATTTTATTCTAAGATGTAATGCCATTTTTGTGATTCCCGGGAATTGTCCTAGGAATTGTTGCTACTTTATTTTTTATTTGTGCATGCCACGTGGTGAGGGTGCGTTTGTGGGTAGCGTGTGCTTGCCGGAAATGGCTTTGGCCGAGTTTGGGCGGTTTGGAGCAAGGTCTGCTTGTAAGTGGTTGTTATGCTTATTTCTTTGAGGGAAGTGGGTCATGGTTACAAAGAGGTCTGTACGGACAGACCTAGCATGCAAAGAGGTCCGTACGGACCAGCTTTGCTTTTGGGGAGGAAATAAATGTTCTCCGGATGTCTGGACTTTCCCCGCTCCCCATTTGCAGCCATTTTCGAGCTTTCTTCCCCATTTTCTCTAGGAACCTCCATTTTTGCCATGGATTCTTCGTATGTTCCAAGAATTTTGCCAAGGCTTTCGCAGGAGCGGCAAGCACTCTTCCTTGAGCGGCTGAAAATGTGGATGCGACACCGTATGAGGCATCAGAGGCGGGCTTTCGAGGTAAGGTTTCGACTTTGCTCGGTTTGGTCTCTTAAGGAGTTGGTTCCTGATTGGGATTTGTTGCGGGCTGCCGCGAAGTTCTAGGATGTTAGGAGGCATGTGTATTGCTTCTCCTACAACGAGGTAGTGCCCACCTTTGAGGATTTTCGGGCTTTGATTGGAGGACCGGAGGTGGAGGCCATCTCGCTTCCTTTGATTGGTGGTGCTGCTGTGAGCGTGAAGCTTGCAGGCTTTCTTCGTACTTCGTTGGGAGAAGTGCAGGGCATGATCCTTGATTCGGGTCATATTGACATTTCTGCGTTGCCGGAGCGGTTCATGATTGATGATGAGAGTGATGTCTCGTGGGATGCATTTGCCTTGTGCGTGATAGCGACGCTTTTCATGGTCAGCTCCCTTGGGGTTTGCGATGGCGCTTTGCTGGATGTGGTTGGGCACTGCAGAGCTGGAGAGGATATTGTCCCGTTGGTGCTAGGGGAGACTCTTCATGGTATTGACCGTGCGCGAATGGGGATCGGTTCATGAGAGGGAAAGCCCCGCTTTGCTCACCTTGTGGGCTGCGAGAGAGACTTCGAGGCCATGCCGAGGCTCAGGCGTCGTTTAGCCGTGGTCGTTTGCTCGGCGACCTCTTGTATTGGATATGGATCGATCCGCACAGGAGAGATGGATGGCACGGCTTGGTACGCATCGGATCCGTTGGTGGGTTCCATGCTGGGGTATCGAGACTAGGAGGGCCTTGCAGGAAGGGTCCTATGTTGTCAGAGTTCTCGGTTTGTCTTGGTCCTCCTTCTATATTCCGTCGCTTGTTTCCGGCGGTTTGGGATGAAGCGGGAGCCTTTGTTGAGGCTGGATGACCTTGCTACTGCGGAGGTAGCTCCTCTTTGTATGGCAGCTCCAGGTGCTCTTTTGTATTTTCTGAGGGTATGGAAGTATTCCGCTTTCCCTCCTTTGGTGCTCCTTAGACGTCGGGAGACTGTCACATTGATGACCCAGTACCTGGCTTGGTATGAGTAGCGTGTTGGGCAGTCCCAAGTGGCTTTGGGAAGCAGGCGTGAAGAGATTCTGGGACCTGATTGTCATAGTAGCTATTGCCTTAGGAGTGATGAAGCACAGTCGACCCTCGGGATGTTACGGGAGACACTTTGTTTGACTACGAGACGAGAGTTGACCGACTGACGGGGAGAGGTCCTCTTTTGCAGACTCGCAGGGAGGAGATCCGAGCCGAAGCACGGGCGAATGAAGCCACGAGAGGCTCTTGGATTGTTTGACTCTACGGGGAGGACCCCTAATCTCGGGCGAGAGACGAGCTAGCTCACGTGGAGCGAAAGAAGACTCACCGGGGACGAAGGAAGAAAGGAAAGAATGGCGAGGGGACAAGCGCAGACGGCGCGGAATGACCTCCTAGGTATCCATTCATTGCATTGTAAACATTATTTGTTAAATGTATTAAGCTGTCTTTTAGCATGTTGTGAATTTGAGAGTAGACCGTGCTTGAACTCATCAAGAAATGTTGTAACCGTTAGTGATTTGTGATTTACTTTTAAAGCTTTGTCGAGACGCAAGATCTCTTGTTCGCTTTTTGTTTCTTTTGTGCACCTTGACGGCGTCCATCTTTGGACTTTTACATTGCATTTGCGGGTGAAAGCGGCACAGGCCTTGACGGCAATCCCCTTTGCTTGGGCTTTGTGCTTGACAGAGAGGTTGGATGATCCCCTGACAAGTCGTTTTGACGGTCATTTCCGTTGCTTCCTTGCCTCTTGCTTGTTGGCGTCAGGCTCTTGACCTCAATTTTGCAGCTTCTGCTTGAGCTTTGTTTATTATTATTTTTTTTATTTTATTTTTTTGAGAGCCCTTGCTCGAGCTCTTTTTTTTTTTTTTGAAGCGCGTGAGGGCGAAGACAAGCCCCTGGCTTGGAAGTAGACATGGGTCAGTCGTTTGACGTTGAGTGACCTTCGGATGTCCTTTGATGTTGTCGCCGTCGTTTGACTTGGTCAAGGTGACGTTGGGGGCATGCTCTTGAAAAGTGCGTAGCTTGATGGAGGTCTTGATCGACATTCAAACTTTTGACTTTTTTGCGTGTTTTTAGACCCGACCAATTAAGGTTTCCTACGTTCCCCCGGACTAGAGGGCTCGGAGTGCGCGTAGTTCGACACTACATGGAGTGCCAATAGATGCACAATTGTTCTTCTTTAGGCGAAGTATCTGCGGAGTTTGCTTAGTTATTTGGATTCATGAAGGGATTGCCGTCTAGGTCTGTCAGCTTCATGGCACCTTCGGGGAAGATCTTTTGAACCACGAAAGGGCCGATCCATGTTGGTTCCCATTTTCCCAGTGGGTTGGTTCGAGTGGGAGGCTTTTCTTTGAGTACCAGGTCGCCTTCCCTGATGTCTCGGGATTTGACTTTCTTGTCAAAAGCTCTAGCCATTCTGCTTTGGTAGGCTCGGACGTGTTCCATGGCTTTTAGTCGTCGCTCGTCTAGCAGAGCCAATTCGTCGTGTCGCCTTCGGAGCCATTCGAATTTGTTGATGTCATTTTTCAGCAGCACTCGGAGTGAGGGAATTTCCAATTTAATGGGGAGGACTGCTTCCATCCCGTATGTCAGGGCGAATGGAGTTTCTCCCGTGGCCGTTCTGACTGATGTTCGGTAGCCCCAAAGTGCAAGGTGCATCTTCTCGGGCCAATCTCGTCCTCGGGTGGTCATTTTCCGGATGATCCGTTCGAGGGTCTTGTTTGCTGCTTCTACGGCGCCATTTGCTTGTGGCCGGTAGGGAGAAGACCTGTGGCGTGTGATCTTGAATTCGGCCAGCAGTCTGTCGCATTCCCCTTCGAAGTGGGAGCCGTTATCTGATATGACCTCGTTCGGGATGCCGTATCGGCAGATGATGTTTTCCCTGAGGAAATGTGTGACTTTCTTGGAGGTGAGTACCTTGTAAGACTTGGCTTAGACCCATTTGGTGAAGTAGTCGATGGCTACTAAGATGAACTCATGACCGTTGCTGCCCGGTGGAGCGATTTTCCCGATGACGTCAATTCCCCAAGTGGCGAAGGGCCAGGGTGTAGTCATGCAGTAGAGTTCGTGAGGGGGTAGGTGATTGAGGTTGGAGAATCGTTGACACTTGTCGCAACTTCGGACATAGTGGATGCAGTCTGCCTCCATGGAAATCCAGTAGTAGCCCATCCTAAGAATGATTTGCATCAGGGCTCTGGCGTTCATGTGGGGACCGCAAGCCCCATTGTGGACTTCGCTCATGAGCTTGTTTGCTTCTTCTTGGCTGATGCAGCGTAGGAGTGGTCCTTGTTAGCGTTTTTTGTACAGCATGTCCCCAAGGATGACGAAGTGGGAGGCGAGGCGTTTTAGGGCCATGATGCTCTTGGCCTTGACTTCTTCCCTGTGTTGGCCTTCTTCATTCATGAAGGCGGTTTCCCCATTCTTGAGGTATTGGAAGATCTGGTCTGTGCTGGAAATGGCTTTGGACTGGTGTCTCTTTGGCTCTTCAGCAATTTCGCAAATCGCTGTGATTAAAACCTCCTCGGCAGCTTGGGCCCGGTTTTTATCTCGTTTGACAACATGCTTAAATGTTTGCTTGATGCATTTATTCAATTAATGTGCTTGCTTCTTTCGTTTAGATGAATTGTGATTAACGGTTGTGTGTTAATTAATTCATCAGTTGTTAAAGATGCAATGAAAGGATATTCTAGAAGGGTCGAACCTTTTATTGAAAACGTAAAGACTGTACATTGTTGATTATGGACTCACGATCTTTCGGCGTAGAGCCATCAGATGACTCGAAAGATATGAATTCACAGACAACATGACTCAAAGCTAGACTATGGGTGATGAGGGATTGGACCAGGCTTCATTACTCTGGGCAGGCTGTAGCTCTAGAGGGAGTGGCAATGGCCTTGGTGACCAATCCTCAGTTGGCACGATTCCCGGAAAATAGCTTGCATGTGGTTCGATTTCAAACCAGATCACGGAGGTCTTTGGTTTCTCCTCTGATGATGTCTCTCTATTGGTGTTGCTACCAGATTTTGGGGGTCCTGGACAGTAGAAATTATTGAGGGCTACTTCCATGAGGGCGAAGCATTCGCTGATTCGGAGTTGATTCTTGCTGATGTTGATCATTTTCATAGAATCCGCCTCTTTATCTGGGATCTTTGCTTGGACGACATTTACAATGTCTGATTCGAGGGGGCGGGCTATCTCTCCTTCCCTGATTAGGCCTTGGAGGAGATTGCGCCACTATTCATCTAGGTCTGACACCGGGATGTTGAATTGGACTATGCTGTGATGGCTGTCCCCGTGAGATCCGAGAGTGTCGGCCAAAGGGTTGTCTTGTACCGGTGGATCGGTGATGAGCCAGTTTGCATGAGGGTTTTCGGTGAAGTAAGGGTCTACTCATCGGTCGATCTCCATCTGGGCGTCCATCTCTTGATCTTCTCTTAAGCATTCTTCGCAGTCGCATATGTCAGAGTTGTCGTCTTGACCCATGAGCTATTCGATTTCTAGCTCGTCACGGCTTAGAGCGTGGATGTAGGGATCCACTTCGTAGCGGGACAGGATTGGAGACTCATCTGGAGAAGAGTATTCGGTCATGTCGGGACCTTCTTCTGGGTCGTAGCTTGCCGGCCAAGCGCTTGCCATTGTACTGCTTCCGCGGATCACCTCGATCACTCCATTGGCATTGATGAATTTCACGCATTGGTGAAGAGTAGATGATACTGCTTTCATCTGATGTATCCAAGGTCGTCCCAGCAAGGCGGAGAAGGTTGGTTTGATTTCCACGACTTGGAACTCTACCGACTCCAGTTGTGCATCGAATTGGATCCTCAGATTGATGACTCCTATGATTGGTCGTGCAGTGGAGTCGTAGGCTCGGATTACCCGGGGTGAAGGCCTTATCAGGGAGCGGTCGATACGGAGTCGTTTCAGTGTGCTTAAAGCGATGATGTTGACTGCGGAGCCGTTATCAATCAAGACGTTCGGGAGGAAGAACATCTCTATTTTTATGAGGATGAGGAGGGCTTCGTTTTGTCGATTCTCACATATCGGCAAGTCATCGTCTGTGAAGGCCAGACTGCTTCCTGTGCTACCATTTGACTCAGTCTCCTCTGGGGAGCGTTCGATCCATCCATTTGTATGCCTTGGTCGGGGCAAAGATCGTAGGGAGACAGTTGCCCTTGGGTGTTCTTGTCTGGATTCCCGGTCACGAGACCTTTTGACTCTGGTTTCACGTTCCCAGTCATAGCGAGACAGCATGCTGACGGTTTCAGAAATTGCAGGGGGTCTGCTCTCGCTTGGAGTTTCGTCAAAGGCTATTGAGTTCACTCTGTCATTTCGGGGGAATGGATTTCCAATGGTATTGGGGCCACGAGGGCGTTCCAACTTTCCTTCTTCGATTATCCCCTGGACCACCTGCTTTAGTACGAAGCAATTGTCGATGGTGTGGCCGGGGTAGTTGTGGAAGGCACAGTGCTTGCTCATATCCATGTTGGGTTTGGGAGTCTTTGGTTGGAAATTCTCGAGAGGTTTGAGAAGATTTCGCTTCACCAAAGCTTCAAATACTTGGCCCAGGGGCATTTCGAGATTGTCGAAATCTTTGGGCTGTGGGAAGCGAGGGGATTGTTATTCCTTGGGGCTGCTTGATCGCGGTTTACTTGAGCTCCGTTACGGATGTAGTGTACCGTTCATTTGCTTCTTTTCCTTTGTTCGTGCAGTCTTTGAAGTTGACAGGTTTGTCCGATAGCGGTAAGACGAAGCAGGGGCTGATGTTGTCTTCTGAAGACTCAGAGTCTTCTCAAACTTTGTTCCGGCATTGACCATGGCACGGAGATCTGGATAGAAATGATGGCTGATCAAGGTCCTCAAAGATGGTTTGAGGCAGGAATGGAAGATGTCCATTTGCTCCTCTTTGGAAAGCGGATCCATTATCTCGCTAAGCTTCCAGTTCCATCTTTTGTAGAACTCACCTACTGGTTCGTCATCCTTTTGCTCGGTGGCTTGCAGATCGTGGCGGTTTGTTTCCCACTCAAGGTTGGCGCGGTACTTTTCTAGGAAGATCTCGTTGATTTGGTCCCACGTGGAGCGGTTTTCTGCCTTTACATTGAGGAACACCTTAGCGCTGTGGATTTGAGAGAATGCTGAAAGTGATCCGCCATCTGTTGAGGGGTTGCCCCTTTGGCTCTCATACCCAGGACATAGGTGTCGATGTGGGTTTTTGGGCATTCTGTCCCGTCAAACTTTTCCATTTCCGGCATCCTGAATTTCGGAGGGAGCGGGACTACTTTGCTTGGATCAGTGGGCAGGAGGGAGTCCTTTCGAGAACTGGCTAGCTTTCCTTGCATGTCCTTCATTTGCTCGATCAGCCAAGCCATGTGGGGATCGGCAGGTTGAGGTGGGTTACCGTTTTCGGGGACGGAAACCGAAGATGGAGGTGGATTGGCTGATGGGATCGCCATTCGGGAGTCTTGGGGAGGTAGTTGAGTATATACCAACCCATACCCTGGAGTGTTGAAGTTGAGGGCGTGATTGCCAGGTCCGCTAAGGGTTGTGTTTGGAAATTGGGGAAATGATTCGTTAGCCCCAAGTGGCAGACTAGCAGGTGGCAAGTTTGAGATATCGGGATATCCGCTCGGGATGCCCGTCCCTGGTAGGCATGGGGATTTTTGATATTGGCTGCGAGGCTCGTATAGAGCGAGAGGATTGAATCACAGGGGATACCGAGATGTCTTGGGATACGCGGAGCGAGCACGTATGTGTGCGGTTGGTGCGAGCTTGATGTGCGAGCCGGGAAGCTGACTATCTTTGAGGCGGGCATGTCGGGCTGCTTGGCCCGGCGCTGAGGGGAGCTTTGAGCGAGAGCTGCTTTGCGTTGCTGGGATCTCGTAGCTTGGCGGAGGCGGGACCTGCTGGTAGCTTTGAGAAACCGGGGGAGCCGGTATTTCTTCGTCTTCTATGAGAACGAAGGTTCCATCAGGTTGGGGAACTGCAACGGTTCCTCGAAGACGCAGGGTGTCTACGATCCAGGCTTGCTGCTCTTCTTGGCGCTTCTTGATGGTTTTGAAGGCTCGCAGCACCTCCTCCATTGTCTGGAGGTTCCTTAGTGGTGGGGTTCCGTTTCCCTCACTGTTATCTGTTGATCCCGTCATGGAGAGTAGCGGACGGTGCGGACCGTTGACCTGGAAGGGCTGTCGGACCTTGTGACCTCGATACTGAAAAGGCGGCTCCCGGGTATTCTCAACCACTCTCGGTTCGCTGGAGGGGGTGATGGGCAAGGTTTAGACACGGGAAGGCCTTTTGGATAAAGGGGGAAAGCTCACGTGACATGCGGTTTCCGTTTTTTTTTTTATTTACTTAAAACGTGTTTTCTCAGAGTCCTAGGTAGGTTGGAAAAGATTGCTCTTCTTTTTCGCAACTATGCAAGATCCTGGGTCAGTGGAGACCATCTGTGCGGCTATAAGCCCCTCGTTTTGCACCTGTATTTCGACATCCCAGGGTGGACAGCCCCGGGCGAGGGTCCTATAGGGCAAGCGATTTCCACCGGCCTAAAAGAAAAAACCGAACCTAAGGACCGAGCCTGTCATGTTCGTTTTAATGCTTTAGCCATGTGAATAGTGAGCCGAGCCAAGCACTGAAGTCAAGATCGGGTCAAGAGTTCGGCATGACCTCTCTTTACCTTGCTTGCGCAAGGGATCTGTGACGTTAGGCGTTGGCTGGGTCGTATCGTCATGGCTAACGTATTAAAGTCTTGATGACATGGTGTCATGTGGGCATGGATGTATATCCGGGACGGAACATTGTCTGGGTGTAGCTTCGGAAAATCAAGATCAGGTCAAGATTTTAGCATGACCTTTCATCGCTTTGCTTGCGCAAGGGATCTTGAGTTTCGAGCTTCGACTCAGAAAATGGCCGGCATGGGATATGTATCCAGGCTTGTATGACACGGACTGGGTAAAAACCAACCGGGTCTGGACAAAGTGTGACTCAAGACTCAAACGTGTAGGGTTGACGCTTGGCTAGGATGGGATGTTTGGAATGATCCCGTGCGCGTCTGAGAGGCGTAGGAAGGCCAAACGAACTGCAACTGAGACCACCCCGGGTTAAGGGTTGTAGTGTGCAGTGTATCCGAGGCAGCAGTGCGCGTAGTGTGCGGTGTTAGCAGAGCGGCCGGTGTGAGTAGTGTGCGGTGTAACCGAGGCAGCAGTGCTGTTAGTACCCGGTCCTAAAAAAGACATTTTAAATGTTTGGACCGGTTAAGGTTGACCAAAAAACCCTAATTAATCTTTTAACATATTTTTTCCTTCTCGCGCCGTCAGCAGCTGGCGTGAAATCCACGCGTGGAGAAGAAGTACCGATCGGCCCTTCCCACATAGTGCTGATCGACCCTTTATTTAAAATAGACTTTACTTAGAATAAGTGCCGATCGACCCTTCTTGGAAGTGCCGATCGACCCTTCTTAAAAGGTTCGATCGACCCTTCTTAGAAATGCCGATCGACCCTTTCCTCAGTCCAGCCCATTTACCGAGCACTATAAATACGTGCACTCGGTTCCCTTTTCAAGACACGATATTCAATGGGGAAGTCAAGACTAGACTTGAATTTCCCTTCCACACATCTCCCCACATTCTTCGAATCTTGCTAGATTTGAACCCCAAAGCCTTGCCACAATTGGTAAGTCTTATGTTCCGTTCCTTATTATTATTATTATTGTCATACTAGATTGAGATAGTCTATTTTTCATGCTTAATATGTTCTAATTGTGCCTATATGCTAGATTTAGGACCATTTTAATATATTTAAGTATGGATAGCCGAGGACGATCTAAGGTTTCACCCAAGAAACCCGATGGATCTAGGAACTATTTCTTTCCTTCCACCTTAGTAATAATCATCCCATGATCAACAATTCCCCAAGGATGAACATTGATTAGTGTACCTTCCGAGGGCCTAAATCAAAGGTACTAGGGTGTGATCATCTATTAATTCTTTCTCTCCCCTCCTCCTTATGCATGATCCCGCTTCTTCTATCTATTCCTGCAAACACCGCACACAACCAACACCCCACGTGCTAGAAAGACCGATCCGTCTGGCAATAGGAGTGATAGCGTTTCTTCTTCTGTTGTAACTTGACCCCCGAACCCAATTACATGCTTAGCCTTTTTTCAATGCTTTGGGCTATAACAAAGCGGCGTGGCGACTCTCATAAAATTAAACTAATATTTTTAATATGGTTTAAATCGAGTGTCACTTAAATGAATATCCCATTTCGGTCCGACTTTCCACTATTATTTGTTTCAAACTTCCGAATGCGCGTTGCATCGGGATGGGGTATTCACAGTGGCGACTCTGCTGGGGACTGTTTTGAACTTTTTCAAACTTAGTGGGTCAGACTTTCGTTTTCCTTTGTGGTGTTGTATTTTGCTTTCTTTTTTATTCTTAACTGTTGCATTTCATGCATGCATCTCCTAAAAACAAAAAAAAATCTTTCTCTTTTTTCTCTTAAGAAGAATTAGACTTTTTCACCTCACACTACCACTGTCCGTGTCACACTGCACAGACACCCTTAACCCATCGGAGAAACCAAAGTGCGGGAAGTGTGGTGATCATGTCGCCTCCCTTCCGAGTCTCACTTGGCCATCCACTCATCAGTGCCCTTCGGCTACACGGTGGGAGCCTGAAACCTAACCCTTGTGTCACCCACTTTACTAGGAGTACACTCCCTGTGACCGGTTGGTTTGACTAGCTTTGTCATGTAGACAATTAATAAGGTCTTTATGTTAAGTCACTACTAATCAGTGATAAGTCAAGATCTATAGAAAGAAAAGAGCACCAAAAATTGATTTCCTTTTAAAGGACGTGCCATGTAAGATTGAGCGCTTGTTAAAAGATCTTGCCCTATCATAAGTTTGTAGTACTTCCCATAAATATCATATTAAGTGTCTATACGAGACGATTAGTCGTTAGGATCCACCACTTTAGGACCTTTAGTTAGTTGCGAAAAAGGGGTATCCCTTCCAACCAAAGGTAGGTTCTATAAAAATAGAGGGCTTTTTTGTAAATAAAATGCATAACTATCCTTCAATCTAGGCCCCTTCAAAGTTCTACCTCTCATCTCTTGAACCATCCACAGCCTGCTCCCTTATTCTTAAAACCATCCATAGTCTGCTCCCTCAGTCTTAAAATCATCCATAGTTTAGATCCTTTACCTCTAGCACCCTTTAGCCAAAAATCCACCTAGATCAAACCTCTCTCGACCAAACCACCATCTAGGGCCTACCTAAGCCAACTTACCAACCAAGGTCAATCCTCATCCAAGTCCAATTAACTCGTCTAGATCACCCTCGCTTATATTTGACCAAGGATCGAGTCATCTTCCTCTTCCTTTCTCACCAAACGGACTCTTTTGCACCCATCCCCTCTCTTTCTCTAAACTTAAACCTGGTTTTATCTTCAATCGGGGCCCCCTCGAACTACGGTGACCTGAGACTCGTACCTTAATTGGTAAGGGTTACGTAGGCAACTTCAACCCGGTAAAACTCTCAAAGTGTGGAGATCAACTATTTTTTCTCTCAAAGATGCCTTAAGATTAATTATGAGTCTAATTCAACTCATTGGTTTGACTCTGCCATATGTTCTTACAGAATTCTACATCATGTCCATGGAGAAAAGCATTGAAGCCCTCAGAGAAGTCTCAGACATGAGGTTGGAAGTGATTGACCTCCTCAAAGACATGCATGAAATTGAGCAGCGCCATTTGTCTTACATTCACGAGTACTTGAGAAGAGTTCTTCCTCCTGTTCAATTCCAGAGTCCCTACAATCCACATGCTTGTGGTCCCACTTATGGTCCAACACATCAAAATTTCTCATTCAGGATGCCTGCTGCAGCCACCAACCAACAAAGGGCACCAATACCCGAGGCACCCCCAAATTCAATCCAAGAGAAGAAGATCGACAAGGAGCATTTTGATGACTTAAGAATGCCTGTGGGTGAGTTCTTCGACATTTTGGTGGGAAAGAATTTGATCAAGCCGCTCGAGAATTACAAACCTATCAATAAGAGAACTAACTTGGATACATCCAAGTTTTGCAGATACCACAAGTACGTTGGGCATACCACTGACAACTGTAAGGGACTGAAACGCTCGATTCAAAGTTTGATCAACCAAGGCCTCATTGATGAAGAAGCCATCGGGCTTCGAGGAAAGATTTAGATTCATTCAGTCTTGTAGGTTCTAGTGTGTCTTTCTTGCGTCCACTTCGGGCATTGGTATGTAATGTCCACTAGTTACTTCAATAATAAAAGAGTCTTTCTTTCTTTTCTCTCTAGACTTGAGACATAATCTCGCATTACTTTCAAGAAGATTGTTTTATTTATAATTATCACTTGATTGCTAATCTCACTGATAAAGGAAACAAAAAATGAATGCTTTGATTGGAGTGAACAACTCACCGTCCCTTCCTCATATACACCATCTCTATACACCTTTCTCTCATACACTCTCTCCATACTCCACCATATACTTTTCGTACAGACCCTCTCCTTGTACATGCCCTCTATGCTCTCTCAAGCATACACTTCCCCAAATACACCCTCCTTTCCATATGGTCAAGACAAGCACAAAGACCGTTGTTGCTCATACAAAGAAAATGCAAGGGGTTGTTCTTATCCTTCACAAGGGCTACATGAATGTCAAACTTGGGGCTCACCAACCCCCCAATCTCGCGTCTCCTCTATTTTTCCATTTGATCGATAAGCTTTCGTTGAATATGCTCACATATCTTTCTCATGGTCCGAATATATTTTGCCTTACTTAATAAGTCGGTTAAATGAGTTTGCATTTATTTTAAATACTCTTTTGAGAATGCTATCCAGTAGCGATTGAAGCTTAAACCTCTCATCATAGGTAGCCATAACCTTCTCCTCACTAAATAATACCCTTTCATTTCAAGATCGACAAGTTTTTGAAACCCTAAGGAAGAAGCCCATACTAGGGGCTCCCCTGACTCACAAAGGAAGTAATCACCTCCAAGCTCAAGAAAGGCGAAATGCAAAAGAAGCTCATACAAGGGGCTCCCTCGACTCACAAAAGAAGGGACCACCTCCAAGTCCAAGAGGAAGAAGGTAAACGCATCCTAAGGCATACGCTAGGGGCTATCGCGAGCAAACAAATCCGAAGGCTTTTCTCGAGAAGAGGGTGTCAAAAAAAAATCCCCTCTACCGTGATCAAGTTACCTGCTGAAATCACAACGAACTCACGAGAAGAAGCAACAAAGATTCCCTCTTGGACAAATCCCGTAAACCAATTCCAAAGTCCATCCTCTCACTTTTAGAGGATTCCATCACCACCCTTGACCCTGTCAAAATCAATGTTAACCTCATTCTTAGAGGTTCTGAGGAAGCGACAACAAGAAAATCCCCTCACCTTAGAGATCCCAAACACATCCCTCAAACCAACCTCTCAGCAGAAGGCCCAGCCGACCTCTTACCTTAAGAGGCCATGTTAAGCATCACCTAATGATCGATCGCAACCCAAAGCCTAGCTAAAACCGCTACCGGATGGCATTCTCATTTTGAGTCACTTGTTATCCCACGTGAGCATATTACATACTCTCTCCAAGTTTGGGAACTCGTCCTATTCTTGATATTCGCTCATTCGACTCCTCAAACACTGTCTGCAAAAGTCTCACTGGGGCTTCGCATCCGTGCCTCTCAGCGGCACTCCGATAAAAGAAAGGAGACACGCGCCAGGGACTACTCCCCTCAGTTTGCGAGAACAAAGGAGCAACAAATCTTTACTTGAAAGACAGAAAAATAGAAGGGGCTATAATCAGTCAAATTCCCACCTTTTCTTCCCACCCCAATCTTTTTCTATTTTTCATTCTTTCTCATAAAGAAGATCAATACAGCGGCAGCCCGCACCACAATTACCACCAAACAGCCCAAAGCAGCAAGCAACAACGGAACATCCTTCTCCTTCTAAAGTCAAGCCAGATTTCACCATCAATCTATTTTTCTCTCTCTTATTCCAGCTTCAAATCAAAACATTCATTATTTGTTTACTTAAATAATTGGAATTTGATAAACCAATCAGTGAGGTCCATTCTCGAGCAATCAAGATATAATTCTGAATAAAACAATTCTTCAAATATCTCGACAAGTCTTCTTTTTCTACATCATAGGAAAATAGAGCCAAACACTGTCTTTCTGTCTGCAGGGGCTTCCATACACTTTTCCACACCTTGTGATGCTTATACTCTCCCAAAAGAGTCAAACCCAAAAGCAAGAGTGTCATACACGAATTCGGGATCCATTCCCACCTTCGAAAAATGTGCCCCTGCACATATACATTTCTGAGCCTTGTCCCGCGACTGATTGAATGTTGTTCGAAATGATGGGTCCCCTCCGTGGCCACAAGATGACTCTGTCCGCAATAGGGATACATTGAATCTCTCCAAGCTGGGGCTTTTGTTAAGCTGTTCTCTCAGGCTCTCTTTACCAGATTCCCTTCGGGTTTGCTTTGCATCATCAACTAGGGCTTCGCCGTGATCACTTCATCAAACATTGAGGCTCCCCTCAACAGAAATAGGTCGACTATGTGGTTCTTCAGAAAAGACCAGGGGCTTTAAACAAGAATCGGGGCTCCAACGAAGTCATATCTAGCAAGAAGGGCATCCCCTGTCATCAAGACCGCCAAATGCGGCAAACTCTTTAAGTTAGTTAGAAACATAATTAATCATAAGGCCTCCTTATCAAATTAACATACTTTCAAAATGCCATCCTCTTTGGCACCTTGTTTACAAAGTCACTCTTTGGTCTCCACAAATTTTCAAACTCTTCAAGTCCATCAAAGATGCATCTCTGTGATTCTCAAGATGACTCGATCCTACCCCTTATCTCTGGACATCAAACTTATCCAATCCCATCTCCTATCATAGACACCTACTCAGCCTCGCCTTTCCACTCAAATTGCCTTGTTCAGACTTACCTCTCTAAACCCTAGCCTCAAGCCTAGGTGACAAATACCTCTCTAAACCCTAGCCTCAAGCCTAGGTGACAAATACCTCTCTAAACCCTAGCCTCAAGCCTAGGTGACAAAACTCCTCTCTAAACCCTAGCCTCAAGACTAGGTGACAAATACCTCTCTAAACCCTAGCTTTAAGCCTAGGTGACAAAACTCCTCTCTAAACCCTAGCAATAATCCCAATCTTTTTAATCTCTTGTGTTAGGGAAGACGTACTTATCCCAATCACTTGGTTCTTCGGCTCAGGAAGCCATAATAATCCAATCAATTCGCACAACCAGTCGTCATCAGTAATGGCCTAAGTCCTTCCGGCAGCCACAATCATTGTAGCCTAAGACCCTCCGGCAGCTGCAGGTAAGCGCAACAATGAAAGCATATCTTAGTCAATTAGCAATTTCTAGGGTGACTTCCTTATACGTCAATTTCTAGGGTGACTTCCTTATACGTCAATTTCTAGGGTGACTTTTCATTACAGTATACAAAAATAGAAAATAGAAAACACAAATTAACTCATTAAACCTGTAATATTCGCATCATACTAACGAGTCAGCATAAAAATAAGAGTCTGCATATAGTCTTTTCTTTTTATTACAGAAATCTGCAAAACAAAATGAAAAGTCCTAATGGCCCCGACGGGAAGTCGAACTGCGACCACGGGAGAATCTAGGGGCTGAACTACCCTCATCTTGGGACCGCTGCCTGCGCCGGACCGGATCCGCGTCTACTGACCTCCCAGGCTGACAAGAGAGTCTCTGCAATGCACCCTTCAACAGACGGCTCAATATATTGGTTTGTCGGACAGCTCGTACATAAGAGTCGCGGGTAACCTACAAAATCAGACACAAGGGTTACAACATAGTTGAAGCATTGGTACATAAAGAGAGGGAAAGAAGTAGAAGGTATACCCCGCCGGCATCATCTGGGGGAAGCTGAGCAGCCTCGACCTCGTCAGCCTCTGTAGGCATCAAATATACCCTCACCTGCCGGTCACCCATCGGCACAAAAAAGTAGTCAGGAAACGGGGGCATGTCTACGATCTCAGGATGCCCAACACCCATCATATCGGGGATATCTAAGCCTTAGCCCCCTATATCGGCATCCTCACCAGCCTGCCTAACCACCTGTGGGGACCTCAGAAAAAGCTCCATGAAGGTCTGGTAATCCATGTCAGACCGGAACTCAGCAGCGGGAATCCCATGCAGATAATCCTCCCTCCTCGCCAAGCGATTGGGATACCACATGTTCCTAGGAGGGTGTTGGGGCGCATAAAGTGGAGCCCATGCATAATGCTGCCTAGCCACCCGTTCTCCCAAGTACATCTCATCAGCGGACAAGCCAACCAACAACCTACGGGAAGCAGTCACATCCCGAACATCACCAACCACCTCTGTAACCGCGGGAGTCCAAGGATAAAGCATGAACTCAATCCTCCAGGGACCACCAAGAGCAGCCCTCAACTCAGACTCCCGGACCGTCTTTTGGGCCCCCTCTTCCCTGTTCTCCTTCCTCCAATAGTACAAAATAGGCACGTCCCGGGTCTGATCACGCAAGGTAAACGGGGCAACATTGAACACCTCATAAACCCACGCCTGCAAAAGATACAGAAAGCAGATATTCGTAAGGATATAAGGACAGGCAATAAGCAAGCGGATAGAAAAAAGGGCGAAGATAGATATACCTCCAGAACAAGCTGAAATGCATCAAAAGAAGAGGTATTGGACCTCGAAACGATGTCCAGAGCCCGATACAGCTCAGCCAAGCCGGCTTCCCCCCATGAGATGTCACGCACCAGATCCAAGTCCGCCAGAGCACCCAACAAAGAAAATCGGCATATCGGGCCCGAGTTGGGAAAAAGGGCCACTGAGAAGCCATACCAAAGGAACCCTCGGACAAGTGCATCAAGCCCATACAGGCCAAGTGTATACTGACCAATGGCAGCCCTAACGAGCTTATACAGCTTTCCAGCATCAATGTCGAAAGTCCGGCTCGAACCCAAACTAGCACCGAACAGCTGGGTATGACGAGCCGAGTCAGCATGGAGGGTCTCATCATACGGGAGCGCTATGTCAGTAAACCTCAACCCGGTGAGAGCAGCAAAATCTGTAGGGGTAACTGTGGTCTCACCCCAACTCAAGTGGAAGGTGTGTGTCGTGTCCCACCAGAACTCCCGACACACCTTCACTACAGCTGTGCACCGCCTGGTCTGGCCCATCCGTAGCACCATATCGAAAAAGGGAGCCAGACCCAAGCTCTCTACCCGCTCCCGAGGACTACCCTCACCAGCCGATAGAGATGCCCACAACTCACCAACCACCTTAAGGGAGCTGCGCCCTTTCATCTTCTTCCCCTACAGGTAAACACAGCACAGGTATGTTACATTACTTGCATTTACATTATAACATTTGATATATGCATGTAATATTTTTTGCTAAAATCAAAAAGCCTCTTGTACCTTTATCCCAACACGGGAACGAAGTCCCGTGGAGCTGTGACGCTTCTGACCCGCGTAAAAATCAGACTGATTCCGCAACGGGAAATGTAGCCTCGAAGATCGGTAGTTGCGTAAAGCTCGTCGCCTCCTCGCCTCAAGGTCCCCACCAGCATCACTCCTGTCGCTCTCCCCGGCGTCATGGTCACCACCCTCGCCATCATCACTACCACCTTGGTCGCTACCATTACCACCTTGGCCGCCACCATTACCACCTTGACAGCCGCCAATGCCGCCAATATCGCCGCCACCATAGCCGCCACCACTACAGCCAGTATTTTCATACCCACTACCAAAACCACCAAAGCCTCCACTTCCACCAGCACCATGGCCACTAGCTCCTCCACCGCTGCCACTCCCACCAGCACAGCCAAAGAAACCACCACCCACGTCACCGATGTACAAACCCAAAGGCTGATCATCCGGGCGATTAAGCAAAAATTCAAATTCGGCCCAATCAGTATTATCCATTGCAAATCTTGTGCAAAATTAACAAAAATCACTCAAGACACTCGAAGCTTTCAGAAATCTTGCTCGGTGGAGAAGAAAATGGAGGAAGAAGAAGAAGACGTTCGTAGATAAAGGCCGATCGCCAAAATTTTGACCAATCAAGGAAAGGGCCGATCGACCCTTTTTATAAAGGGCCGATCGAACCTTTATTTTGGTTTTCTTATTGATCAACGAACGGCCAAGATCTCATTTGAGCTGCGCCGATCCTCGTCAAATGCCCCTAGCCAATCAGGAAAAAGGGCCGATCGACCCTTCCTTCTCCCCACCTCGATAACACCTCCTTGGTCAAAATCCTTGACTAGATAATTAAAGGGCCGATCGCCCCTTTTCATAATGTTAGTATTTCTCCCAATTTTACCCTTTTCTTCTATTTATCTTATATCCTTTTCAATTCCCGGGTGACCCCCACATAGTCATACTCTCATAAATTTTGGGTGACTCCCACATAGTTGCACCATTCTTCATCAGAAAACAGTAGCCTAAGTCCTTTGGCAGCTACATTTTTCCCGAATCATCAAGTAGCCTAAGTCCTTTGCCAGCTACAGTCCCCAGTGGCCTAAGTCCTCTGGCAGCCACCATTCTTCATCAGTAAACAGTAGCCTAAGTCCTTTGGCAGCTACAGTTTTCCCGCATCATCAAGTAGCCTAAGTCCTTTGGCAGCTACAGTCTCCAGTGGCCTAAGTCCTCTGGCAGCCACCATTCTTCATCAGTAAACAGTAGCCTAAGTCCTTTGGCAGCTACAGTTTTCCCGCATCATCAAGTAGCCTAAGTCCTTTGGCAGCTACAGTCTCCAGTGGCCTAAGTCCTCCGGCAGCCACCATTCTTCATCAGCAAACAGTAGCCTAAGTCCTTTGGCAGCTACAGTATTCCCGCATCATTAAATAGCCTGAGTCCCTCCGGCAGCCACGATCATTGTAGCCTAACCTAAGACCCTCCGACAGCTGCAACCCTCCACAATCAACTGTAGTGGCTTAAGTCCTTCCGGCAGTCACATCTTCACATTCTAGGATCACTCCCATGCAGTCACATATCCTTGGGTGATTCCCACAATCACATCTTTGGTTTGAGATGCCACACGTTCTCCACTCTTGGGTACTAAACGCCCACTTTTCTGAACTACGATTTGGCTAGATTCCTCTTGGGATACGTAGGTAGTCCGACAAGGGTTCAGTCGATCGACCTACCTGGTCACCTTTCATTTGCGACTCAACTCGAGTTCAATCATCACATCCGCAAGCTCATCGTTCCACCCCTGAAATCCCTTTTTCAGGACGGATCCTATCTTAATCGTCGACCCCACTTGTCTTACAAGAAGCGTCGCCGAGGGGCTACTGTTAGTACCCGGTCCTAAAAAAGACATTTTAAATGTTTGGACTGGTTAAGGTTGACCAAAAAACCCTAATTAATCTTTTAACATATTTTTTCCTTCTCGCGCCGTTAGCAGCTGGCGTGAAATCCACGCGTGGAGAAGAAGTGCCGATCGGCCCTTCCCACATAGTGCCGATCGACCCTTTATTTAAAATAGACTTTACTTAGAATAAGTGCCGATCGACCCTTCTTGGAAGTGCCGATCGACCCTTCTTAAAAGGTTCGATCGACCCTTCTTAGAAATGCCGATCGACCCTTTCCTCAGTCCAGCCCATTTACCGAGCACTATAAAAGGTGTAAAATGAATGTTTTACCCTCATCATCGTTTTAAAAATCTTTTATTTTGTTTAAAAGTTTTTAAAACAAAATATCCCCAGCAGAGTCGCCAACTGAAATTACCCGGGATCCGGCTCGCGCGCGGGGGCCCCGTGCATCTCGCATTTCGTTGCGTCGCGTTCGGGAAAGTCGCCCGGATCCGAGAGGCAGCGCGTTCGCACCCCGGCATCTGGCTTATTTCGCTTTTCGTGTTAGTTGGGAAGTGTCTCGCCGTGTTTTCGCTTTGTAGAGTCGCCACTCCGTTTTTATTAAGCCCAAAACATTGAAAAAGGGCATCAGTTTAAAAATAAACTGTTTTTTGTTGTGTGATGAGATTTTTGAGTTCGGAGGTCAGATGACTCCTCGGGAAGAGAATATTAGAATCTTAGAGCTCACCCGAGTCGCCTCGTAAAACGAGACTTTTGGATACCCCTAATATTCTTTAACTGTTGTGTGTGTGTGTGTATGTGCTTTTTTAAAAATGCATGCTGTGTCAGATGTCTACATTGTACACTGCTTTATTGAAATGTATTGAAATAGTATAGGAGGGAAGCCTTACCAATGTTGGTTCGTGTCTGTCTTCCGCAGGGGAATAGTGTTTGAGGACGAAATAGTGTTCCGGTACGGACCGGGATTGCTTCGGAAAAGGGGCCGGTTGTCTGCGAACAGAGTTTCGGCGTGCGTTGGAATCGTTGGTTGGATTCGGGCAGAGGTTCGGCGTGCGTTGGAATCGTTGGTTGGATTCGGGCAGAGGTTCAGCGTGCGTTGGAATCGTTGGTTGGATTCGGGCAGAGGTTCGGCGTGCGTTGGAATCGTTGGTTGGATTCGGGCAGAGGTTCGGCGTGGTTTGGGATTGCCGGTTTGACTCAGAAAGAGTCGGGATGCCTCGGGAAAAACCAGGCAAGGCCTCGGAGTACCATGAGGGGCCTCAGAGTACCTCAAGAGTGCCTCGGGGAAGCGCGGGAGCATCGCGGGAGCGCTCGGGGAGGCTTCAGAGCACCGCAAGGGGGCTCGGAAGGCCTCGGAAGGATCCGAAAGGGGTCGGGAGTGCCCCGAAGGGTCTTAGAGGATCCTGAAGGCTGGGGGGAGAGGAGAGAAGAGGGAAATGTGTGAAAATGAGGGAGGGGGAGCCCTCTATTTATAGTGTAGGAAAACTGCAATAAGGTCCGTACGGACCTTGCAGGTAATCCAAAATTTTTGTTTTCCTCGATTTGAGGGAATCTGTGATGATGAAGAAGATTTAGCCATGATGGTGTCTACTTGCAATAAGGTCCGTACGGACCATCTCAACATGCAAAGAGGTCCGTACGGACCAACCATGTAGGGGGGTAATGATGTTCTCCGAGATTTGAGGGAATAAGTTGGACTTTAAAGGGATTCAGTAATCATTGCAGCAAAGAGGTCCGTACGGACTACTTATGCTTTTCTGAATTCTGAAAAATTCCCAAAAGGTTCTTTTATCCCTTTTTATCCCAGAAAGGTTCCTCCCTTGGTTTGGCTTGGGGTTTTTGAGGGTTTTGAGTGTCAAAGGTCTTCGAGACTGCGTTTGTGAGTCTGCGGTGTTTCCTGTGTACTCGAAAGAGGGTGATCCAGATTGGGGTACTTACAGGATCGTCGTTCACCCAAGGTGCCTTGCCGTAATAAGTCTCCCAAGATTCCATTTTTCGTGCTTTCTTGTGTGCATGTGTTAAAAAAAAGGGGGGGATGTTCCAAGTTGTCTTTCGGACGTATAAACCATTTAGTTGGTTATCGCTCGGGATTCCTTGGATTTTATGTGTTCGGGACTTTGATCCCATCCTCATCTTGGACTTGTGATCATCACTATTTGACCTTGGATCTTGCGTGATCAAGAGAAAGACTCTCTTTTTATAGTCCAAAATGGGGTTCTTTAGGAAGGAGTGACCTTAGCCCATCAATCCTACACATTGAGACGATTGAGCTTGTGTAGGGACTACTATACTCGTCTCAAGTGATAATCGGAGATATAGGGTTCAAGGTTTATCCCTTTCTAAAGAGATTGTGGCACCTTTAATGGAAGAAACGATGTAAAGATGGGATCTTTACACTGGTCCATTCCAAAGGATACCAATGGGGACTAGGGGAATGCATAAAATGACATTTTTAATGAAAAGATGACATTTTGGGTGCAAAGGATGCTCTTTGTTTTGCAAAGGATGCTTTTTATGTAAAGAAAGGATTTTTAATGCAAAGGATGCATTTTTATGTGGAAAAATTGCATTTTATATGCAAAGGATGCATAAAGTTGTCATTTTGAAAGCAAAGGATGCCACTTGATGTTAAAGAGATGATTTTTAATGCAAATGATGCATTTTTATGTATGAAATGGGTTTTAGGTGCAAAGGATGCATCTTTAATGTAAAGCAAACATTTTTAAGTGCAAGGGATGCAACTTTTATGTAAAAAGGATTTTTAGGTGCAAAGGATGCACCTTTAATGCAAAGACTACATTTTTATGAGCAAAAGATGCTATTTTAATGCAAAGGATGCAAAGGGAGGGGAATATGATTTACATGTTCAAAGATATGATCTTTAACAACAATATACCAAGTCCCAAGCAAATATATAATGATATGTAAAGCAAGGAGCAAATTATATCACATATACAAGTATAATGCAAGATAAGGGGGTGAGAGGCCAATAGTGGTGACCTCTTTCTCTTTGGAGTTCACCTAGGGAAGGGACCAACTTTTGGAGGCTTCAAGGAGGAGGGAGGTGGCTCTTGGCACTCTTCAGCTTCCTGAATTTTCGTAGTAATATTTGGGAGAGTTTTGGTGCTGGAAATTTTGTCCTCAAAATGGGTAGAGGAGGCCTCTATTTATAGGCAGTCTGGAAAAAGCCAATGAAGCCATGTGGCTAGGAGTTCCCTCCTAATGCAGCCGTGCGGCATTATCCCTTGTGACTCAGCATCTTTCTAGAATCATGCAAGGCAGTCTGGAAAAAGCCAATGAAGACCCTTATCTTATCAACGACCCCACTTCCTCCGTAAGTGACGTCGTCGAGGGGCTTCTGTAAGTACCCCAATCTGGATCACCCTCTTCCGAGCTCCCGGGAAACACCGCAGACTCACTCAAACGTAGTCTCGAACACCCGGAACCCTCAAAAAACCCTCCAAACCCTTCAAAAACCTTCAAAGGGCCAAAAAACCACCAACCAAACCAAGGGGGGCCTTTCTGGGACAAACAAACACTGAAGGACTTTTAGGGAATTATGCAGAAATTGGGAAAATCATGGAGGTCCGTACGGACCTCTTTGTATGCTAAGAAGGTCCGTACGGACCTTCCTGCTACCAACCCTCATAATTACAGAATCCCTCTAAAGTCCACGAGATTCCCCTAAATTCGAGAAAACCAAAATTTTGTAATTCCTTGGAGGTCCGTATGGACCTTCTTGCACAAAATTCTCAACTATAAATAGAGGGCTCCCCCTCCCTCATTTCACACACCATCCTCTTCTACTCTATCCCTAGGCCTTCTGGCTTCCCCTCTAAGTCCTTCCGAGGCACTCCCGGCCCCTTTCAGTTCCTCCTGAGGCCTTTCGAGCCCCCTTGTGGTGCTCCGAAGCCTTTCCGAGCGCTCTCGAGATGCTCCCGCACTGCCCCGAGGCACTCTCGAGGTACTCTGAGGCCCCTCGTGGTACTCCGAGGCCTTGCCTGGTCTTTCCCGAGGTGTCCCGGCTCTTTTCGAGTCAAATCGGCAATTCCGACCCACGCCGGAACTCTGCCCGAACGCAACCGACGATCCCGACGCACGTCGGACCTCTGCCCAAATCCAAACGACGATCCCTGCGATCCCAACGCACGCCGAACCTCTGTTCGAGTGCACACCCGACAATCCCGAGGCACGCCGAAGCTCTGTCCGCAGATAATTGGCACATCCCGAAGTAATCCCGGTCTGTCCCGGAACACTATTCCATCCTCAAACACTATTCCCCAGCGGAAGACAGACACGAACCAACATTGGTAAGGCTTCCTTCCTACGCTATTTCAATACATCTCAATAAAGCAGTGTACAATGTAGACATCCGACAAAGCATGCACTTTAAAAAGCACACACACACATACACAACATTTAAAGAAAGAAGGGGTGTCGAAAGACTCATTTTTACGAGGCTACTCGGGTGAGCTCTAATATTCTAATATTCTCTTCCCGAGGAGTAACCTGACCTCCGAACTCAAAAATCTCATCACACAAAAATAGTTTATTTTTTTTAAACTGATGCCTTTTCTCAATGTTTTGGGCTTAATCAAAACGGCGTGGAGACTCTACAAGCAAAAACACAGCGAGACACCTCCACCGACACAACGCAAAAAACGGAATGCCAGATGCCGGGGCGCAATCGCTGTGCCTCTCGAATCCGGGCAATTTTTGAGCAATGCGAGATGCCGGGGCCCGCGCGCGAGCCGGATCGGGGCAATTTCAGAGGTGCATCATTATGTCACGCCACACAACTGAACCCTCAGGTCCTGTGTCACGCGACATAATGTGTCCTTTGTAGAAGGCTCAGTTTCAGTTGTAACATGTTCTTTCTCCTTGTAATATGGGATGTGGCCTCCCATGGTAAATGGTTCACAAGTTGTAATCCCCCCCTTTGTTGATTAATAAAACAAAGCACTTTCATACATTTCATTTACATATCTTGTCACACACATTTCGCACACACATTTGGATGTTTTGAATGTTGAACATAGAAAGACTCGTCTACGGACGAGGCGTGTTGGGTGAACTCTCGGTTCTTCCCAACACGTAACCTGACCCCCGAACCCAAAATTCTCCTTTCAAAAGGTTTTCAATGTTTCCTTAAAAACGGCGTGGCGACTCTCAAAAACCCCTTCTTTTTTTTCGGCGAGCGCACATTCAGTAACTTTCATTGGACCAAGGGCAAGCCAGACAGAAATGGAAGACAATCTAAGCCTGCACCCATATCTCCCTAAACCTAGTCTTAAACCCTCTGAGTCAGTCATTGTTAAAGTCCAGCCCTCTGAGTCGTCCGACGGCCTCACACCGGAAGACTATGATAATGTATCCAACAATGTATTCCCGTTCGTATTAAATGAAAAGTTCGACCTTTCGGATTATCCCCTCATTGCCACTTTATCAAGTTAACGAACAACTTAAAAGAAGTTAATAATGACTCACTTGATAAAGAAGTAGACACACTAAATGAACAATACATTAAAGAAGTTCTCAAGCGTGTAGTTGACCAAGAGGACAATCGGGTCCAAGCTGCCGAAGAGGTTATGACTAAAGTGAACCTGGGGTCAGTACAAGAGCCTAATGAGATACAAGTGGGCAGTTTCTTCACCAGTGCAGAAAAGGAAGCCCTGATAAATCTCCTCAAAGAATATGTTGACGTGTTTGCCTGGTCATACCAAGACATGCCAGGACTCGATCCCTCAATCGTGGAGCACAGAATCCCTCTGGATCCAGAATCCAAGCCTGTCAAGCAGAAACTGCGCAAGATCAAGCCTGAGTGGTCCCTGCAAGTAAAAGAAGAAATTGAGAAGATGCTCCGCGTCGGCTTCATCAGAGTAATTGAGTACCCGACCTGGCTCTCCAACATTGTGACGGTCACCAAGGCCAATGGAAAGGTCAGATGCTGTGTTGATTTTTGAGATCTCAAAAGGTCAGCCCTAAAGATGATTTCCCACTGCCCAACATCGACATGCTAGTCGATACTAAGGCGAACTTTGAAGTAAAGTCCTTCGTGGATGGCTTTGCCGGATACAATCAGATCAAGATGTCCGAGGAAGATCAGGCCAAGATTGCTTTCACCACTCCGTGGGGGACATACTGTTACACGGTCATGCCGTTTGGGTTAAAGAACGCTGGGGATACTTATCAGCGGGCTGCAACAGCTCTCTTCCATGACATGATTCACAAAGAAATGTCAACAACATGATCATCCACTCCAAATGATCAGACATGCAGCGCATAACAGATCTGAGAAAGTTCTTCAACAGACTCAGAAAGCACTCCATGAGATTGAACCCTGCGAAGTGCACCTTCGGCGTCAAGCGAGGCAAAGTACTGGAGTACATGGTTACAGAAATAGGCATCGAAGCAGATCCCAAGAAAATCAAGGCCATCATCGACATGAAGCCACCGCAGACACTGACAGAAGTGAAAAGTTTCATGGGAAGACTTCAATACATCAGCCGCTTCATCAACCAGTTGACATCTCTCTGTGAGCCAATGTTCAAACTAATGAAGAAAAATGCTGACATCAAATGGGACTCCGAGTGTTAGACAGCCTTCGAGAAAATCAAGACATACTTGGTGAATCCCCCAATCCTGTGCCCGCCACATGAAGATAACCCACTCCTCCTGTACCTGACAGTGACAGACACTTCAATTGGGGCTATGCTGGCACAAGAACAGAAAGATTCCAAAGTTGAGCATGCAATCTACTTCGTAAGCCGAAAGCTTCAGGGAAGTGAACTCAGCTACTCAGCATTAGAGAAAAATTGTACCGCCTAGGTATGGGTAGTCGGGAAACTGAAACACTACATGCAGTCACATTCAGTGCTCCTGGTCTCCAAGATGGACCCCGTCAGATATCTCTTCGACAAGCCATCTCTATCAATGAGATTAGCCAAGTGGTCATTCTTCCTAGCTGAATTCAACATCAAATACATGACCAGAAAATCAACAAAGGGTCGAGTAATGGCAGATCAGCTGGCAGACTTCCCAAGCAGTGAACTCAAAGGTCCTGATCCGCAGTTTCCAGACGATAGGATTTTCTCACTCAACAGCATAAACTGCTGTCAACTCTTCTTCGATGGGGCAACCAACAAGAAGGGAAATGGTATTGGAATGCTTCTGGTCGATCCTAACGACGAGCACACTCCCATAGCCATCAAACTAAATTTTAAAGCAGCCAACAATGCAGCAGAATATGAAGCCTGCGCAGCCGGCCTGGAAGCCACTCTTGAACGCAACATCACAGAACTGGAGGTATACGGAGACTCAGCATTGATCATCAATCAAGCATCCAACAAATGGAAGACAATAGATTCTGGCCTTCAGAAGTACCACACGTACATGGAGGAGCTCATTGCTCAGTTCAAGGACATCTCTTTCCACTACTTGCCAAAAGACAGGAACCGCTTCGCAGATGCCCTGGCCACCATAGCATCTCTTGTTGAAATTCCCAAAGGGAAACCAGTAAAACCCCTCAGAATAGGCTGATGGGAAACACCCGCCTATTGCTGTGAGATCGAAGTTGAACATGAACCGATCGACGAACCCTGTTACAACCAAATTTACCAGTACCTCCAAAATGGAGAAGCTTCCTTCACAAATAAAGATGGAAAATACAAAGAAGGGATCAAAGCCAAAAACATGATGGCCCTAAAATGCCTATCCCATTTCGTCATTCTGGGGGGTATGTTATACAAGAAGCGCCACCAGGACCACTCCTCCGGTGTGTAAATAAAGAAAAAGCCAGCGAGCTGATGAACGAAGTTCACAAAGGAAACTGCGGTCCGCACATGAATGCCAGAGCATTGATACAGATCATCCTTCGTATGGGTTACTATTGGGTATCAATGGAAACAGACTGCAACCAGTTCGTCAGAAGCTGCGACAAATGTCAACGGTTCTCCAACCTCAATCACATTCCTCCTCATGAGCTCTACTGCATGACTACACCATGGCCTTTCGCCACATGGGGAATCGACGTCATCGGCAAAATTACTCCGCCAGAGAGTAATGGTCACGAGTTTATATTAGTCGCAGTTGACTACTTCACCAAATGGGTAGAAGCCAGATCATACAAAGTACTGAATTCTAAGAAGGTGGCCGAGTTCATCAAAGAGAACATCATGTGCAGATACGGGGTGCCCAACGAGATCATATCGGACAATGGGACCCACTTCGAGGGAGATTGTGACCAACTGTTAACCGAGTTCAGAGTTACACGCCACAAGTCTTCTCCCTACAGACCACAGACTAATGGTGCAGTAGAGGCAGAAAATAAGACTCTTGCAAGAATAATCAGAAAAATGGTCGTCAGAGGTCGGGATTGGCCTGAAAAGCTACATCTAACCCTTTGGGGATACAGAACATCAGTCAGAACCGCCACTGGGGAGACTCCTTTCGCACTCACATATGGAATGGAAGCGATGTTACCAGTTGAATTGGAAATTCCATCCCTTTGAGTCCTCTTGGAAAACGAAATCAATGAAGTCGAATGGCTCCAAAGCCGTCACGACGAAGATCTACTCGACGAGCGCAGATTGAAAGCCATGGAGCATACTCATGCCTACCAAAGCAGAGTGGCCCGAGCTTTTGATAAGAAAGTCAAGATCCAAGACATCAGAGAAGGCAACTTGGTGCTAAAGGAAAATCCTCCTACAGAGACCAATCCCCTCAGAAAGTGGGAAACTACCTGGATAGGCCCGTTCGTGGTACAAAGAATCTTCTCCAGAGGAGCCATGAAGTTAGCATATTTGGACGGAAACCCTTTCGTTAACCCCGTAAATGGAAGCAAGCTTCGCAGATACTTTATTTGAGGAAGAACACGAGTCAACTCTCCTTCCCCATACACCACCCCTCAGTAAAATCAAAGTGCTAAAAGAGTAATACCCAACTAGATACATTCCCAAAAATGATCTAGATAAAAAACAGGGTCGCACTTCTTTTGTCTTTTTCTCAAATTTCACCTAAAAGTGTTGAACCACGGTGACCTGAGCCCCTTAGTCCAATTGTAAAAGGAGAACGTAGGCAGACATCATTGGTTCGATCTCAAAAACAAATAAAATTTCAAATATAACACCAATCGCTTGTGTTTCGAAAAACTCTTAAATTTAACCTACAAATTCATCACGGTTAAAACAATCTTTGATGAGTTTAAGCATGGTCTACTCTTGACTGGCTACACGCTAGCAAAACAACAATAAAACATTGATCAATTTAATGTGTCCGCAATGACAGTGGGTGGATATTCTGAACAGCAAGGTCAACCTAGTCCCTCGTACTCGGTCCTTCATCTTTCTTCCCCTTCCCTTTCCCACGACGGGTATTCTTCGCCTTTACAGGAAATATCTCCATAGTCCTTCTACCTGGCTCTGGGACCCTTCCCGACGCCTCTGTTAAACCTGCGGTCGCCAATGCAGTCCTTTCCCTGGCTCTATCACGAGCTGCCTCTCTTCGATTCATCATATCCATGCTCTGATCGGCCATCCAACAAGCATTGGCCTCATAGTCAGCCATATCATCCCCGGTACAATCCTGAGGGTTAGACGCCGCTTCGGCCCTCCTCAAAGTCGAGTTGTCACGGTAGTCAAATAGCTCACTACGTATCCACAAGATAGCCATTTGTGTCTCCACTATACACTCCTCGTACCAGTTTAAATAGCGAGTGGACAGAACAGTGCCCCCTCTCCGGTGAAAGAGAACCCTGGCAGGAAAAGACGTATATTGACACAACTGAATGAAAAGCAATGGCATCGAAGGATCTTCCATGAGGAGCGATCTCACCTCAAAGGTAGCAGCATTACTCAAGCCCGTCAACGGCACCTGCTCCAGCCTGAACTGCCGCAGCACCAAAGATGGAATATAGAAAGAAGACTGGGACACCCTCGAAACTCTGACAATGAGAAGACCCTCCTGAACGGTCAGACAAGTCTGTAACTTCCAGTGAGGAACCCACCATCGCAGATGATGTGTGCGGAGTTTGGCCATCCAAAGCTCCAATTCACCCTGATTGCCTCCTATCACCAAGGGTCATCGAGAAAAAGACCAGGGATCACATGTCACTGGTACCTCGGGCATCATTTGCAATCGCTCCCTCAGGTTAAGATGCCTCCGAATAGTTTCACTTATGTTAAGATGCCTCCTAACAGTCTCACTTAGGTTAGGACGCCTCCGAACAGTCTCCCTTAGGTTAAGACGCCTCCGAACATTCTCACCCAGGTTCAGACGCCTCCTAATAGTCTCACTCAGGTCTAGACGCCTCCGAATCAGTCTCAACCAAGACAAACTCCTCCTAATCATTCCCCCAAAGGTTGAGGCCCCTACGAAATACCCTTGCACCTATGAACTATGATCGGCTTGATTTCCGCTCAGGGTACATAGGAATCCTCTCGCTAAGGGTCCAACCATTTGACCGCTCAGGTCTCTCAAAGTAAGGCATCCCTCGATTTCGATCCTTATCTTTTTCAACGACCCCACTTCCTTCGAAAGTGACGTCGCTGAGGGGATACTGTAAGTACCCAAATCTGGATCGTCAAAATTCGTTAAAAGTTAACTGGAATCCGTTAACTGGCCTTTTCCAAGTTAACTGAAACCCATTAAGCTCCCCATTCTCGAGTCAACGAGACATCCCAGGACTGCCCCGTGCATCCCGACATCAAAGTGTATTCAACACACGTTATCACACGTAAAAGTACAACTTTCCTCGAAAAATGCACTTTTCGAGACTTTTCAGGGGTGTTTCGGACATTTTCCGAACAGCTATTCAGAAAATGGACAAAATCGAGAATAACGGGACGAAAAACCTAGCTTCGGTGACTCACCAGGACCCATGGCACGCATGCATGGCCTCCCCCATCCCCATTAATCAAATTCAAGGGTGAAAAGACCAAAATGCCCCTGAAATTGAGACATAGGCCGTCCGGCCAGTTTTGCATGAAAAACCAGATTTCTCAGCAAGTCCCTGCAATTTCCAAATTACCCAAAAAAAAACCAAATTGAGCCTTAGGCCGTCCGACCTATTTTGCATTTTCACCCCTATAAATACAAGGGCTGTCATTTGTAAAAAAAGGAGAGAAAAAACATTACCCTCTCTCAAAAACCCCATGGCTCAGAGCAATTCTACCCCCTCCCGAGCCCCATTTTGTCTCGATTTGCGTGAAAATCCCATTTTCCGACCAAACACGAACTAAACAACCTCGAAACACCTTTCAAACATAAAAACCGTATCCCGTATACGTAAACTGAGCCAAAGAGTCAACCCCTAGCCCTAGGTAACACTCTCTCTCTCTCTAAAAACTCATTTCACCTCAATTTACGTGTCAAACGCTATTGTTGTTTCGATCGAAACTCTCAAAATGTAGACGTAATGCCGTCTACGGGGCTCGATACGTTTTACCCCTTAATCCTCTTCTCTCCCGTAAGAGAAGTAATTTCGGGTTAGAACGGCGTTCCGGCCCCATTTTTACTTTACTGTCATTTACAGTCCGGATCGTTTGATCCGTTGATTCGTATGTTTACCATCCGAACCGTTTGGTTCGTGATCATCATTTACAAAATCCGGATCGTTTGATTCGTTGATACTATCATTTAATTTTGTACCTTTACAAATCCGAGCCGTTTGGCTCGTCGATCGCATCTTTATTGTTCGGATCGTTTGATTCCGTTGATAACGCACTTTAAATACTGTCATTTACGAGTTCGAGCCGTTTGGTTCGTGATAGTATTTACTTATAAAAAGTCCAAGTCACAAAATGACTCGTTGATCGCATATCATTTAATGCCTCTTTTCATGAAATTGGTAACAATGTAATGCCCGGTTCAAAACCGGAGTTCGTCATTCAAACTCCTTTTCAAAACAACGCAAAATTGAAGTTTGGCATCCAAACTAAAGATTTAAGTTCGTCATTCGAACTCCTTTTCAAAACAACGCAAAATCGACGTTTGGCATCCAAACGCTCATTTTTGACTCAAAATCCGATGTTTGACATCCAAACGCTATTTTCATTAAAATCAACGTTTGACATTCAAACTAAAGATTTAAGTTCGTCACTCGAACTCCTTTTCAAAATGACGCAAAATCGACGTTTGGCATCCAAACGCTCATTTTCGACTCAAAATCCGACGTTTGACATCCAAACGCTCTTTTCATTAAAATCAACGTTTGACATTCAAACTAAAGATTTAAGCTCGTCCTTTGAACCCTCTTTTCAAACTCTAAAACCAATGTTTGTCATTCAAATGCTCATTTTTACCACAAATCAACGTTTGTCATTCAAACCAAGATTAAAGCTTTTCATTCAAGCTCTTTTTCAAAATGCAACACACACACACACACACGCACACAATTTCGAGAAAGGTAGAAAGACTCGTCATACGAGGCATTTCAGGTGATCTCAACATACTCTTCCCGAAACGTAATGTGACCTCCGAACCTAACAAACTCTGGTCCATAAAGCCATTTTTCAAGTTTTGGCTACCAATCAAAACGTTCCATCCTTAAAGCCTTTTTTCAAGTTTTGGCTACCAATCAAAACGTTCCATTTTTAAAGCCTTTTTTCAAGTTTTGGCTACCAATCAAAACGTCACATTTTCAAAGCCTTTTCCAAGTTTTGGCTACCAATCAAAATGACACCCTTTCAAAAAAATAGCCATTTTCAAAGTTTGGGCTCATAATACAAAACGACGTGGCGACTCTCCCTTTCATTTTCCAGGTGAGGTCCCAAGTCCGCGAAATGCCGCTCGCCGCGCCCCCCCCCCCCCACGCGATCTGGGTAATTTCAATGACACATATGACTATTGACCATGTCATAAATCTCATCGGTAGGTCATGTCAAATACTTGTTCTCTAGCAAGTATCCATAAGTGCAATGTGCATCACATGCATATAATCATCTCCATTATTATCCATTACCAACTTATACTAGTTGTTCATAACAACTAGGGACGCGGTTTAATATAATAAACCTGCAAACATATAATGAACCAAATAAACTTTCTCTATAATAAATGATAAAGATGATTACATAGTGTTTTAAGTTATAAGTCAAACATAACTAAACGCCTAGGGAATTACACCAACAGGTGTGAAGAGGGATAATGAAGGGAAATCAAAGGAGAAAGTGCAAGGGCGAGTTTTTGCCTTGGGTCGTGGAGAGGTAGATCCCACCACTGTCATTAGAGGTATATTACATGTCTCAGGAGTTAAGGCCCGCATTCTTATAGATCCCGTGTCATCCCATTCTTTTGTGGCATCGCATTTTGCATTTACTTTGCATAAACTGCCTAAGCTTTTGCCTTATGTGATGGAGGTCTCTACTCCTATGGGAGAGTGCCTTAAATCTTCTTTGGTTTATCATGGTTATGATGTGGTTATATGTGGGCATGTATTGCCAGTTGATTTGGTAGAGTTACCAATCCATGACTTTGATGTTATTCTTGGTATGGATTGGTTGAGTAGTTGTCATGCTTTGGTCGACTGTCGTAAGAAGCGAGTCTCCTTTTCTATGCCTGAATTGCCTATGTTTGTGTTTGATGCGGATTAGTCCTTATTTGGCATTCATGTTATATCTGCTTTAAAGGCTAGAAAATTGTTGTCTAAAGGGTGTGAAGGGTATTTAGCTTATGTGTTAGACTCAAGTAAGAAGTCACCCGAGTTATCTCATGTTCCAGTTGTGAATGAATTCGTATATGTGTTTTCAACTGAATATTCTATGCCTCCGGATAGGGATGTGGAGTTTTGCATTGATTTAGTGCCAGGTACTTCACCAATATCAAAATCACCTTATAGAATGGCACCGGCCGAGTTGAAAGAGTTGAAGGTTCAGTTGCAAGAGTTGTTGGATAGGGGCTTTATTCGTCCGAGTGTTTCACCGTGGGGAGCACCGGTCTTGTTTGTAAGGAAGAAGGATGGCATGTTGAGATTATGTATTGACTACCGTTTGTTGAATCAAGCTACTATCAAGAACAAGTATCCTCTTCCGCATATTGATGATTTGTTCGATCAGCTTCAAGGTTTTGTGATCTATTCCAAGCTTGATTTGCGTAGCGGATACCATCAGTTGAAGATCCGACCGGATGACATCTCCAAGACAGCCTTCTGAACGAGGTATGGCCATTATGAATTCGTTGTGATGCCTTTCGGGTTGACTAATGCTCCGGTGGTATTTATGGATATGATGAACAGAATTTTCAAACCTTACCTTGATAGTTTTATGGTAGTTTTTATTGATGACATCCTTGTCTATTCCAAGTCCCGGGAAGATCATGAGGAGCATTTTTGAATTGTCTTATATGTGCTTCGTGAGAAACAGTTGTTTGCAAAGTTTAGCAAGTGTGAATTTTGGCTCGAGCAGATTTCTTTATTGGGTCACGTGGTGTCAAGTTCGGGTATTGCCGTGGATCCTTCGAAGATTGAGGCCGTGGTCAACTGGAAACAGCCTTCAACAGTGACTGAAGTCCGTAGCTTTCTTGGGTTGGCGGGTTACTATCGAAGGTTTATTGAAGGATTTTTGAGAATTGCAACTCCGTTGACAAGATTGACTCGAAAGGATATATCTTTTGTGTGGGATGCTAAGTGTGAAGCTAGTTTTGCCGAGTTGAAGAAGAGATTGACGACAGCTCCGGTTCTTACCCTTCCTGAGGGATGCAAGAACTTTGTGATCTTTAGTGATGCCTCAAAAGAAGGTTTGGGTTGTGTTCTCATGCGGAATGGGAAAGTGATTGTGTATGCCTCGAGGAAGTTAACTCCGGTGGAACAGAATTATCCTACTCACGACATGGAATTGGCTGTGATTATCTTTGCGTTACATAAGTGGAAGCAGTATCTCTACGGGGCAAAATTTGAGATTTTCACCGATCATAAAAGTTTGAAATATTTGTTTACCCAAAAAGAGTTGAACAACCGACAGAGGAGATGGTTGGAGTTGTTGAAAGATTATGATTGTGTTATTTCTTATCATCCGGGGAAGGCTAATGTGGTTGCGGATGCGATTAGCCGAAAGGCTTATTTATCAACATTGATCTCCCGAGAGTTGAGAAGTGAGATGTTATTTGCGAATGTCCGACCAATCCCTTCCTTATATGGAGATCTTATGGAAGCTCAACAAAATGATACCGAATTGAAGAAAATTTTGGGACAGTTACAAGATGGTAAGACCGGGGAGTTTGTGTTAAATAAAGAGGGGATTTTAACCTTCCAAGGCAGAATTTGCGTACCTTCTTCACCGGAGATTAAAAGACAAGTTTTAGAGGAAGGCCACAAATCTAGATTTGCTATTCATCTGGGAAGCACGAAGATGTATCAAGACTTAAAGAGGGGTTATTGGTGGAATGGAATGAAGAGAGAGATTGCGGAGTTTGTATCAAAATGTTTGACGTGTCAACAGATCAAGGCCGAGCATCAAAAACCTGTGGGGCTACTTCAACCATTGGATATTCCAGAATGGAAGTGGGAAGGAATTTCGATGGATTTCGTGACTGGATTACCTCCGACCTCGAAGAAGATGGATGCCATTTGGGTAATAGTGGATAGATTGACAAAGTCGGCTCATTTCCTACCTGTGTCAACAAAGTATTCGATGGAGAGGTTAGCACAACTTTATATGCGAGAGATTGTTAGACTTCATGGAGTACCGGTCAACATTGTTATAGATCGGGATCCGAGATTCACATCGAGATTTTGGAAGGCTTTGCACGAGGCTTTGGGTTCCAAGTTGAGTTTCAGTACGGCGTTTCATCCTCAGACAGATGGGCAGACCGATAAAAATATTCAGATTCTTGAGGACATGTTACGGGCGTGTGTGATGGATTTCCACTCATCTTGGGAAGATCATTTGCCGTTGGTTAAGTTTGCGTATAATAACAGCTATCAGTCTAGCATTGAGATGGCACCGTATGAGGCATTGTATGGGAGGAAATGTCGATCTCCAGTTTGTTGGGATGAGGTTGGTGAAGCAAGGCTTTGGGGGCCAGATTTGGTTCGGGATTCAATGGAAAAGATTAAGGTGATCCAAGATAGATTGAAGATGGCTCAAAGTCGACAGAAAGCTACGCCGACACTAGAAGAAGAGAGTTATCGTTTCAAGTTGGTGATTTTGTATTTTTGAAGATTTCTCCGAGGACTGGGATTAAGAGATTTGGTAATAAGGGTAAGTTGGCTCCAAGGTTCATTGGTCCGTTGAAATTTTTGAGAAGGTTGGTGAGTTGGCTTATAGATTGGCTTTGCCTCCATCTCTTTCATCTCTCCATGATGTATTCCATGTCTCCATGTTGCGAAAGTATTGTTATGATCCTTCTCATGTATTGAGTTCTCCTCCCGTGGATATTCAGGCATTATGACTTATGTGGAAGAGCCATTGAGAGTTTTAGAATCATAAGTCCGGGAGTTGCGAACCAAGAGCATTCCAGTCGTGAAAATCCTATAGAAGAATCATACCATTGAGGAAGCTACTTGGGAGTTGGAATATGAAATGCGTGAGAAGTATCCTTGGTTATTTGATCATTCAGGTAAGCAAATTTAAAATTCGGGTCGAATTTTCTTTAAGGGGGAGTGAGTGTCACGACTCTAATCCTAGGCACTATTTTGGTCACATGTTGAGCACGTGGGGGTGGGGTGTGTAGCATCTCATTTATGCATTTTACGCTATTTGTTAGTTTTATGTGTTCATATTAATACTTTGATGACTTATTTGTTACTTTAGAATGTTAATAATTTCTTTATTTATTTAATGATCACTTGAAATAAATGAAAGTGGTATAGTTGAAATATTAATTGTTGAAATTTAATAAATGAATGTATAGCTTTTGTTGAGGTGCTTTAGTGTTAAAGTGAAATCTTAAGGTTGTTAGTTGTGGTAACTAAGGTATTGGAGGAGCTTTGGTAATAGTTAGTAATGTTTATCTCTCATTTTCCATGGAAAGCTTCCTTATTTCCAAACCTCAGTTCAAACTCTTCCTCTGTTCTAAAAGAAAAGAGCCAAACCCTAGATTTTCTTCCCAAAATTCATATCAAATTCAATCCTTGTTCGTTTCTTGATCCGTCTTCATATTAATGTTCGTGAAGCCGAGGGGATCACGTCTATCCAGATAAAGTTTTTCTTATTTTCTAATTATTTTAGTAAGTTATTATGAATTCCTTCAAATTCTTGCTCATTCCATGTTTAGTGTTGATATTAGTGTGTATAAATGGTTCTTGGTATTTTTGGAACCTTTTTATTTGAGTTTGAATTGTAGTGGATGATATAAACTGAGTTTGGTTATAGTGTTGTGGTTTAAGTTGAAAGAATAGTAGTATAATTGAGGTTAAAATGTTAATGGCTTAAATGGAAGTGTTGCATGTGGTTCTTGACCATTTTACTTGGGTTAGAATGTGAGAAAATGGTTTGGAATGAATTTTGCTGAAGTGTTGGTTGTGTATTGCTGGTGTGAAGTAGAAAGGAAAGGAGTATTAAACATTTGTTTGGCCCTTGGTTTGGCCCTTGCTGATGTTTCAGCTGCTAGGCTGATTTCTGCTGATGGGCACGAGTCGTGCCTTGCAGTCGTGCCTTGGGGTGGACGACTGTATCAGGCTGTATGTTAAGGGGCGATGACTCGTGCCCTGGGGGACAAGTCGAACCTTGCCCTGTTTACCCTGAACCAGTTTTCAAGCAATTAAAACCTAATCTACCTAGTATATCTTTAACCCCTTTTTTGACTCTAATCCTAGTACAACATATGAGCTATTCAATGATGTCTTAACTTGTCCAAAATGATATGAGGAAGATGTTTAAATATTGTATTGAATATGGTTGAAAGGCATAATGGGAATTTAACCAAAGTTGTTCAAAACTTGGTAATTCAATCTTGAACCTTTATAAAGGTTACTAATAGTTGTATAGTGAATATGTAGGGCTTGTTTGTGATACATTGTGCCCTTGCTTAGTTACATATTCATGGTTTGTTGTTCAAATAGTGTATGAAATATATGTTGCACTATTGTATTGGTTTGAACATGAGTATGAATACCATGTTGTTACTTTGTTATCCCAAGTGTGGATTTCTTTTCAAGTATCTATTATGTGCTTGAATGTGTTTCAATCAGCTGATGTTTAGGGGTATAATGGAATACGATCAATTATGGAAAATGTTCTATAAGGTGATCGAATTACATTATACCTGTGATTGTCCCCTTTTGTGACCACAGATTGGGGTGATAGCTTCTGTATTGAGCCAAAAGCCTTACAGATAGCTAGTATCTTATATGGTTCTCTGAAGTATGAGTCTTATAAGAGGTGAATATGCTTAAGCAGTTCACAAAAGAAGGGAGTTTTACTCCCACGTTGTACGACTTATTGTTCAGACGGGAAAGGTAAACTAAGGTAACGTAATGTATTTACCGCTTTAACAATGTGTTGTGAACAACCTTGTTATGTGTTGCATCTTATATGGCATCTTGTTGCATCATAATAGCTTATTGAGATTTATTCTCACCCCTTCTCCCTTTATTGTTTTAGATCGCGCTTAGACAGGTGGATCAAACCGGTGAGGTCGGGAAGGAGTTTGGACAACGTTCTTTTTGGGTTGTCAGGGTATTTTTATGGTTGTGGTTGGGAGTAGTATTTTGATGTTACTCCTTTGTGGAGTTTGTATATAGAACACTTTGGTAAAACTTTACATTTGTGGTTATTTTGTAACTAAAACAGGTTGTCTCTTTTCAAAGTTTGTTTATAATTTGCCTCCAAGTGGAGATGTCTATATTTGGTTTATGGTGGTTTATGAAAGTTTGTTTTACTTTTCAAGTTAAGCAAAAGTTTTAAATTTTAGGTGGTTTGTTTTAGTAAGGGGACCCTCCCGCTCGGGGCACGAGCTAAGGTTCCGGGTCGGGGGTCCCCACAACCGCACCCCTCCAAGAGAGCGACAGCGCCGTTTTTACAGAAGAAGAGGGCGACGGCGCTCCCTAAAGGGTGCGACCGCACCCTAAACGAATTAGAGCGGATCGAGGCAAGGTAGTCCGGATTCCAGCATGACTTGGGGAGATTTTGGCTGCACTTAAGGAAACCTTTCCTCCCTAAGTATATAAAACACACATAGTTAGGGTTTTATTATCTCTTACATTCTAGGTTTATTGTTTGTTCAAGAAGGATTACAAGAATTCAATCCAGGTTTTTATGTTTTTGAATATTTTCTCTTTTATGGCTATTAGTAACTAAATTCTTGATTTGTGGATTGAGTAAATAACTATTGAATCTTTATGCTAAGGTTTTAATTCTTCCTATTCAATTCTCATTCTTGTTCATCTCAATATTCCTAAAGATCATTCTTGAGTTCAATTGTATGATTGTAATATACTATTTGATATCTTCAAGTACTTGGATATAAATTATTGCACTAGTGTGGATAGTTTTAATGTCGACCATTATTGAGATGAAAGGATTCAATTGAGGACCTAGCAAAAATCGATTGAATCTAAGTTCTATTGTTCTTATGATTTAATTGGATCTCTTGAATGTTTGTATTAACCTAGCGAAAGGTATAAACAAGATAGAGATATTAGGGTTGCAATCCGCACATCAAACGTCCCAACCCTAATCTTTTGTGAACGAACCCTTGGATGAGATTGATCCTTTTTATCCCATTTGAAATAGCATAAAGTGATAATAGTTATGAATCTCAATCCATGAATCCCTTGTCTATCTTGATTTCTTATATCTTCTTTAATTCTTGCTTTCTTAGGTTAATAATCAAACAAACAAACAAAAACCCTATCTTGGTTACTTCAGCACTATTTAAATATACTTGTTCACACATAAGTCTTTGTGGATTCGACCATTGTATGTGTGCATATTACTACTGCGATAACTAGTACACTTACTAGGTAATTATAATTAGATAGAGAAATTCTCCATCAGAGAGAATGCACCTTGCTCTAGCCAACAACATCTGATTCATGCACTATGAGACACCATTCTGCTGTAGTGTACCCTTGATAGTGAGATGCATAGAAATCCTCACTTTTTTACAGAACTTATTGAACTCAGTACTGCAAAACTCCAACTCATTATATGCCCGGAGTCTCTTAATTTTCTTGACACAAAGAAGACTATGATTTTCTAGTGTTTGCATCCCTCTAGTACTCAGTGCCCAAGCCTAATATGCCACAACTTTTTCATATCCTCCTTGACCACTTCAGATGATATAACCCAAACTGACCCAGAAAGCGTTTTACCTTGGAGGAAATACAAGGAGTCCCGCTTAAGGCCTCTCAGAACCACTTTAGAACCTTTGCAAACACAAACTGCTTCACCTTTAACTTTGAAAATGTACCCTTTGCTGTCTAACTGACTAAGAGAAATAAGATTCTTCGTCATAAGTGGAACGTGTCTCACATCGTTCAAAGTGCAGAACTTTCCTCATGAGTCTGTAGCTTGATTTAGCCAATACCAACTACCTTGCAAGTAACAATGTTAGCCATATGAATATAACCCCCATCTATCTGCTCATAAGTTGTAAACCACTCTCACCTCGGACTACTATGGTAAGAAGCTCCAGAGTCAAGAATTCACGTATCTGACTGTCGTGCAGATTCTTATGTTACTAGAGCATCATCCTCATCAGAATCGCTACTATCTATTGTAGCAGCATTAGCTTCAGAACGGATAGGAGGCTCGCCTCGCTTCTTTCTAGGACAATCGGTCTTACAATGTCCCTTTTCCTTGCAATAGTTACAAACATCCCCAGGTTTCGGACCCTTCTTGACAGAAGCTTTCTTCTTACTGCCAGAACCCTTGCTGCCTTCCATAACTAAAGTTGCTAACTAGTAATATGTACTACTATTAACACTTGCCTTTAGACACAACTCTCTAGTCTTGAGCGAAGATTTCACCTCCTCTAGAGTAATCTTCTCGTTATCATGGATACTGGAGTCAACATAGTGCTCGAATGATAAAGACAATGAAACAAGAAGCATTAATGCAGCATCCTCATCCTCAACTTTAGCATCTATATTACTAAGTTCAAGTAATAAAGATTATCTAGGTGATCCCTAATGGGCATACCTTCCTTCATTCGAAGAGAATACAACTTTTGTTTCAGATACAACTTGTTGGTCAATGATCGTGTCAAAAACATGTCTTTCAAAGCAAGCCACAAAACACCTCTGGAATCAGTATCTACAATATCCGCTAGAATTTCATCATCTAGACACCTTATGATTTTAGAGAGGGCCCTCTCATCTAGCGTGATCAGATTTGTTGCTTCCTTCTCAGTTGTCTTCTTGTCATTCTTCGAACCTTCTGTTGTTGCAGCCGCAACAACATATGTGGGAACGACTTCTGCTTTGACTTTGGATTCTTTCGACCCTTGATTGCAGCAGTCACTGGAGCCCACAAACCCTTGTCTCTCAAAAAGGCTTTCATCTTGATTTGCCAAAGACTAAAACTATTCTTCCCATCGAACTTGTCAATTAATGATTCTATTCCTAAAGTCTTCATGGGACAGAAAATCTCCATCATGTTCCACCTCGGGACGCGAGACAATGCGGGACAAGAAGACGCTAATATTATAAAACTAAATCTACTGAGATGATGCCAAAGCATTAAATTGAAAATATAAAATTAATCTTTTGAAATCCAACAAGATAAAAAAATATTTAATTTATAAAATAGCTTAATCAACGCAAAAAAAAAAAAAAAAAAAAAAAAAAAAAAAAACAATGGATAGTTGAAAAAAAAATTAAAAACTAAGTGCTAAAATACCTTTGATGTTAAAAAAATAAAAATATGGGATGTCCCGTCCCCACTTGTCTCACGTTCCAAACGAGATGTCTCAAATAAGCCCGCTTTTATACGGGATTGGAATATACTATCCCATCCCGTTCCATTTATATGGCGGGACGCGGGACAATCCCAAATTAACGTCTAGCCAAAACTTTTTCACTATCCACCGCCATTAACGAATGTTTTTCTCATTCCCCTCTGTATTTAATTTCGTACTTGTTAAATGATGTTATGGGTTATGTTACTCCTAGATCTTTTAGTATGTATCAGTATGCTACTATTATTGTAAAATAACTTTTCTATGTTTTTGTATAATATCATGGTTAAAAAAATACATTTGGCCAGATTAAAATTTCTTAATAACCCAATTTAAAAATATTTGTTAATGCCAAAACTACCCATAAAACCCTAAAATCATGTATATCTCATCTCTAAACTTTCTCTTTCTGACCCCTCCTTTTATCTCTACCCTATCTCTTCCTTCCCACTCCCACCCCCACCAGCCCCAGCCTTCTTCATTCCTCCCTCGCCGTTAACCCCTCAGATATGTCAAAATATAGAAGTTTGGATGAGATGCAATTAGATGGTTTATCTATACATATAATTTTTAAATTTCAATAAAATTTGTCTGTACCTATTTTCATGTGTGGAGAGAATATTTCCGCTATCCACAACAATTATTCATAATTATTTTTAATTAGCATATTTGGAAAAATAATCCTTTAATTTTTTATGTTATTTTTTCTCTTTTATGTTGCACATTATTATTTAGCTCATTCTAAAATAAGTGAGAGAATGAAAATTTAAGCAATTTGTATAAAGTCAAGTGAAGAAAAAAGAAAATTGTGATAGTTAGCATAATGCTTTTGGATAAAAGTGAATCCACAAGTCCACCCACAATTGAAAAAAGTTGCCTTTGGGATAGAAGTTGTGTAAAGTAAAGCAAGAATATTCTAATCAAGTCCCGTGCTGATGAGCCTTTCTTAATGGCATATGCCCTTGCCTTTGAGTTCGAACGCCTTTCCCTACGTTATATTTGAAATTTTGTAATTTGGAAAAAAAAAAGTCCCGTGAGTGAGCCAACTCAATTTATACTCTCCTACATTACAGGGGTAAGGCTGGCCAGGGTTTGTCAAAAACAACATTTTTCATCCTAGCTGCTGCTACTACTACTGTTGTGTGCATAATACATCGTAGATTACAATTTGGCATCATATGCTAGCTTTCCCAGTGCTTGCTAGATTCATGTGGCCGGCTTTCCTAGGTGTGCCTTGGCATCACCTCATCACATTCACTAGCTGCTTTTTCTGTTGCCTCCCTGCTCTTACCCCATAAGAGAATATACATACCAGTAATGACTAGACCAGACCCCATTACACTGCATGCACCAATTACCATTGTTGTTTGTTAGCACAAATATCTGAAATGAAATTCATGATTACTATTGGAAAAAAAAAAAATTAACCTTCCAAGCCGAATTTGTTCGTGCAAAAACAAGACTTCAAATAGAGCAACAAATATCTGTATTAAGGGACTAAAGGCTGAGGTAAAGACAGGGCCTCTTTGTTTCACACACCACGACATCACCACATAGCATAGGCCTGATCCCACCATTCCCTGTAATTTCTTTTTTTTTTTTTTTTTAATTCACAAAAGTAACAAACAGTAATGAATTGCACATGTTGTAATGTAGTAATTCTGATTTATACTTACAGCGTATATAACAGTTAAGATCTCTAATTTCCCTTTCACAATCCATGAGGATATATGGAGGATATTCTTGTTGTTGATCAATAAATATAAAATGGCTGATTGGATAGCACTAAACAAGGACATGATGGCAGTGCTGGAGTACTGGCAAGGGTACCCCTTGCTAATTCTAGCTTGAACAAGGAACCAGGATGACCACACAAGGCTTCCGGCAGTCAAAAATACTGAACCAACTGCCCACCGCTTTTTTGTATCATACTGACTTGTTTGAAAATCTGCCCTAGCTGGTGACTGTTTGGTTTCCAGCACCTTTCCTTGGTAAAGTGCTAACATTAACACCCCACCAACACATACCAGTGCCCCTAGAACCTTACCTCTGCCACTTCTGTTTTTCATATCAACTTTCTCTAACCTGCCACATACAAGTTTAAAATCACTATGGCGCTTTGCCAGTCACAACAGTTATAGCTAGCAGCACCGTCATACATATACGCATTCAGATTTCAGAGAGAGAGAGAGATTTGGACATCAATCAAAGTGGGCATACTAAGAAAATAATTACTCACATAAACTTGCCTGAATAACATAGCAATCAGAAATGTGTTGACAGGCACCATATTTATGAAGGCACAGGTGAATGTTGCTGATGTATGCTTAAGCCCCATCAGGAAGAAGTATTGAGATAATGTTGCCCTAATTGAGTCAGATTAGAGTATACTTTTCTGAAGGTTAGTTTGGCCTAAGATAACAGCCATAATTCCATACAAAACAAAGAAGGCTTTCCTATTTCTAAAAAACTCACCCGAGCAGAGCACTTAGGAAAAGAGCGCATAAAATGTGAGCAGTGAGCTTCGGCCTACTTTTCCTGCAACAAATCGATCATATTTGAACTAGTTGTTTGTGATAATATAGCATCAAATAGATTAACAGGTAAAAGAAAAAAAATCAATTTCTTTCAGGTAACAAAATCATACATTTGATACAGTAGAGCATGGGCTTGAAAGAGTAGCGCTTTATTTTATTTACAGTATTTTCCAAATCAGTATATCAGAGAAATGGAAAGGGAAAGCCCAAAGAGTTGGTACCTTTCCAGGAAATAGGAGATGGGGATTAAAAAGATTGTGGATATTGATTGCCTGTATGTGATAATGAGCAAATGGTTCATCCCTTCACAAAGGACCTTCTTCAAAAGTATGTTGACGATGGCCAAAGCAAGATTAACAGCTACCATTTCAAACACTAGCTTCCATTCTTCAAAGCAATTCATCTTGATCGCAACCTGATCTCCCTATTTACTAGTTTATGGTATTTCTGAACGACGTGGGAGATTAAATCTAAACTTCCATTAATATAGCTAGAGGTACCCCTACCCCCTTCAAGTGGGAATATAAACATGTTAAAATTCTCAACATCCCATCAATGCTTCAATCAATCAGATTTTGCTTCCTTTATGCTGAATCCAGCCATTGTGGGATTAGTTATAGAGCTCGCATCTCATTCGTCATTGTAAGTGCATCAAAGACCTCGTGGAAATTCACTTCCATAAAGGGTATGATTATGAGAACAAAATGATGGAAATCCCAATCAGCAAGTAATGTTGCTAGTTTAGGCTGCTGAAGCGCAACAAAAACCAATTATGCATAAAACGCAACCCCCTACTTTACATCAGCACTTGCTGGAAACAGTCTCCAAGCTAAAGAGCATTTATGCTGTTAATATTGTAATGATTAATTTAGAAGGTTGCCAGCATCTCCATAAGGTAGTCTGTCTGCACAGTATTAGGAAAGAATAATCATCCACTTTTTTCTTATGGCATCTAATACTACTTTTGGAAATAGGGATCAATTACGCTATTGATACACAATGACAAATGAGAATAACAATTTCTCTGAAAAGTAAATTACACTGGAGACAGGAACAACAATAAGGAAATATAAAAAATTACTAATAGAAATCAGAATGCCTAAGCCACACCCCCTCACAGCTCGGGGGGTGCACAGAGTTGCCAACATAAGTAACAAAATGCTCTTGTGATTTTTGCTATAGTGTGTGCTACACGCCATTGAGTGCATAGATAATCATTTCTTTCATTCTAGTAGCTTCTTCTCTTTTTTTTTCCTGGACAGAAGGGTGTGTGTGTGTAAGTATTTAAGAATTACTCGTATGTAGGTACCCCATTAAGTTGCTCCTTTGGTGACCATAAGGTCACGGGTTCGAACCTTGGCGAACAGCCTCTTGGCAATTGTCAGGGGAAGGCTCTAGCAAATGGTTCCCTCTCCCAACCCCCGCTTGGCGGGGAGCGCTTGGCGCAACGGGGTTTAAAGAAAGAAAAGTAGGTACCCCAACTATCCAAGTGGAGGAACATGAAATAACAAGGCAGTACAATAGCATTTAAGGATTTAATATTCAGTTACAGATTTCTCCCCCACAATTTCAGTTTTTATTCTATCAACCACAAAATCTGTTGTGATACTAATGCATTTATAAGAATGCCTTGGGTAACTAACCAAGTTACCCAACCATACTTCTAGTGAACTAGATGATAGGCCTCTTTCTCCCACCCTGTTATTTGCGTCTGTCTGTCTATCTTTGTATTGATTCTGTAGTGTGCATCACTCAAGCGCGGCCAATTCGCTTCTTTCTATGTTTTCCTGTTAATAGCAAAAGCAAAAGCAAAATAAGAAGAGCAAGCAGATAAAACCTGAGATTTATAAAAGCATATATATATATATTTATACACACATATACTACCTCTGTCTCGAAATGATCTTCCCATTTTTTTGTCATTAACACGAAGGTACTTTTAAGCAATAATTTTAGGTTAATTTAATAATCCTTATGAAAAATTAAAATTTGTTATCAATACACCATTATAAATACTATCAATAACAATTTTTAGATGTTCATTAGAAGAATTAAATCAACCTAAAGTATTGATCAATATACCTTCGCGTTAATGACAAAAAAGTAGGAAGGTCATTTCGGGACGGACGGAGTATATATATGTATATGTATATGTATATATATATATATATATATATATATATATATATATATATATATATATATATATATATATATATATATATATATACACACACAAACACCACAGAACACTATGACCACTGGAACTTGATAACAATACAACTTGATTCACAAGTCAAACAGACTCAAATGATTTAAGTGTTGCACAAGTGATGATGGCCAATATAGTAATCTTCAGGTGGGAGAAGGAAATGAAACAGCCAAACAAGAAGACCCTGCTTCTTAAAATAAAACTTCATGAAAACCATGGATACCATGGAAACAAAGAGATAAGAGTTAAATCTCCGCTTTCCCTAACAAGTCCTCAACTTCTATGCAGCCCTAAATGATTCAAAGATCTCAACACTGTCCCTAACAATTTCATTTTTAGCTTGTCAGGCTCTCTTTCCAATGATCTCTAGCTCTAGTGGTATTCCCTTTTCTAATAATATCTCATTAAAGATATCTCATTTAGCCTATTTTCTCTTCTAACATGGAGGTTTGGGGTTTAAATCTCATCAGGGACAACATTAGGGAGAAACTAATATCTCATTGAAGATATCACCTTTAGCCTATTTATAGGCCCCCATTCGTGTAGCTTTTTTCTTTTCGATAAGAAAAGAGATACTCCGTCCCATAATCATAATAAATGTCGCAATTTCCTTTTTGGTCCATCGCAGAATAATGTTCCATACTCATAATAAACCATCTTCAATAGCAGATTTTTAAACTGCCAGTCTTCCAGAGTGAAAGATTAATCAGCATTCAGCTAATTAAGCACAATACACGATACAAAGTTCATAACCATGCTTTCCAAGTTAAGCTTTATAAAAAAGTTCATTTGTCACATTGTCTGCCTGAACAACCACAATTTTTAAGTTGATCCCAGCCTAATCTCCTAGAGTCAAAAAAAAAAGACTTATACTTCATGAAGCATTGATCAAGAGCAAATTTGAAATATTTTTGGACATTTATTTTGGCACGGAGGTAGTATATTTTATTTTGAGGACCCCGAAGCAGTCAACGAATGCCATCGAGCTCTATTTCTCAAGGTTCACTGAAAAACATAAACATGGCACTTTGGAGTGAGTAACATACTAACATGCAATATGATTTAGCCTCTTGGATGTCTAATATATATTTCTTGAATTATCTTGTCCTCCTTCCGTGCTTGATTACAATCTGATAATTCTGATATCATAAGTCACAAGGACAAGAGTGCTATTGTGTTTATGGTTAACGTAGGAGCGATATGTTGGAAGAGTTCCAAGCAGAGTACTATTGCCGATTCTACTACTGAGGCCGAATATATAGCGGCATCCGATGCAGCTAAGGAGGCAGTTTGAATCAAGAAGTTCATTAGTGACTTGGAAGTTGTTCCAAGTATCACTAATCCGGTGGAACTATATTGTGACAACAATGGTGCCATTGCGCAAGCAAAGGAACCAAGGTCACATCAGCGATCCAAACATATACTTAGACGTTTCCATCTCATTCGAGAGTTCATTGATCGGGGAGACGTTAAGATATGCAAAGTATCAACCGATGATAACATTGGAGATCCGCTTACAAAGCCCCTCGCACAAGCTAAGCATGATGGTCATGTGAGGTCCATGGGTATTAGATACATAGATGGAGCCTAGTGCAAGTGGGAGATTGTTGGTGTAATGCCCTAGGCTATAGTTATGTTTGACTTGAACCGTTATGTATCATCTTTATCATCTATTATAGAGCGTGTTTATTCTGTTCATTATATGTTTGCATGTTTATTATATTGAATTGCGTCCCTAGTTGTTGTGAACAACTAGTATAACTTGGTAATGGATAATCATAGAGATGATTATATGCATGGAGATGCACATTACACTTATGGATACTTGCTAGAGAACAAGTATTGGACATGACCTACTTATGAGATTTATGACATGATATGTTGTCATGATTAAATATCATGATAGTCGTGTTATTGAATCCTTTGTACCTGAGATTATCATCGTCTTTCACATGACGAAGATCGTGTTTGATGTAGTTTAACACTATCTTTAATCGGATAGCAATAAGGGTTATGTTAGCACGATTGGACTCATGTAGGGAAGAATGATAAGTCAAGGCGGGATTTGTCCCTCTTATGAAGAGAGATGTTTGCTTGGGCCCCTCGATGAATTGTGTTGATGAAATGTGTGGTCACACTCAAGTGATTTGATAGAGATCAAATGCATTTGGATTATCAACATATTCGGAATCGAGAAAGCATTGAACAAGATGAGTTGACCTAGACCATGACTCATGTTCAATTGGACATCGTGGACAAAGGGATTATGACATTTGATCTATCGAGGAATCAAGCTTTGATGTTATATTAATTGGGTGGATATAATAATTTGCTGGAAGTCACTTATGTCTTGTGAGGTCGATGTTTCGACTCACTACCAACTTAATATAATTCCTTTTGGGTCACACACAATGAACGAATTTGATTCGAGCTAAAATTGGAAGTGCCCATGGGCACGACTCGTGCCAGGAGCAGTTAAACGACTGCGTTTTGGCTTCCAAGGGATTTGCGTTGACCAGTTGACTTTTAGGGGTGAAGCACGACTCGTGCCTTTTGGCACGACTCGTGAAAAAATCCAGCACGAGTGCAACTTTTATCACGAGGCGTGACACGACTGAAATTGGCTTGGGATCACTCGTGATAGCCTAGCACGACTCGTGGCACGACTCGTGACCAGGAGCACGAGTCGTGTCCTGGGCGAATTTTGGTCGGTCCGCGTTTTCCTTGGACGGATTGGATTAGGTTTGCCTAAGGACTTCTAACCTATTATGACTAGGGTTTATATATGATATAATATAAGTCCTTTGCATCCATAATTCTCTCTCACACATCCATATACTAAGTTTATGAAACTCTAGTTTTTGGTTTTGATTTTGAATCAAAGGCTCCCAAAATTATTCCATAGTTTTTGGTAGGGATGGCAACGGGGCGGGTTCGGGACGGGTTTTTCATTTCCCAAACCCGCCCCTATAGTCATCTACCCTTTCCCGAACCCGCCCCGCCCCGGTAATTGGACTACCCGAACCCGCCCCGCCCCGAAAATCACTTGCCATGTCTAACCAATCAAGAAGCCCACATTTGGAGTAAAGTCAGAAAGATTACCAACAAAAGCAAAGGAATCAAACCCCAATTTCAAGATCAACGAGTGGAGTTGTTCCCCAACATCGATTTCCATGGCATCAGATAAGGCTCCAAGCACAGATGCAATTGTTCTTTCACTTGGTTTAATGCCCAACAAGTATAATTCACAGAAAAGATCAACGGCTTCAACCTTAAGCCTAAGCCGCGTACAGAGAGTCTGTCTAATGACTAGAGCAGCAGGGGTATTTTAGTAATTTCATACTTAATCGGGGCGGGTTCGGGGCGGGGCGGGGGTAAACCCGAACCCTAGAAAAACCCGTCAGGTTTTCAAAATTGGATCCCAAACCCGGCCTATTAGGGTCGGGTCTTTTCGGGTTCGGAGCGGGTTCGGGTTTTTTGCCATCCCTAGTTTTTGGCTTTGATTATTGAAATATTGATTCAATAATCAAGAGGATCATCTAGCAATCCAACAAGAAGGTGTTCTTGGTTCGTTCGCGTGTGGATCACCATTAGAGGGAGGTTGCTTTATCTCCTAAAGCTTGAAGAACTCCATCGTTGATTTCATCACCAAGTTCGAAGAAGGAAATTAGAAGATTCGACATCAAAGTTCTAATGCTTGAATTTTGAGATCTACTTTGTTAAACTTCATCGCATTAAGGTATGCAAATCTATTTCATATGTTTCTAATCTATTCATGCTAGACGGATCATAGGGCTAGGATTTTGTTGTTGTATAAATTATTTTCCGCTGCGTTTGTAACCCCAAAACCCAACAGTGGTATCAGAGCTCTGTCTTGCCATGATTAGGATTGAAATTGCATGCTAGATCTAATTTGATTATTTGCTACCATGCTATATGAAATAGATCTAGATTTATGTGTTTTGTTATTGATGAAAAACAAGTATATGAGATATACCATGTTCATGATTTATGATGAATTAATTAGATTAGTTTATCACATAGGTTAAAGATTTGTTTAATATGATTAAATTAAATTGGTAATTTCTCAAAATTGAATTAAAGTGTTTGTATGAAATTTTGTGAAGCCCTATGTTCATGATTATGTTCACATGAGATCTATGTTACAACCATGCGATGTTTGTTACAATATGAAAACCTTCTAAATATTTAAGTCTTATGTCATTCCTTGATTAGAACACTTGTGATATTTTATGGTATTTGATGTAGTTTCGACTCAGTTGGGTGCATCTTATATCTTAATTTGTGATCAAGGTGAGATAATTGTTGATGTAGTTTTGACTCAGTTAGGTGCATCGTTCCATGTCTCACATGTTTAAAAAGGTTTTGACTTAATTGGTGCTTTCAAATGAGATTTGATCCAAGGCATAGATGAGATTTAAAACATGTTTTGACATATGATGTCTAAGGAAATCTCATAAAAGATCTAAGAGTCATATAGTGATATGATTGATGTTTCTACCTAAATAACTTGATTTCGGGCATTGACTCAGTTAAACCAAAATCAAGTGAAATATGGATCTTAGCCTACTATGATTATACGATACATGCCTGTATTTGAAGGTGTATAATTTAGTGGGAGTATTTATGAAATACATTATTTGCTCTTAGATGATAAATGTGTTGATATTGATATATGTTTATATTGTTTGCATATTTTATTGTAGAATGGCTAATCACAATAATCAACCCCTGTCACTGCGATCAGTCCTTGAGAAGGACAAGCTTGAGGAGAACGGTACAAACTATTCTGATTGGATCAGATGCCTTAGAATTGTTCTAAAGCAAGAGAAGAAACTGTACGTTCTCAATGAACCCGTTCCACCTCAACCTGCTCCAAATGCTTCTAGGGCTGATAGGGATGCACATAAGAAACATAATGATGATTCTACAGATGTTGCATGCCTTATGCAAGCCACTATGTCTAAGGCTCTTCAGAAGGACCTTGAGCACATAGATGCAGCATTTGATCTTGTTGAACACTTAAAGGAAATGTTCCAAGTGCAAGCAAGAAACGAGAGGTATGATGTGGTTAAGTCCCTAACTGCATGCAAGATGAAGGGCAATCGGTGGGAGCTCATGTCCTTAAGATGAAGGGTCACATTGAGCGTCTCGAAAGGCTTGGAAATCCGTTGAGTTTGGAACTCGTAACGGATTTGATATTGAATTCATTGCCTGAAAGTTATAGTCATTTTATTATGCACTATCACATGACTGGCATGGATAAGAATCTCTCGGAATTGCATGCGATGCTTAAGACCGCAGAGATGAATATCAAGAAACCTAAAACCGGTACTGTGTTAATGGTTAACAAAGGCAAAGGGTTCAAGAAAGATGGCAAAGGTAAAGCAAGTGTTGCTAAACCTAAGGCAAAGGTTGCCGTTGCCGGAGAGGCTCCCAAGGCATCTCAAAAGGATGCGGTTTGCTACCATTGCCAAGAGGTTGGTCATTAGAAGCGCAACTGCAAGGGTTACAAGGAAGGCCTAAAGGCGAAGAAGGGCAATACGATTGCTGCTGATTCAGGTATCTATATGATAAATATTTTCCTTTCTGTTTCTAGTTCATGGGTATTAGATACCGGATGTGGATCTCACATTTGTTTAAATGTGCAAGGACTGAGAAATAGAAAGCTACTCAAACAAGGTGAAGTTGACCTACGTGTGAGGAATGGAGCAAGAGTTGCTGCATTAGCCGTAGGAACATATGATGTAACTTTACCTAGTGGCTTAGTACTTGTTTTGAACAATTGTTACTATGTTCCGGATTTGAGTAGGAATATTATTTCTGTTTCTTGTTTGGATAATGAGGGGTATAATTTTCTTATTGCGAATAAGAAGTTTTATATTTATTTAAATGATATGCTTTATGGTATTGCAAATTCATTTAATGGCCTTTATGTTCTTGATGTTAATGAGAAACAAAATAGTGTTGAAAATGTTTATCATGTAGACAAGAAGTCTAAACCGAATGACGTGAACAACTCGTTCATATAAAGGAGCAACGCATTTCTAAACTCCACAAAGATGGAATGTTAGACTCACATGATTATGAATCATATGAGATATGCGAATCTTGTTTATTGGGCAAAATGACCAAACCACCCTACACTAGAGTAGTAAAAGGGCTAGTGACTTATTGGGCCTAATACATACTGATGTATGCGGACCAATGAGCAGCATTGCTAGGAGAGGATTTTGGTATTTCATTACATTCACCGATGACTTATCTAGATATGGCTATGTCTATCTAATGAAATCAAAGAGTGAATCGTTTGAGATGTTTAGAACATTTCAAAATGAAGTACAAAATCAACTTGGCAAAACAATTAAAGCACTTCGATCCGATCGTGGTGGTGAGTATTTGAGCCAAGAGTTTGACGATCATCTCAAAAACTGTGGAATTGTTTCAGAGTTGACTCCACCCGGAACGCCACAATGGAATGGTGTTTCCGAGAGGAGGAATAGAACCCTATTAGATATGGTTCGTTCGATGATGAGTCAAGTAGACCTTCCTATATCCTTTTGGGGACATGACAGAGACCGCCGCATTCACACTGAACAGAGTCCCTACTAAATCGGCTCCTAAGACCCCACATGAGATGTGGCATGGAAGAAAACCTAATTTGTCTTTCATGAAGATTTGGGGTTGCGAAGCTTATGTGAAGAGACTTGTCTCTGATAAGTTAGCACCTAAATCTGACAAGGTTATTTTCGTTGGTTACCCTAAGGAAACCAAAGGGTATTACTTTTACAACCGCGTTGAGAACAAAGTGTTTGTTGCTCAATATGGTACTTTTCTTGAGAAACAGTTTCTCAATAAAGCATCTAGTGGGAGTAAAATTGATCTTGAAGAAGTTCAAGAACCCGAAAATAACATGGAACCGATAGTAGAGACTGAACCAAGTCCACAAGAAGTTGTGGAACCGATTCAAGATCCACAAGTCCATCGTAGATCGGATAGGTTACGATCCGCACCCGAGAGATATGGATTTCTCGTGTCGGAAAGTAATGACGTGGAAGTCATTGAGAATGACGAACCTACTTCCTATCAAGAGGCGATGTCCGATCCCGATTCGGATAATCAAGTTTGGAACTTGATTGAGCCACCCGAAAGTGTAAAAACCATAGGGTGCAAGTGGGTCTTCAAAAAGAAGACTGGCATGGATGGGAAGGTGCATACTTATAAGGCTAGGCTTGTAGCAAAGGGATATAGGGAAACACATGGTGTAGATTATGATGAAACCTTCTCGCCTGTTGCCATGCTTAAGTCTGTTAGAATTTTGATTGTCATAGCTGCGTATTATGACTATGAGATATGGCAAATGGATGTCACCTTAACGAAAAACTGCTTGAGGATGTGTATATGACACAACTCGAAGGTTTTGTAGATCCACGAAATTCTAGTAAGGTGTGCAAGTTGCAAAGATCCATTTATGGATTAAAGCAAGCTTCTAGGAGTTGAAATCTTCGATTCGATGAGAAAATCAAAGAGTTTGGTTTTGTCAAGAACGAAGATGAACCTTGTGTATACATGAAATTCAGTAGGAGCGTTGTGCTATTTCTCTTATTGTAAGTCGATGATATCTTACTCATTGGAAATGACATTCCTGCGCTTGAGACTGTCAAGTCATGGTTAGGGAAATGTTTATCAATGAAAGATATGGACGAAGCCGCTTACATCCTTGGTATCAAGATCTATAGAGATAGATCTAAAAGGATAATTGGTTTGAGTCAAAGTACCTACATTGACAAGGTTCTTAAAAGATTCAAGATGGAAAATTCTAAGAGAGGTAACTTGCTAATGGGTCATGGTGTTACTCTTAGCAAGACGCAGTGTCCTAAGACAACTGATGAGCGAAAGAGGATGAATGAAGTTCCATACGCTTCGGCTATTGGATCTATCATGTACGCTATGATTTGTACTAGACCCGACGTCTCGTATGCTTTGAGTATGACGAGTCGATACCAATCTGATCCTGGTGAGAACCATTGGATGGCAGTCAAGACGATCCTAAAGTACTTAAAAAGGACTAAGGATGCGTTCTTGGTATTTGGAGGGATGGAAGAAGATCTTGTTGTAAGAGGTTACACAGATGCTAGCTTCCAAACCGACAAGGATGATTTCCGATCGCAGTCGGGATTTGTGTTTATGCTTAACGGGGGTGCGATATGTTGGAAGAGTTCCAAGCAGAGTACTATTGCCGATTCTACTACTGAAGCCGAATATATAGCGGCATCCGATGCAGCTAAGGAGGCAGTTTGGATCAAGAAGTTCATTAGTGACTTGGAAGTTGTTCCAAGTATCACTAATCCGGTGGAACTTTATTGTGACAACAATGGTGCCATTGCGCAAGTAAAGGAACCAAGGTCACATCAGCGATCCAAACATATACTTAGACGTTTCCATCTCATTCGAGAGTTCATTGATCGGGGAGACGTTGAGATATGCAAAGTATCAACCGATGATAACATTGAGGATCCGCTTACAAAGCCCCTCGCACAAGCTAAGCATGATGGTCATGTGAGGTCCATGGGTATTAGATACATAGATGGAGCCTAGTGCAAGTGGGAGATTGTTGGTGTAATGCCTTAGGCTATAGTTATGTTTGACTTGAACCGTTATGTATCATATTTATCATTTATTATAGAGCGTGTTTATTCTGTTCATTATATGTTTGCATGTTTATTATATTGAACTGCGTCCCTAGTTGTTGTGAACAACTAGTATAACTTGGTAACGGATAATCATAGAGATGATTATATGCATGGAGATGCACATTACACTTATGGATACTTGCTAGAGAACAAGTATTGGACATGACCTACTTATGAGATTTATGACATGGTATGTTGTCATGATTAAATCTCATGATAATCGTGTTATTGAATTCTTTGTACCTGAGATTATCATCGTCTTCCACATGACGAAAATTGTGTTTGATGTAGTCTAACACTATCTTTAATCGTATAGCAATAAGGGCTATGTTAGCACGATTGGACTCATGTAGGGAAGAATGATAAGTCAAGACGGGATTTGTCCCTCTTATGACTCTTATGAAGAGAGATGTTTGCTTGGGCCCCTCGATGAATTATATTGATGAAATGTGTGGCTACACTCAAGTGATTTGATAGAGATCAAATGCATTTGGATTATCAACATATTCGAAATCCAGAAAGCATTGAACAAGATGAGTTGCACTACGACTCATGCTCAATCGACATCGTGGACAAAGGGATTATGACATTTGATCTATCGAGGAATCAAGCTTTGATGGTATATTAATTGGGTGGACATAATGATTTGCTAGAAGTCACGTATGTCTTGTGAGGTCGATGTTTCGACTCACTACCAACATAATATAATTCCTTTTGGGTCACACACAAAGAACGAATTTGATTCGAGCTAAAATTGGAAATTTTGGGGAAGGGCACGACTCGTGTCCATGGGCACGACTCGTGCCAGGAGCAGTTAAACGACTGCATTTTGGCTTCCAAGGGATTTGCGTTGACCGGTTGACTTTTAGGGGTGAAGCACGACTCGTGCCTTTTAGCACGACTCGTGCCTTTTGGCACGACTCGTGACAAAATCCAGCACGAGTGCAACTTTTATCACGAGGCGTGACACAACTGAAATTGGCTTGGGATCACTCGTGATAGCCTAGCACGACTCGTGGCACGACTCGTGACCAAGAGCACGAGTCATGCCCTGGGCGAATTTTGGTCGGTCCGCGTTTTCCTTGGACGGATTGGATTAAATTTGCCTAAGGACTTCTAACCTATTATGACTAGGGTTTATATATGATATAAATATAAGTCCTTTGCAGCCATAATTCTCTCTCAAACATCAATATACTAAGTTTATGAAACTCTAGTTTTTGGTTTTGATTTTGAATCAAAGACTCCCAAAATTATTTCATAGTTTTTTGTTTTGATTATTGAAATATTGATTCAATAATCAAGAGGATCATCTAGCAATCCAACAAGAAGGTGTTCTTGGTTCGTTCGCGTGTGGATCACCATTAGAGGGAGGTTGCTTTATCTCCTAAAGCTTGAAGAACTCCATCGTTGATTTCATCACCAAGTTCGAAGAAGGAAATTAGAAGATTCGACATCAAAGTTCAAGGCTTGAATTTTGAGATCTACTTTGTTAAACTTCATCGCATTAAGGTATGTAAATCTATTTCATATGTTTCTAATCTATTCATGCTAGACGGATCTTAGGGCTAGGGTTTTGTTGTTGTATAAATTATTTTCGCTGCGTTTATAACCCCAAAACCCAACATCATGAATATGCAAAATGGAACTAACCAACTCCTCTTTATTGGTTGCAATATTAAAGTGATTTGGAAAAGCTCTCCTCAATTCTATGTCGTCACACCACTTATCATTCCAAAATTTGACTCTAGAGTCATCGCCTATTTCAAAAAGAATATTATATTTGAATAAATCTCAACCTTTTCAAATCCCTTTCCACACACTTACCCATAAGAAGAAAAAAATAGGAAACCACTAGTGCTCGCCTTTTTCGTAATTTCCCACCACCACTGTCCTCCAAAAAGTATCTCTACGACCAAGAATCTCTACAACCACTTGCCTAATAAAGCAACATTAAACAAACGAATATTTTTAATCCCTAAACCTCCTACTCTCATGTTGGAACAAACATTACTCTAATTGACAGGATGGTATTTTTGCTCATGCGATGAACCTTCCCATAAAAAGTCTCCTTGAAGCTTCTCTAACCTCTTTGCCATAGAAGCAGGGATCACAAACAATGACATATAGAATGTGGGCAAGCTACAAAGAGTGCTCTTCACTAGAGTTAATCGCCCACCTTTACATAAAAATTGTTTATTCCACCTGGCCAATCAATGTTCGAATCTTTCAATCACAGAATTCTAGATTTTCGTGCTTTTAAATTAAGCACCTAATCGTAGGCCAAGGTAAGAAGCAGGAAGATAAGATAAGCAACCTTAAACCCAAAGAATGAAGCTAGCGAGTCAATGTTATCAAGAGCCCCTGGCAGGATCTCGCTCTTAGAAATGTTAACCCTTAGCCCAGACACGACTTGAAAACATAGCAAAACTAGACGTAAGTAGCCCAATTGCTCCGCATCTGCATCCGCAAAATACAAGAGTGTCATCCGCAAATAAAAGATGGGCCATAAGCATGTTTAAATCTCTAGCCCTCCCGATTTCGAAACCACGGATGAAACCATCAGAAACAGCTCTATCTAGTAGCCTGCTCAAGGCTTCCATAATAAGAAGAAAAAGAGAGATAAAGGGTCTCCTTGACGCAAACCCCTTGAAGACGGAAAAAAACCCCGTAGGCTCGCTATTGACAAGGATTAGAGAACGAACCGAAGAAATGTAGAAAAAAAATCCAACTCCTCCGTCTATCCCCAAAGCCTAATCTTCAGACGTAATCGTATGCATTTTCGATATCCAATTTACAAAACTCTCTAAAAGAAACATGGGGTGTAAGTCTCAGGCTCTATAACTTAATTACAAGTTGACTTTCAGTTTGGATGCCAGATACACAAAGTCATAGGAGAGTAATTATTTTAACTGATGTAGCTGAATTAGTTTTTCCTATGTAAACCACACTGTTCTAAAAGACCCCGCCTAAGGGCTCCTAAGCCCCGCCTAGGCGCTAGGCCCCTCTCCAACGCCTAGTTCTAAGCCCCGCCTAGTTCTAGTCCCCGCCTAGGCGCTAGGTCCGGCTCCGCCGCCTAGCATCTGCCTAGCGCTTTTTAGAACCTTGGTAAACCATGTATATAATTTTTGTACTCAATATAATTTTTGTACTCACTTTTCTCATTACAATTGAATGGACTAACTTTCTCTCTCGTCTCCTATACTTCCTCTCTAGAGTTGATTCAATCTTCCATGGTTTTCACGTAATCTCGAAGGGTTTTAACACATGAGATGAGGTGAAATGAGGTTTCATCACCTGATTGCGAGCTCCTGTCATTGCGGTCATGTAATGTATGCAGTCTTACCTTTAGATCTTCCCTTGCAAGTCACAATGGAGCAACCTTACAGTGTCACAACCCTCGCCATTAAGGAGCATGACATAATCTAGAAATGTTGAATTAAATAAAGACAGTTGATTGCTTAACATCACTCCGAATGATCAAGTAACATTGCGTAATGGTAATGGAAAATGAATAATTAAAAATCTAGGACAGAAATAATCCTTAACATCCTAGCGTTTCTAAGGAATACTAGGTGTTTTATTTCAAGGAGCAGAAGCTTACCTGAGGGGTTCTTGCTCCATAGCACCTGACCATCGATGGGAGTGAGGTGCTCATCATCAAGGCGCTTCCATGTTTTGATAGACTTGACAGCTCCCCAACCACCCTTGTCTGCTTTCTCTAAAGAAGCTACAACCACCCTTGCCCTCCTTGCCCAGCCTGCCTTTCCATAAGCATGATATCCAAAACCTCCAGCATAACAGAGATGAATTCCAGTCAACTCACCGCAAAAGTCATTAAGGTGATCATGCCCAGTGAAAACAGCCTTAACATCCCCCTCTTCAACCATTGTTGTGAAGAAGCCAGAGTTCACAGAAGGGGAGCTAATTCCTTCTTGTTTCACGCCTGTAAAGTTTGAGGAGTCAAAGCTTGCATATTCAGGTAACGGAATGTGAAAGAAGGCCAGTCCAGGAGCAGAAGATTTCTGAGGCTCTGGCTTTTTCATGTAAACTGACTGCATCAAAAATTTAAGTAGTAATTTACAATCCAATGCATAGGATGTGTGATGAAATAAAAATGCTAAAAGCAAAGAATACCCGAAGGTTCCTAGAAGTGCGTTGAAACCAAAGTTGTTGAGAGGGTTTGATCCATCCATAGCCAGGGATTGAGGGAACAGTTGAGTAATCACCACTGTCGAGGAAGTAGAAATTAAGGAGGGATTTATTAGCTAAGTTGGAGGCTTCAACCCCATGGACTTCTAGGTTGTAATTACCGAAGCCATCAATTAGGTGAGTACTGGTAGGATTGAACCTAGACAAGGTGTGCTTCATTCCAACAACATATTTCATAACAGCTTCCCTTGAGAGGGTGGATTCCTGGTCATGGTTTCCTAAGACAGCTGCCCAAGGGATGTTTGATGCTACAGCAGGGGCAAAGGCAGCATTCATGGAGGTAACCGCGTCTGTTGCATCAAATCCATAAATGTTGTCCCCTGCAGTTGGGATTTAAAATGAAATAAAGATAAAAAAAAAATGGGTAGGTTAAGAAGAAGAAGAAGAAGAAGAAGACGGAAGAGATTACCGACCGGTGAAAACGATGAGGTGAGGGTTCTCGGAAAGGATAACGCGGTGGAGAAAAGAAGAAGTGTTGAGATCAGAGCAAGAAGGAAACTGGGGTGGCAAGACATCCTCGCAAGGTGTCTTGTTGCCGTCTGCAAAGTGCATATCAGCCACCTGCAAAATCCTAAACTCCCCTTTGTTTTTGTCGAACCTCAATTTCTTCTGCTGCTGTGACCCAACCGCCACCAAAGCCAAAGTGAGGAAGATGAGGAATACGGAGGAGATCAATCCCACTTTCTCCATCTTTACACTTCCCAATCAGGATCGTCTCGGGGCCGGTGTTAATAGGTGGGGTGGGGTGGGGGCGGTAATCTTGATATCGTCTGTCTTACCTTCATTTTGGTCATTACCTCTAACTCACTCACAAATTATGGAATCATAATCTCCCCTCTCTAATTCTCACCATTTTCGATTCTCACAAAATTACGGTAAATACTAAATAGATACAGGGAACGAAAAATATAGGGAACGAAAAATATCAATCTTGCCCTTTCTTACCCTACACGAGATATTGCGAAACGAGATGTCTTGCCGGATTTGCACCGTCGGCCATATCTCCGGAACTGCTGATTATTTTGCTGATCCCAACGGTCAATACGAGCGCCTGAGTGATGCGAGCATACCCCAGAAATTTGACGACGATCCAACGGTTAATGAAGCGGAAATTTGATTTTTAATATAGCCTCACCGGATTTGCGCCGTCAGCCATATCTCCGGAATCGCTGATTATTTTGCTGATCCCAACGGTCAATATGAGCACCTGAGTGATGCGAACATACCCCATAAATTTGACGATGATCCAACGGTTAATGAAGCGGAAATTTGATTTTTAATATAGCCTCGCCGGATTTGCGCCGTCGGCCATATCTCCGGTACCGCTGATTATTTTGCTGATCCCAACAGTCAATATGAGAGCCTGAGTGATTCGAACATACCCCAGAAATTTGACGACGATCCAACGGTTAATGAAGCGGGAATTTGATTTTTAATATAGTGAATTTTTGGAGATTTTAATCAGTTTTCGCCGCCGGCCATTTCTCCCTCTCCGGCAATTATTTGGAAGATCCCAACGGTCATCATGTGCGCCTAGGGGATGCGACCAAATTCCAGAAGTTTCACGATGATCCAACGGTTAACGAAGTCGAAATTCGATTTTTACATATGCGATTTGGTTTTGATTTTTTGCTGAATTTGGTTCGAATTCTGGCCATTTGGCCGAAATTTTTGGTTTATATGGGTATTTTGGTAATTTTGTTGATTTCCTGTATTTTTTGTTTCCTGTATTTAACCATATCTCAAAATTACGCATAATATACTTTCGTATAGACACCCACCGGTTTTAATTAGAAATAATTTCACAATGCCCCTCAACCCAAACTATTTTTCATAAAAATCCTTTCTATAATAAAAAGTTCACACATTATATAAGGTGCAGATGAAAATTCCGTTCAAACCCATTGGGCCTGATTAATGCAAATTTGAATTACCGAAATTACCCTTCTTTATATTGTGTTTGTTTTTTTCGCTTTCTTAATTTTTTTAATTTTTTTTCGTCTTCCTCCGTCATCCATGGCGCTCGAACCAAACCATAAATTTACCTTTTGCTGTCGATTTCAATCGTTTGAGCATCATTTCTTCATCAATATTTGAAGTTTCGTCTCCTTTATTATGTATCTCGTTATTTTTCATCTTAATTGAAGGTTTTCAATTGAAATTGATTTCAATTTCGTCTTCCTCCATCATTAATGGTGGTCGAACCAAGTCAAAAATTAATCACACTTAATTAGGTCTTATAGCAAGAGATATATGGCATATATCTAGGGCTGTTACACGAACCGAGCCTGTTCGAGCTCGACTCGGGCTCGGCTCGAAAAAAGCTCGAGTTCGAGTGGGCTCGAGGCGAACTCGAGCTCGAGCTCAAACCGAATTTCAAGTTCGTCATTTTTTCGAGCCCGGCTCGTGTTCGGCTCGTATGTTCGACGAGCTCTGTTCGAGATCGACTCGTTTAAGCTCGACTCGGGCTCGGCTCGTTAAAAGCTCGGATGAATTATGAATTTTTTGTTAAAAATATATATATTTAGTGACAAATTAAAAGACCAAGCTCGAGCTTGGCTCGTTTAGGCTCGAGTTCGATTGCAACTCGAATTAGGGCTCGATAAAGCTCGTTCGATTTCAGATTTTTTTTCAAAAAATAAGTCGAAGCTCGAGCTCGGCTCGTTAATACTCGAGTTCGAGCAGCTCGCGAAAAGCTCGCGAGCCGGCTCGCGAAAAGCTCGAAACTTGATTCGAGCCGAGCTCGAACATGAATTCTGGGATCGAGCTCGAGCTCGAGAAAAGCTCGAGCTCGTTTAAAAGTTCACGAGCTCGAGCTCGAAACATCAAAAGCTCGGCTCGGCTCGGCTCGTTTACAGCCCTACATATATCAATAGTCTTATACCATAGCAATAATAATTAGATCTTATACCAAGTGGTATAAGACATATCAATAGATTTAAAACATCAACTAATTCTAGTTTTGTTTGTTAATATTTGCAAATTATTTTCCTCTTTTTACTTCATTGTTATGGATTTACTGTGATGGTGTTGTTAAATTATGGAGTATCATCTTTGGTTACTAGGTTTGATCCATTTTCTTCCTTTAAATCTCTTGTTAAATTTACTTGTAGTAGATGGAATTGTTTGGAAAGGGAAAATTTGTCAATGTCATATGCTTAGCTGTTAAACGTTGTTGTATGTTAGCTAGTGAGCAAGACTTTATTTGCATGGGTATTATGGTTGCTCGTAAGCATATTGACATGATAGAAATAAATGTGACTGATCATAGTATATTTGTTAGGAATGATGTCTTTGGTTAATCATATACCTCTGTTTGTGAAGGTAGTTTTGGATCTACTGAACATGATAATAGTTGTAGTAGTAGGAATGATGTTCATGTCAGTTTTTTTCGTCACAAAGAAAAGAAATTGAAAAGTGCAGAATGGGCAGATGCAATTCAAAATGTTGGTCAGATATTCGAAGGTGATTGTGCTTAATTCAGAAATGTATTGTGTAAGTTTACAACAGAAGTGGGGTTTGATTTTGAGTATTTGAAAAATGAACCAAGTCGTGTTACATCTCAATGTAGCCACAAAGTTTCTAGAGGGTGTCCATGGAGGATCCATGTTTCATTTGAAAAATCTAATGGCTATTTTTACATAAGGACATATGAACCAAAGCATATATGCAAGGATGTGGTTAGGGCTGAAATTTGGCCAAAGGATGGGTTCTGATGTACTTGTTAGTGTTCTAATTGATAAGGTCAAAGCTAATCCAAATATTAGTCCAAGTGACATTGTTAAAGAGATTCAAAAAGATTATGGGCTTCAAATGAGTTACAAAGTTGTTTGGAGAGCTGTTGAGAACGCAAAGAAAATTATTTTTGGTGATGCAACTTTGGCTTATGATAAATTTAGATATTATATTGAGAAAATTAAGGAGGTGGACCCAAATAGTCTTGTGTTAATTGATTTTGATGCTCAGACTTCTCGCTTGAAACATTGTTTTGTTGCGTTTGGAGCATGTTTGCACGACTTTACTTTCTGCCGACCCTTGTTGTTTCTGGATGGCACATTTCTGACATGAATGTTTAGGGGGTACTCTTTTGGTAGCAACAACAAAAGATGGGGATAATGGTATGACAATTTTCTCCTTATGGCTTTATTGGTCTTATGTATTACCTATGAGACCTTGAAAACTGAGATATATGGCTTTCCATTAGTTTCATGAGTCTTATACCTATTATATAAGACCTGTTAAATTGTTTGCATGCAGCTGTAACAATTTATAAGTCTCATGGCTTATGTATCAGACCTGTAAATATATTAGAAATCATCTGTTATTCTAAACTCATTTGTATCTTTTCAATGTTTTTGGTTGTAGGTATTTTCAACGTTGCTTTTGCAATTGTAGGCTGCGAGGATATTGATAATTGGTCTTGGTTTCTTGATAATCTACATCCTCACATAGATGACCGAGGGGTAACATTTGTTTCAGATCGACATCAGGGTATCATCACATCTGTTAAGGATTTTATGACATTCTCACATCACTCTTTTTGTATGTACCATTTGAGAAACAATCTTAGACATAAACTCGATGGTTTATCTTCGGAGGTTCGGTCGAATATTCTTTTCAAAATTTCCAAGCTTGTGAAAGCTCTGACACCTGAGCTCTTTTAGTTTCACCTTAATGAAATCATAAATGAGGGTAGTCCTAAGGTGACAGAATTTTTGAATAACCTTCCAAAAAAAAACTATGCAACTCTTATTTCGGAGGTCGTCGTTATGGGGAAATGTATTCAAATGCAACTGAGTCATTCAATGCTATGATAAAGGATTTTAAATCACTCCCTGATGTGGAATTGATAGTGTTGGGTTTTACGGGTCCATGCGCAGCGGAATTAAGCATCTAATTAGCATAAAACCCAAGAGCCTAGGATCCGTTCTATACAAATTAACTTGAATACTATGAGACAGAAATAACCAACCTTGAACGCTTTCCGTTCTTGAGCTATCGAACGATTTTAATAATGTGATTTTGATCACAAACTTCGTTCTTCAGAATGCTTGAACTCTAGGCCTTGATCGATGAACGAGCGAAGACCCTCTTTCGGTATTCACACCTTTGAATGAATCCAAGAACAATTTCTTGAAGATTGCTAGATCCTATAAACCTTGGAATAATATTGAGAATATTGTTGTGAATTTCTTTTGAGAATTTCGGCTAGCTTTTTAGGGTTGACAGAAGTTCATATTTATACTACATTAGTATAGAATATGAATCCTAATCAAATTAGGAAAGGATTCTGTCAAACCGCCTCAGGGCCTGTTGTGTCGCACGACCACACAAGACACATGGCCTGTTGTGTCGCACGACCATACAAGGCTGATGAGGAATTTTTCAATCATTCTTCCAATGGTTTAATCAATTCATTCTAGTTGTGTGTGACCCAATAGGATTACATTATGTTGGCAATGAGTTCGACCATATCGACCCTCATAAGACATAAACGGACTCTAGCAAGCCATTATGTCTACCCAAATAATGCAACGTCAGAGTTCACGTTTCCAATGGTTCACTTCCATTTCTCCCTTTGTCTCACGATGTTATATTGAACACAATTCATGGTCCTCGTCAACTTGTCTTTGTTCAATGCTTTCTCGATTCCGATTATAATGATAATTTCAATCACATTGGGGTATGGCCATACACTTTCATCATTATCACTCATCGAGGGGCCCAAGCAAAACATCTCTCTTTCGAGGGACAAATTCCATCTTGACTTATCATCCTTCGTGTTAAGATATCCTTTATAAATATCGATCATGCCATCATGAATTCGATCATGCCAAAGATAGCCTTTATAAATATCGTGTTAAGATATCGTTTGACTAAAATCAAACATGACTTTCATCATATGTAAGGTCATGATAATCTCAGGTCTAGGGACTAAATGAAGTGACCATATGAGATTTAATTATGACATTTGGCCATGACATAAATCTCATACGGGTCAAGTCCAGTCACTTGTTCACTAACAAGTACCCATAATTTCAATGTGCATCTCTATGCATATAATCATCATATGATTATCCATTGACAATTATACTAATTATTCTCTTAATAATTAGGGACGGAGATTATTACAATAAATATGCAAAATATATAATAATCAAATAATAAACTTAAACGATAAAGATGATACATAACGGTTTTAAGTTAAACATAACTAAAGCCTAGGGCATTACACCAACAGTCTCCCACTTGCACTAGGCTCCATTTATGTATCGAATACTCATGGACTTAACATGACCATCATGCTTCTGCCTGTGCGAGGGTCTTTGTAAGTGAATCCCTAATGTCATCATCGGTTGATACTTTGCATATCTTAACGTCTTCTCATTCTTTATGAATTCCTCGAAAAATGTCTAAGTATGTGTTTGGATCGTTGTTGTGACCTTGGTTCCATTGTTTGCACAAATGGCACCATATTTATCACAACAAAGTTCCACCTATTAGTGATACTTGGAACATTTCCAAAACACTAAATGAACTTTTGATCCAAACTATCTCTTTTAGCTACATCATATGTTGCTAAAATTTGACCTTAGTAGTAGAATCGACTACAATTTTCTGCTTGGAATTCTTCCAATCAAAAAATGCACCTTTAACAAGCATAAACACAAACTAATTGCGATTTTAAATTAACTTTGTCAGTTTGGAAGCTAGCATCTATGTAACCCTTATAACAAGATTATCTTCCAACCTTTCAAATACCAAGAACGTATCCTTAGTTCTTCTTAAGTACTTAAGGATCATCTTGACTGCCATCTAATGGTTCTCAACAGGATCAGATTGGTATCGACTCGTCATGCTTAGAGCATACGAGACGTCGGGTCTAGTACAAATCATGGCATACATGACAGATCCAAATGTCGGAGCATACAGAACTTCATCCATTCCCTTTTGCTCATCAGTTGTCATAAGACAATGAGTATTGCTAAAGAAACACCATGACCCATTGATAAGTTACTTTTCTTAGACTCTTCTAAGAACCTTGTCAATGCGAGTATTTTGACTCAAACCAATTTATCCTTTTAGATCTATTTCTATAGATCTTGATGCCAAGGATGTAAGCGGCTTCACCAATATCTTTCATTGAGAAACCTTTCCTTGACCAAGACTTGACAGTCTTAAGTGTCAGAACTTCGTTTTTCCAATTAGTAAGATATCATTGTAATAAGACAATAGAAATAATACTATGCTCCCACTGAATTTCATGCATACACAAGGTTCATCTTCGTACTTGATGAAATCTAACTCTTTGACCGATTCCTCAAAATGAAGATTTCAATTCCTTGAAGCTTGCTTCAATCCATCTCATGGATCTTTGCAACATGCATACTTTATCAGAATTTCTCAGATCGTCAAAACTCTCGGGTTGTGTACTATACACATCCTTAATCATCTTTCCATTTAAAGAAAGTCGTTTGACATCCATTTGTCATATCACATAGTCACAATATGCGAAAATGGCAATTGAAACTCTAATAGACTTTGGCATTGCAACTGGCGAAAAGATTTCAACATAGTCAATACTATGAATTTGCCTAAATCCCTTTGCTACAATCCTTAGTCATGAAAGTATACACCTTCCCATCCATGTCGGTCTTGTAGACCTACTTGCACCCTTTAGTTTTTACACCTTCAGGTAGCTCAATCAAGTTCCAAACTTGATCATAAAACATGGATTGCAATTCGGACTCCTTGGTTCTTAACCATTTATCCAAATTAGGAGTGGACATCGCTTCTAGATAGGAAGTAGGATTGTCATTCTCAATGACTTCCACTTTATTACTTTCCGATACGAGAAATCAATATTTCTTGAGTTCGGATCGTAACCTATCAAGTCTACGATGGACTTGTGTTCCTTGAACCGGTTCCACAACTCTTTGTGAACTTGGTTCCGTCTCTACTCTTGGTTCCATATTATTTTCGGATTCTTGAACTTCTTCAAGATTAATTTTACTCCCACTAGATTCTTTATTGAGAAACTATTTCTCAAGAAACAAATCGTATAGAGCAACAAACATTTTGTTCTCTTTGTGGTTGTAAAATTAATTTCCAAAAATAACCTTGTCAGATTTGGTGCTAACTTATCAGAGACAAGTCTCTTCTTATAATCTTTGCAAACCCAAATCTTCATGAAAGACAAACTAAGTTTTCTTCCATGCCACATCTCATATGGGGCCTTAGGAATTTAGTAAGGACTCAATTCAGTGTAACCGCATTATTTCTAATGCATATCCTCAAAAGGAAGTAGGAAAGTCAAATTGACATATCATCGAACGAACCATGTCCTACAAGGTTCAATTCCTCCTATCAGACATAACATACAATGTGGTGTTCCGGGTGGAGTCAACTCTGAAACGATTTCACAGTTTTGAGATGACTGTCAATCTCTTGGCTCAAATATCCATCACCTCAATCTAATCGAAATACTTAATAGTTTTTCCAAGTTGTTTTGTACTTCATCTTTGAAATGTTCGAAACATCTCAAACGATTCACCTTTGGACTTCATCAGATAGACATAGTCATATCTAGATAAGTTATCGGTGAATGTGATGAAACACCAAAATCCTCCACTAGCAATGCTGCTTAATAGTCCATATACATCTCATGAATAATGACCAATAAGTCACTAGCCCTCCCACTACTCTTAGTGTAGGGTGGTTTGGTCAATAATAAGATCCACATTCCTCAAATAATTCAGAATCATATGAGTCTAAAAGTCCATGTTAATGGAGTTTAGATATATGTTTCTTATTTATCTGATCAAGCCGGCAATGCCATATGAACGCGTTGTTCATATTATTAGGTTTAGATTTCCCATTTATATTATAGATATCTTCAATATTATTTTGTTTCTCATCATCAAGGATATGAATACCATTCAATGACATATACAGTACAATAAGGCATATCATTAAACAAATATAAAACTTCTTATTTTCAATAAGAAAATTTTATTCTTCATCATCCATATAAAAAAATGAAAATAATATTCCTACCCAAATCCGGAACTTAGTAACATTTGTTCGAAACAAGTACTAATTCACTAGGTAAATTGACTTCATAAGTCCCTATGGCTAATGCAGCAACTCTTGCTTCATTCCCACTCATAGGTTTAACTCACCTTCTTTGAGTAGCTTTCTATTCTTTATTCCTTGCACATTTAAACAAATGTGGGATCCTATCTGGTATCATATACCCAAGAACAAGAAGTCGAAAGGAAAATATCTATCATATAGATACTTGAAGCAGTAGCAATCATATTGCCATTCTTCACCTTTTAGGCCTTCCTAATAAGCCTTGCAACTTTACTTCTAATGACAATCTCATTGCCATGGTAGCAAAATGCATCCTTTTGAGACACTTTGGGTTTAGCCTCTTCGGCTTTGACAACTTTTGTCCTAGGTTTAGCAACCTTTGCTTTACCTACTTTTCCTTCCCTTTTGAACCTCTTTCTTGTGTTAACCATTAACACACTTGCGGATTGCTCCTTTTTGCATCTCATGCATCAAGAGCCTTCACCACAACATACATCTTTTGCCTAGCTTGCACTTTGAACATTTCCTTTGTGCGATGTGCTAGAACAAAAGCAGTTTCCATGTGTTCAAGGTCCTTCTCAAGAGTTTTACACATGGTGGCAAGCATAAAGCAAGCAATATTATTAGAATCATCAACATGTTTCTAATGTTGCTTTTTATCTGCCCTTTGCAACATTTGCAGTGGTTCAGCAAGAATGGATTCGTCAAGAACGTACACATTTGCCTAAGAACCATTCTTTAGGCTTCTGATCCAATTAGAATTATTTGTATCATTCCTTTCGAACTTTGTCCTTCATAAGGACGAATCGCAATTATCATTATGTAATGCTACTTCTACAACAAAATATACAAATTATATGAACACATATTAATACCAATTTTATCATCTAAGAGCAAATAATGTATTTTACAAATACTCCCACTAAATCATACACCTTTCAATGCAAATAAGCATAATAAGCATTTAGTGGGATAAGATCCAACTTTAATTTAATCTCAAGTACGCTATGGCGCATCGCTCAAGATTAAATTAATTAGGTAGAAAACATCAATCATATTGTATATGATTCTTAGATCTTTTATGAGATTCATTTAAGACATCATATGTCTTAGCATATTTTAATCTCATATTATGCCTTGGGTCAAAATCATTTTGATAACCCAATTAAGTTCATCCACTTTAAACGTATAGGAACCACCATTTCCTCATCTTGCTCGCAAACGGAATAGAATCAAAGCACCTTGCTATGGCAAGCCCACCCAAAACTATCCGAGTGGTCTCAAGTGTTTTAATCATGGATTGACATAAAGAACTTAAAAGTTAAATGAAGGTTCTTTAAAGTAGATTATCAGCATATCAACAAAGATAATCATAATGTACACCAGTGTAAGTACCCAAATCTGGCTCATGCCTTCCGGTTAAATTTCCCGGCAATTTCGGTAAGTTTTCCGGTAATTCTCCAGACCTTCCTAGTGTTCCGGAAATATTCCGGAACTGTTTTTAATTAATTTAGGGTTGAAGGGGATCCTTCCTAATTAAGAAACACGTTTTTCTTAATTAGGAGGAAAGGTTCTAGAATTTGCCACCTTGCATGGTTCTAGAATGCTGAGTCATTGTGGATAATGCCGCACGGCTGCATTAGCTTGCTGCCCTTAGCCGCACGGCTTCATTAGCCTTACCCAGACTGCCTATAAATAGAGCCCTCCTCTACCCATTTTCATTAAAGTGTCATTTTTACATACATTTCCCCCATTCCCCCATTAGCAACCTAGGAACGGACCAGTGTAAAAGATCCTATCTTTACATCGTTCCTTCCATTAAAGGTTCCATATTTCTTTAGAAAGGGACAACCTTGAACTCTATATCTCCAATTATCGCTTAAGAAAAAGTATGAAGCATCCATACGAGCTCGACCGTCTTAAAGCGTAGGATTGATGGGCTAAGGACCTTCCTTTTCTAAAGAACCTCATATTTGACCATAAAGAGAGTCATTCTCTCGATCACGCAAGTCCCGAGGGTCCCGAGGTTAAAATGCGATGACCACAAGTCACAAGATGAGGGCGGGATCATAATCCCGAATACATAAATTCCAAGAAATCCCGAGCGACAACCAACAAATGGTTTGTACGTCCGGAAGACGACTTGGGACATTCCCTCCTTATTTTCAAACACATGCACACAAGAAAGCACGCAAGCAAGCACGATTAATGAAATCAAGGGAGACTTGCTCCGGCAAGGCACCTTGGGTGAACGCCAAACGTTCTTCCCAAGGGGTAACTTAACCTCCGAACCCATAAAACCTTTTTTCAAAGTTTTGAGGTAATCAAAATGGCGTGGCGACTCCGTTTTTCAAATTAAACCGGATGTCTTCAAACTCGCGTGAATCCAACAAAACAAAATTTGGGCACACATTTACAGTTTGGCGACTCCGCTGGGGAAATCCCAAAGGAGAAAAGCTTCATTTTCAAAACAAAAATCGATACTCGGTATATAGGTGGAAACCACTTACCCTTCCTGTACACTCCCTGATGTGGGAGTTGGGATAACCGGTGGTTTAACAATCCCACGTACCAGTATCCCTTTTCGAAAAATTTTTTGAAAAAAATAAATAAAAGAAAGCTTTTCCCTTTGAGCGGGTTAGACTCCCGTCGCTGATTTCATTAATCGTGCTTGCTTTCTTTACCTTGCATTGCATCATTTGCATCTTGGAATCTGTGCATACTTTGAACGGGAAAAACCACGAAAAATAGCAAAAGGAGTGGAACCTGGAAAATTGATCCATGCAATCGTACGACTCAATCCTCCTCGGATTCCCGACCGGGCGACCTCGGTGGCAATTCCACCGGGAAAAATCATGGTTAATCTGGCGATCCCTAGCGGCTTGGGGCTACTCGGCTCCATCCCGGGGGCTCCCAGAAAATTTATGTGCTTATGTGTTGCATTCTCCCCATCCCGAAAATCATTCCTTTAAAACACATTTTATGAAAATCTCTGTTTTAATTCAAAAAAGGAACATTTTTAGGAGACCGCACACTACGCGCACCTGATATATCCTGTACACTTTTGCACGCACGTCCTTCAAACCCGAGGGTGGTTCCAGCTGCAGTCACGGACAGCCTTACGATGCTCCCGGGCGCGCACGGAATCATCCCAACCTCCCCCATGGCGGCCGGTGTCGACCAATGCACCGATCCCGTGTCACACGTTTCAAAAAAAAAACCGTGACTTTTGGTTGGTTTTTGGTCTAGTCCGTGTCATATAGCCCAGTTGCATACCCTCGTAAAGGTCAAGCCTTAGTTCATAACGGAAGAAGAACTCTGCCAAAATTCCGACAAGGAAAAATTGGCGAGATCTCGACTCCGACATTAACTATTGACCTTGACCTGCACGGAATGCGTAAGAGTCAAGACCGAGTCTTTGCCAACAAATCAAAAGATCTTTCGCTCAAGCGAAGCTCTGCCAAAATTCCGACAAGGAAAAATTGGCAAGATCTTGACCCGGCATTGACTTCGATTCTAACTCACGCCCGGCGTATGCAACGAAGTTCAATGTGACACTGTGTCATCCGGCTTTTGCTGCCCGACCCATGCCTATTATCTTCTCGGACATCACCGAAAGTCAAAACGTCATTCGCTCAAGCGAAAATCTGCCAAAATCCAATCAAGGCAGAAAGATGAGACCTTCCTGGTATTGCCTTGACTATAATCCGCATCGCTCGTGCGTTAAAAGGTCCTATGACCCGCTAGACCCGTTAGGAGCGTTCTTTACCCTCGGTCGGTGGGATCCGCGTGCCCTATAGGACCCTCGCCCGGGGCTGTCCACCCTGGGAGGTCGAAATACAGGTGGAATACGAGGGGCTTATAGACGTAGTGACGGAACCCACTGATCCAGGATCTAGAGTAGTTGCGAAAAAGAAGGGCAAACCCCCCTTTTCCAACCAAATAGGAATTAATAAAAGACATGATTTTAAGTAAACTTGAACAATTAATGTAATCATAATTGCATTTTCCTATCTCTGATATCCCTAATCGAGACCTCCTCGGTCCGATTTCCGATCTTCCATCTCCCGACCTTTCATGGTCAAATCCCTAATCGTGACCTCCTTGGTCCGATCTTCGATTTTTCATCTCGACCCTTCCGCGGTCAAATCCCTAATTGTGACCTCCTCGGTCCGATCTTCGATTTTCTATCTCGACCTTTTGCGGTCAAATCCCTAATCGTGACCTCCTTGGTCCGATCTTCGATTTTCCATCCCGACCTTTCATGGTCAAATCCCTAATCGTGACCTCCTTGGTCCGATCTTCCATTTTTCATCTCGACCCTTCCGCGGTCAAATCCCTAATTGTGACCTCCTCGGTCCGATCTTCGATTTTCTATCTCGACCTTTTGCGGTCAAATCCCTAATCGTGACCTCCTTGGTCCGATCTTCGATTTTCCATCTCGACCCTTCCGCGGTCAAATCCCTAATCGCGACCTCCTCGGTCCGATCTCCAATTTTCTATCTCGACCTTTCGCGGTCAAATGCAATCCCGACCTTTCACGGTCAAGTCTCCAATCAAAGATCCTCACGGTCCAATTTTCAATCTTGACCTTTCAAGGTCTCATCTTTTTCGATCAATTAGGATTAGGAGAAAATGTGTTTTGAGCAAAATTTAAGCGATAAGTGCATGTTACTTGAGCCTTCGGCTAAACACTTACCTCCGAGGCCTAAACACTTACCTCCGAGTCTAAACCTTGCCTACCCCCGAGTCTAAACCTTGTCTATCCCTTTCCCGCGGCGAGAAAGAAGTGGGTGAGAATATCGGGTCGGCGGCTTGTCGGTGCGGAAATTTCGAGGCTCAGATAGTTCGTCGAGAATCGTCCGTTTCATCGGCTCGGGAATTTAGAATGGCGGTATTTGAGAAAATAGTGAGGGTGCGGGAAATCGGATGGTTAGGAAGGAAGAGTTAGCCACGGCTTTGGAAAATGCCCATAAGGCTCATGAGGAACAGCAAGCCATGCTTATTGACGCACTCCGTCGTCATGGAGTTCAGTCACGGTTGAGTCGAACGGTTCTCCTGGTGGTAGTCGAAGATGAGACTTCGAAACGGTGATTTCGGTCCCTTCATCCTATAACCAAGACCCCCGGCCTATAACCAATACCTTCCTCCATCCACATATGATCCCTTGTCAAGGACCACTTCTCCTCGGTCCTTTCCAACATCCCAGCTCATCCGGGCTCCATCGCCCTCAGCTCCTCAGAACGGATTGAACTTCACCCCACATGTCTCTCAGTTCCAGCAATACCTGCCAGTTTATGCTCCAGCTTCGCATGATCAGTTCGAGCTATGTGGCTATGTTACGAAGCCCCTATACCTACGAACGCAATCATGAGTTGCCAAAAGAGGATCTGGATGATTCAAGTTCTCATTGTCACCTCTTGGATTTAGCGAATTCACCCGTCGGTGTCACCGAGTCTATTCTTTGTGGTTCCATCTCGCTAATAAAAGTCTGTTGCGAGAGTCCTGTTGACCCCCATGTGGCAATATTAATGGAGCAAGTGAAACAGATGCAAGAGAAGCTTGACCTCATGATGAGTATCAATACTCCCTTGACCCAAGATGTCGAACCAGGCAAGGAAATGACTCCACCGAGCATAACCCAATACCAAGCAGCAACCGTACCTGGCTCAGCACCAGGAAAGAGTGTCGTAGCTTCCTTCATCCAAATCCAACAATGGAACCAATTGGACAATGGGAATCTAAGTTTTGAGAACAACAATGTCTCCCGAAAACCCTGCTCCCTTCATTTTGACAACATGGAGATGTCTTTAAGCAAGATGCTGGAAAAGCTGATGAAAGAAAAGCTGATAAAGCCACTGGAGAATTGGAAACCCAGGAATCCCCATGTTCGGTTGGATGAATCCAAGCATTGTCTTTTCCATCAATACCATGGGCACAATACTGATGATTGCACCTATTTGAGGCATGAGATCCAGAAGTTGATAGAAAATGGGAAGCTCGAGAACCTCCATGGGCCAAAAACAGAAAGCTATGGTAAGAGGTCGATTCAGGAAGTGCAAGATCAGAAACATCAGCCTGATGATTCTGGGATGCCCACGAGCAAAGTTTTCGATGATTTGGTAAAACGAGGTCTTCTCACACCTCTCGAGAATTATAAGCCAAGAAACCCCAGTAGAGTTGATAGGACCAAGTTCTGCGAGTACCACAAGCATTTTGGGCATGTGACAGACAAGTATGTGGATCTGAAGAAAGAAATTCGGTGGGCGATCTACGAAGGAAAGCTCAAGTTACACAGCGGTCCAACCCGCGAAGAGTAGCTAGACTAGGGTCTACCTATCCTTAAGTAAAAAAAAAAGAAAGAAAAATAGTCCCTCAGTCAACCTTCGTAGGTTCTAGTACTTTTCTCTTTCAATCAAGTCCTCTACGGACATTGTATTTAATCTTCAATTTTCTATAAAAGAGTCTTCTTCTTTTCTTGCTAGACTTAAGACATTATTTGCACACCTACATTACATTTAATGAAATGGTTTTATTTTATATGATCACTTGCATTGCTCAACAAGTAATCTCTCGAAATAATTCACGTTCTGATTAATCGGTGTGAGAAAGTCAACCAATGCTCTCCCTATACACCTTCCTTACCCCACAAAAGGCCTCCATCAAGCCATACACTTTCCTTACTTCACAAAAAGGCCTTCATTAAACCATACACTTTCCCAATCATGCCCCCACCTTCATCTTGACCAAGTCAACGACGGCGGCAACATCAAGGGACAACAAAAGGCTACTCAGCTTCGAAAGATTGACCCCGTGTCGACAACGACCTAGGAGCCTGCCTTAGACCTCAAGGATATCAAGAAAGTTCAAGCAGAGGCTTGCCTTGGCCCTCAGGTGCTTCATAAAATAAAAAAATGTAGTGCAAAAAGAGTAATGCCCAGCTAGACCGAAAATCCCTAAAAAGGGCAGTCTAGGCAAAAAACAGGGTTGCACATATATAAAAAGAAAAAAAAAGAAAAAATCTTAGTGCAAAAAGAGTAATACCCAGCTAGGCTGAAAAACCCAAAAAGGGCGGTCTAGGCAAAAAACAGGGTTGCACATAGAAAATAAAAGAAAATGAGGCCAAGGACCCAGCACCGCCCATCAAAAGCTTGACGGACAGGCAAAATCAAAGCTCAAAGAATGAAAGTTGTCGATAACAATGGGGCGGTCGAAGCAAAGCCAGAAGCATTTCGTAAGCCTTTAGGCACGTGCAAATCCCTTCTCCCCCAATGAAAGATGAAAATCAGAAGCAACCGTCCGAAATGACTTGGTCAAGGAATCATCCCGAGGCCCACGCCTCATCATCTCATCCTAAGCCTTTTCACTAAAGGAACCACAAATCCCATTTCCCAAAGCCAAACACAGTCCGGCCAAGGCCGAACTACGGCGACCTGAGCTCCTCACAATGAGGGGAACGTAGGCAACCAGAGATGGTCCGGTCATAAACACATTTAAATTCCCGAAAAATTCGGTCTCATCAGTGGCCTCTTCCATAAGCATATCCCAGAGAACCCGGTCTCATCAAATGACCTCTCCCATAGACACAGTCAGATTCCAGAAATCCCGGTCTCATCAATGACCTCCCTATACACAAACTTTTCTTTCACACCAGCCAACCTTGATCCGCTACATTGGTTGACTTTCTCCTCATGATTAATAAGAATGTTTTTTCATATCGAGATTAGTGGTTGAATAACCCGAACATTAATAAAGGGTTTTAAGCAATCTTGTGATCGTTGTAAATAAAACAAGTTTTCAGATGTCTTGACAAGTCTTCTCTTTCTACATCTTAGGAAAAATAGTGCTAAACAACGATTTTACGTCGGCGGGGGCTTCCATACACTTTTACAAACCTTTCTACGCTTATACTCTCCCAAAAGAGTCAAACCCAAAGCGAGTTTTGTGCCTACATCGAATAAGGCCATCGAAATAACACAAAATCGGGATCTATTCCCACCTTTCGAAAAATATGCCCCTGCCTGTATTTTCTAAGAATATTTTCTTTCACATTTCCTTAAGGTTGGTGATTGACTAAAGAAAATAAAAAAAAAGAAGAGAGAGAGAAGGATAGGTTTTCCCTCTTACGCCACAATTCGCATTAGAGCTGCCTCGAAACTTTGTCAAAGCATTCCTTTAAACTGGGGCTTCTTTAGCCATTTTTGGGATTCACATCGGGTTCTTCACTAGGTCCCTAGATGGATTCAGTTTTGTTCAGATCAACCTCAGGATCACTTCCGCAGTACCAATCATATTGGGATTTTCGCTAGGTCATCAGATTGGGGCTTCATTAAGTCACTCCTTCAAAACCTAAGACTTCGCCTGCTCAGTTCATCCAATTGGGGCTTTGCCAATGAAAGAACCTTTCCTTGCTTTAATAAGACATGGGGCTTTGCGAAAGTTTTCCTTAGACCGGGGCTTCGATAAGTTGCATCCGCCCCCTCGAAGAGAGGTTTGGTCACTTCGACATCTGCTTTAGTCTTTAGTTGTAAAGCACATCGGCATCGGCTTCAAGCGCCGAGAGTGAGAAAGGAACATTCATCGAGACCCGAGTTTTAAAACCCAGTCTCGGCCCAAGAGGGAATCTTAGTCCACGTTGACAACAACGGCGGTTCGATCCGCACCCAGGGATCTGACCCCACACCTTGAAACCCGTCTTAAACACATTCCACATGTACATCCAGACCCAGCCTCTACCATGTTTCCAAGAAAAAATCATCCCTAGGCTCAAGTAACGTGCCAATTGCTAATGATAACATTGTCTACCAAAAGCGCCTTCGTTACTTCCGTTATAGCAAGATAACGCCGGGCGACGGTTTCCTAATTGTCAAAAATCCAACTTTGGCTACCTCTATCACGGATTGAAAAGTATGCTCAAGTTTTCCGGAGTTATATTTGCCTCTATCTACTCGATAGTGACGTAAGCTTGACTTCCTCGGGTGACAACCTCCATTAATTGTCAAAACCTCAAGGATCCTAGACATCGTTCCTAACTGTCTAGATGAAGCTTGAACTACGAACAAGGCTTGATTCCTCCGGGATACGTAGGTAGCCTTTCATAAAAAGGTTCAGCCATCCGACCACATTGGTCACCTTTTTCTTTCCCCATTCCTCAATGGTGCGTAAGCTTTTCATAAAAGTCCAACTAACCGACCACTTTGGTCACCCCCTTTCGTCGATTAGCTAATTCGGCGTGCTGAGGTCCCCTTTTGGTCGTATAGAGCCTAGGAGGCATTTTCCAATTGAATCAAACTAAAAGTGTTTGATTTCTCTCGATCCCTCTCGAATCTCCTTCTCAATGTTCGCTCTCTCTCTCTTCTCACTGTCGTCTCCCTCTCAATTTCAAGTCCAATTGAGTTTCAAAATGACGACTGTGCGAATTTTAATGAATCATCAAATGGGCCTATTATGTCGTGCGACATACTAAGCCTACGTGGCTTGTTTTTACAATTTTTCCCTGAAGGCTCAATTTTACGATTTTATCCCTCATAGGTCTGTTTTACCCCTTGTGCCCCTGGCATTTCCAATCATTTTCGATCAAATTTTCCCTCCAGTGCCCCCGAGGTTTATTTTACAAATTTACCCTTGTGGCTCATTTTATTTGCCTTTGGCATTTCTAATTCTATTTTACAAAAAAATTATCAGGGTACGCCCCGTTTCCTTATAAAATTATCGGGTACATCCCACTTTCTTTACAAAAATCATCGAGTCCTTCCTACTTCTTTACAAAATCCATTCTCTCTCGCGATCTCCGTCATTCCAAGGTGGAAGAATGACATTTCGCTCTCTCTTTCGATCTCCGTTATTCCAAGTTGAAGGAATAACATTTCGATCTCTCTCGCGATCTCCTTCATTCCAAGATGGAAGAATGACATTTCGCTCTCTCTTTCGATCTCCGTTATTCCAAGTTGAAGGAATAACATTTCGATCTCTCTCGCGATCTCCGTCATTCCAAGGTGGAAGAATGACATTTCGCTCTTTCTTTCGATCTCCGTTATTCCAAGTTGAAGGAATAACATTTCGATCTCTCTCGCGATCTCCGTCATTCCAAGGTGGAAGAATGACATTTCGCTCTCTCTTTCGATCTCCGTCATTCCAAGGTGGAAGAATGACATTTCGATCTCTCTCGCGATCTCCGTCATTCCAAGGTGGAAGAATGACATTTCGCTCTCTCTTTCGATCTCCGTCATTCCAAGGTGGAAGAATGACATTTCGATCTCTCTCGCGATCTCCGTCATTCCAAGGTGGAAGAATGACATTTCGCTCTCTCTTTCGATCTCCGTCATTCCAAGGTGGAAGAATGACATTTCGATCTCTCTCGCGATCTCCGTCATTCCAAGGTGGAAGAATGACATTTCGCTCTCTCTTTCGATCTCCGTCATTCCAAAGTGGAAGAATGACATTTCGATCTCTCTCGCGATCTCCGTTATTCCAAGTTGAAGGAACAACATTTTGCTCTCTCTCTTTCGATCTCCGTTATTCCAAGTTGAAGGAATAACATTTCGATCTCTCTCGCGATCTCCGTCATTCCAAGGTGGAAGAATGACATTTCGCTCTCTCTTTCGATCTCCGTCATTCCAAGGTGGAAGAATGACATTTCGATCTCTCTCGCGATCTCCGTCATTGCAAGGTGGAAGAATGACATTTCACTCTCTCTTTCGATCTCCGTCATTCCAAAGTGGAAGAATGACATTTCGATCTCTCTCGCGATCTCCGTTATTCCAAGTTGAAGGAACAACATTTCGCTCTCTCTCTCGCGATCTCCGTCATTCCAAGGTGGAAGAATGACATTTCCCTCTCTCTTTCGATCTCCGTCATTCCAAGGTGGAAGAATGACATTTCGATCTCTCTCGCGATCTCCGTCATTCCAAGATGGAAGAATGACATTTCGCTCTATCTTTCGATCTCCGTCATTCCAAGGTGGAAGAATGACATTTCGATCTCTCTCGCGATCTCCGTTATTCCAAGTTGAAGGAATAACATTTCGCTCTCTCTCTTTCGATCTCCGTCATTCCAAGGTGAATGACATTTCGCTCTCTCTTTCGATCTCCGTTATTCCAAGTTGGAAGAATAACATTTCGATTCAGTCAAAGTTCGAACTACGACCTGGCTTGATTCCTCCGGGATACGTAGGTAGCCTACTTTAGGTTCAGCCAATTCGTCACATTTGACGCCCCCCTTTCCCCAGTGGATTCCGAACTACGATCAAGGCTTGATTCCTCCGGGATACGTAGGTAGCCTTTTATAAAAGGTCCAGCCATCCGACCACTTTGGTCACCCTTTTTCCTCCGTCACTCCTCAGTGATGAAGTAGTCTCTCATAAGAGACTTTGTTATCCGACCACCTTGGTCACTTCTAGCATATCCCCAGTAGGATCAATTGCTTGACCTCCTAGGTCATTCTCTCTTCTATTTCCCCAGCAAGAGACCAGTTTCTCTTCTCCATTCCCCAGAGGATCCTAATTCCGAACTACGGCCTGGCTTGATTCCTCCGGGATACGTAGGTAGCCTTTCATAAGAGGTTCAGCCACTCGACCACCTTGGTCACCCAATCCGTCTCGGCATTCGCCAGATCGGATCCTTTTCTATCGACAACCCCACTCGCCTTGCAAGTGACGTTGCCGAGGGGCTTCTGTAAGTACCCAAATCTGGCTCATGCCTTCCGGTTAAATTTCCCGGCAATTTCGGTAAGTATTCCGGTAATTCCCCAGACCTTCCTAGTGTTCCGGAAATATTCCGGAACTGTTTTTAATTAATTTAGGGCTGAAGGGGATCCTTCCTAATTAAGAAACACGTTTTTCTTAATTAGGAGGAAAGGTTCTAGAATTTGCCACCTTGCATGGTTCTAGAATGCTGAGTCATTGTGGATAATGCCGCACGGCTGCATTAGCTTGCTGCCCTTAGCCGCACGGCTTCATTAGCCTTATCCAGACTGCCTATAAATAGAGCCCTCCTCTACCCATTTCAGAATCAACAATCAACACATAAACCACCCACAAACACTCCAAATACGTGAAGAACACTGCTGGAAGCTCAAGAAGGTGAAGAAGAAGGCCAAGAAGCTCCCTCCCTCCTCCTTGATGATCCAAGACCAACCTCTCCTCCTAGCTCCGCCCGAAGAAGAAGGAAGCCATTGGTAACCTCGCACACCCTAAACCTCGCATCCTAATTGCTTTATAAATTGCTCATTGCATTACCTTTATATTGCTTGGGACTTGGTAGATTAAAGATCATATCTTCATATTCCCCCTTCCCCTTTTTGCATGCATTAGACATCATTTGTCATAAAAATGTAGTCTTTTCCCATAAAGGTGCATCCTTTGCACCTAAAACCCCCATTTTCAAATAAAAATGTCATCTTTATGCATCATTTGCATATAAAAATCAAATATTTTCAATCAAAATGCATCATTTGCATCTAAAATCACTTTTCCAAGCATCATTTGCTTTAAAGACCATGTCTTTACCATAAACTAGCATCATATGCTTTTCAAAATGCAATCTTTATGCATCATTTGCATAATGAATGCCAATTTCTTCAAAAATGCATCATTTGCATCAAAATCATATCTTTATGCATTATTTGCAATAAAGATCATTTCTTTGAATTAAGTGCATCATTTGCAACCCAAAAATGTCATCTTTTCATTAAAGTGTCATTTTTACATACATTTCCCCCATTCCCCATTAGCAACCTAGGAACGGACCGGTGTAAAAGATCCTATCTTTACATCGTTCCTTCCATTAAAGGTTCCATATTTCTTTAGAAAGGGACAACCTTGAACCCTATATCTCCAATTATCGCTTAAGAAAGAGTATGAAGCATCCATACGAGCTCGACCGTCTTAAAGCGTAGGATTGATGGGCTAAGGACCTTCCTTTTCTAAAGAACCTCATCTTTGACCATAAAGAGAGTCATTCTCTCGATCACGCAAGTCCCGAGGGTCCCGAGGTTAAAATACGATGACCACAAGTCACAAGATGAGGGCGGGATCATAATCCCGAATACATAAATTCCAAGAAATCCCGAGCGACAACCAACAAATGGTTTGTACGTCCGGAAGACGACTTGGGACATTCCCTCCTTATTTTCAAACACATGCACACAAGAAAGCACGCAAGCAAGCACGATTAATGAAATCAAGGGAGACTTGCTCCGGCAAGGCACCTTGGGTGAACGCCAAACGTTCTTCCCAAGGGGTAACTTAACCTCCGAACCCATAAAACCTTTTTTCAAAGTTTTGAGGTAATCAAAATGGCGTGGCGACTCCGTTTTTCAAATTAAACCGGATGTCTTCAAACTCGCGTGAATCCAACAAAACAAAATTTGGGCACACATTCACAACCAGGTAAGTTCCCAAGAAAATAGGTGAGCCACAAGAACTGCTTAAGTACCAAATCTTCCTTCAACAGAACTCTCCTAGTCATGCACAATTATACTATCAATTTGAATGCAACATAATCAATACTTTGTATGCTGACTTGTATCTCATAAACAATCAGATTCCTACAAATTTTGCGTAAACTGACTTGTTTCTCATAAACAATCAGAAAACCAAAACTCAATGTTTCAACTAAACATATAGGAAATATCAATTCAATGTTTCAACTAAACATTTAACAAAACTTCTTAACACTTAAGAACATATAATTCATGCATCGCAACAATTAATTAAAATCATATTTAAATTAATTAAGCATGCATAAACAACGAATTAATCTAGCATAGCCCTATAAAGTTAATTTCCAGAAATTTATAGCATCCAGATTAATACATAAACACATCAGATTGTAAACACATTCATAGATTAGCATGATTGTTCAACAAACTGATAGTGCCCAGATTGGGCAAGAAGTGTCGCGTGACAGAAGCAGGATCTGTCGCGTGACACAGGATGGCAATTTCCAGATTTCCAGAATTCAATCAATTCTAAATTACAGAGCAATTAAATCATGCAAACGACTTTTAACAGATTTAATTCAATATCAATAGAACACGATTTAGGCATATTGTTTCAAAAACAATCAATCTATCGCATACATAACATGCAAAAGAACATATAAATGATTTATATTACTTTTCTAGCATGTTAATTCAAACTTAATCATACGAACAGGGCTCTGATACCACTGTTGGGTTTTACGGGTCCATGCGCAGCGGAATTAAGCATCTAATTAACATAAAACCCAAGAGCCTAGGATTCGTTCTATACAAATTAACTTGAATACTATGAGATAGAAATAACCAACCTTGAACGCTTTCTGTTCTTGAGCTATCGAACGATTTTAATAATGTGATTTTGATCACAAACTTCGTTCTTCAGAATGCTTGAACTCTAGGCCTTGATCGATGAACGAGCGAAGACCCTCTTTCGGTATTCACACCTTTGAATGAATCCAAGAACAATTTCTTGAAGATTGCTAGATCCTATAAACCTTGGAATAATATTGAGAATATTGTTGTGAATTTCTTTTGAGAATTTCGGCTAGCTTTTTAGGGTTGACAGAAGTTCATATTTATACTACATTAGTATAGAATATGAATCCTAATCAAATTAGGAAAGGATTCTGTCAAATTGCCTCAGGGCCTGTTGTGTCGCACGACCACACAAGACACATGGCCTGTTGTGTCGCACGACCATACAAGGCTGATGAGGAATTTTTCAATCATTCTTCCAATGGTTTAATCAATTCATTCTAGTTGTGTGTGACCCAATAGGATTACATTATATTGGCAATGAGTTCGATCATATCTACCCTCATAAGACATAAGCGAACTCTAGCAAGCCATTATATCTACCCAAATAATGCAACGTAAGAGTTCACGTTTCCAATGGTTCACTTCCATTTCTCCCTTTGTCTCACGATGTTATATTGAAAAAAATTCATGGTCCTCGTTAACTTGTCTTTGTTCAATGCTTTCTCGATTTCGAGTATAATGATAATTCCAATCACATTGGGGTATGGCCATACACTTTCATCATTATCACTCATCGAGGGGCCCAAGCAAAACATCTCTCTTTCGAGGGACAAATTCCATCTTGACTTATCATCCTTCCCATCATGAATCCGATCATGCCAAAGATAGCCTTTATAAATATCGTGTTAAGATATAGTTTGACTAAAATCAAACATGACTTTCATCATATGTAAGGTCATGATAATCTCAGGTCTAGGGACTAAATGAAGTGATCATATGAGATTTAATTATGACATTTGACCATGATATAAATCTCATACGGGTCAAGTCCAGTCACTTGTTCACTAACAAGTACCCATAATTTCAATGTGCATCTCTATGCATATAATCATCATATGATTATCCATTGACAATTATACTAATTATTCTCTTAATAATTAGGGATGGAGATTATTACAATAAATATGCAAAATATATAATAATCAAATAATAAACTTAAACGATAAAGATGATACATAACGGTTTTAAGTTAAACATAACTAAAGCCTAGGGCATTACACCAACAGATAGATCATATACGCTTAAAGATTATGGCAAAAATGTTCATCCGTAAACAAGAGTCAGCTAACTGAGCTTATGTATTGTGTCCATTAATGCAAAATAGTACAAGGAATGCATAGATAAAGGCAGGTCATGGAGCATATATCCTTCCAATGAGTATGAGTTTGAAGTTCATTCTGACCCAGACATGGTTGTCAATATCCATCAATGTACGTGTTCTTGTGGGATGTGGCAGCACGAGGGATTCCCTTGTGTTTATTACATAGCTTTCTTGAGCAGGAACACGAACGATACATCTTCGTACGTTGAGAATTATTTCAAAACCAGCAACTACAAGAACTTTTATTCTCGTTCTATTCCTGCTATTTCTACATTTGGACTTTCTAAAAAGTCACGAAACATCTTTGCCATATACAAAGATGCAGCAATATCTTCATATGTTTTGCTCTCTGCTCCTTTCTCAAACATTTCTTCAGATTCCATTAGGACATATATTCCACAATCTACACTATTATATCTTTGTTGGGGAGTTTCTTTCACTTCTATTAACTTGTCCTTACAATCATCTTTTTTACTCAATCTTTTGCTTTTGCACAATGTCCTTAAATGATTAAAATGAATTGACAACAAAAGTATATATAATAATTAGTCGGTGTGTAATGATTTTTTTTTTAAAAAATGTTTTGTATTTGCCATTTTTCTGGCTTGTGTAGCATAAGGGTCTTTCCCTATTGGCTACAAAGATTTGTAAAATGTGTACTCTCCAGTTTTCGTGTCAACAACTAGCAATGTCTAGTGGTCAACAATCCTACTAGGATCTTCACATGATGTAGGTATTGGAAACAAAATATATCTCGTCTCGTCCTTTATCATTTGTATGAAGACTTTGTTAATGCTTCTTTCAATATTGTCTGTTTTCTTCTTCCTCAAATATTTCTGGAAAGAAATAAACTTCAAATATTATAATTACGCTAATATTTTATAACAGAAAAAAAATTAAGAAATAGTTAATTTTTTAATAGAGAATTCACACATCCACTACAAAAGCTTGTTATATAATCAACTTTGGTCTTTGAGATCCACCAGCAGGAGGGGGGAGATTTTTATATACATTATTCAAAATTCCAAGATATCCATCCAACACCTATAAAAAAAATATTATTAGTTAACATTAAAAAATAACAAGTCAAAAAAATTTCTTATACCTGTGCTATAAAATCTAGAAATAATATTATACCACAGTAACAAAGAAATAAACACATCAACTAAACCAAACGCCAATAATATTGACTTAGGTCTTGAACCAAGATGTATAAAACCTATTATTAGTCCTATACCACAGTCACAAATAAATAAAACAACAACCAAATCAGATACCAACAAACATTGAGATATGTCTTATACCAAGGGGTATAAGAACTATTATTGCTCCTATACCACAACAACAAACAAATAAAACAACAACCAAACCAGATACCAACAACATAAAGATATGTCTTATACCAAGGGGTATAAGGCATATTATTAGTCCCTTCTAATTATATATTTAAACATGCAATAAAAATTTTAATGTACTGCAGCTTCAGTCATTCGATCATTTGCTAGTTCCCACATTTGCCACATGATGATATGCAACCCCCCTAATGCACGATACACTATCACTGCAAATATATATATATATATATATATATATATATATATATATATATATATATATATATATATATATATATATATATATATATATTCTAGATATTTTGACAAGAATTTTCGAAACATATATTGCAAATTTGAAGAAAGTGTTACTTACCAACTTTTAATTCGTGCAGACAATTCTTGGAATTTTCTTTTACTTACTTCATCAATTGACTTGGTTGTGTCGTTGTAGTTATCCTCAAAAGGTGGACATAAAACATAATTATCTTCAAAATCATCAACATCCAAAACCCTTTGTGCAGTTGCCAGAACCAACTCCTTTCCTTCATTCTCCTTCTTTTCTTCATTATCATCATTTGATTTTTGTTTCTTCTTGTTTTTTCCATCATATTCATACTTAGGATCATTTTTCTTTTTACTCTTATCACCACTTTCTTTCACTCTTCTTTCCATTGATCCAATCTTCAAAACTATTTTCTTGCCCTTTTTCGCTTCATCTTTTTTCTCTTTCTCGTCTATTCCTTCAATCTTCTTTTGAAACTGATCATTTTCTTTTTCATCTAGTTGCACTTGCAGTTGCCTAATCTTTTGCTCATTTTTATTTTGCAAATCTTTGAGTCTTTTTGTTTCTTTTGTCTTATTATCAACAAACTCATCAAACTTCTTAAACCTAGCCTCATACCTAGATTTTATATTTGCCATTTCGTTGTCCTTGGCTGCAATTTCAACATCCTTCGCCGCAATCACCTCTTCTGCCTCCTTCATTTTCTTTTCAAACTCTTTTCTCATTTCCACCTCTTCTGCTAATAAAACTTGACCCTCTTTAATCACATTGTCATTATTATTCTCAAAAATTTCAATTTTTGCTAACAACTCATCCCTTTCCTTCTTCAATCTTTCATTATCTCTCTTCAACTCAGTCAACTCAGCATTTTCTCTCTCTTGCTCTTCAATTTTCTTTTTTAGTTCATCTCTTTCCTTAATGAGCTCATTTCTTTTTCATCAAACCATCATTAGAATTCTTTAACACATCACCTACTACCTGACTAATTGATATACTTGCCATATTCTGGGTAGCAGGTGTCAAGAAATAATCTATTAACTCATCAACATCAGTAAGAATATCTTTAAAACCTGATTTTTCTCCTTCACAACCTATTTGTTCTCCTCCCTCAATTTTATAATTTTTTTCATTCTCGTTACCTTTTTTTCCCATCATCTTCATTTTTTAACAACAACTCCTCCTCATTCGTTATGATAAGTTTCCCAACAATAACCTATAGTCAAATTATTATACACCTACAAATATATTTAAAAGGCATATATGTTTTGTTAAAGGTCATATACCTGTGCTATAAGACCTATGAGTAGTTTTATAAAAAAAGTATAAGACATGAAACCAATTAAATCAGATACCAATCACATTGCAAAGGTCTTATACCTTTGCTATAAGTCATATAAATAGTCTTATAACAAAGGTAAAAGACTTGTAAACCAACTAAATCAGATACCAACCTCATAGCATAAGTCTTATATCAACACAGGAATTGTCTTTGATTGATATTTGTGTAAAACATATTGTCTGTGGCATTAACACACTGAAACTAAATAACGCCACACCTAGGCAAGTAAAGGCAATACACTTAGTCTATGCCATCTTTAGTGTGGTATCAACAGCCTTTTGGTTGTGTTAATGTGTGAGACAATCAAATCACATAAACATCAATGGACTTATTCCTTTGCTATAATTCTTGATAATCAACTAACACAAATACAAATAACAAATATGATATATCAGCCACTTAAGAATAGGTCTTATACCCCTTGGTATAAGACCTGAAAAACAACTAAATCAGATATCAAGTACATAAAAAGGTTCTTATACCTGATCTTTTTTCAAATCTGCAATTTGTTGCTTGAAGTTATTTATCTTCTTCGACACATCCCACTTCATGAACCTTGGAAGCAGTTGTTTTATAGGGTCAAACAACCTTGTGTGCTCATTAAACCAATACTTCAGTGAAAAACATAATTTAAAACGTATTAAAAATTAGTCTCTAACATCGTATACCAACAACGTTAAATAAAAGAAAATAGAAAAATCAATAAATATGAAAATAAATTGCACTTATGGGTAAGATAGAGACACATCCTACAACCAGAAGTGGGGTTTTATGCTTTTTATCTAACGATTGAATCAGGTTTTCAAGAATTGCTACAAACCAATCATACTTCTTCATCTTTTCCAAATCATCCACACAATGAAGAAATGCAGAAGACATGATTTCACCTTTTGAAGCAAAGAAAACATACCCCATTGTAACCAAGCTCAACAACCTTACGACATCCTCAAAATCTTTTTTGTTTTTATTCTTAACAATCTTTCTCAATACTTCCTTCACCAGTTTCATATTTATTTCCTTGGCTTTGCACCCTGGAAATAGTCTCTTCACAAAATCAAATGAACGACGATCATGCCTCAACTTCATGTCCATTGATTCATTTCCACAAACAATCCCAAACATTGTAGAAACATCTGAAGTAATCAACGCAACTAATTCTTTACCAACCCTAAACTTTTTTTCCTTTGGCTTATAACATTTAATTATTTCCTCTATTGTTGAATCCATCTTTCTTTGGGTAACTTCTTGGTTCAAATATATTGCATTTAACATATTGAAGAAAGGAGATTTCTTCAACTTGTTCATATGGTGTTCCTTCAAATCTAACTCATTCACTATAGTAGATATTGAGTGAAGGTTAGAACGAAATCCTGGAATCCAATACAAGTCGTTTGCACCTTTTTTGTTCCTTTAGGTTTTGGTTTTTGATTTGCTGGAGCTTTTTTCATTGATATGGACTCTACTTAAATGGCTTTGACTTTTTTAGGCTTTGTCAAACGGGTTATTTTCTCTGGTTGAACAACTAGTGAAGATACATTCTCCAAATCTTAAGAAGAAACTGGCTTTGTATTCTTTGTATTGGACCTAGTCAAAGGTATATGTGCAGGCTCTTTTGCTGCAATTAGTGATGGTGTATTCTCCTTTTCTTTTGTAGAAGGTGAAGGTGTCTTTTCCTAGAAATAACAAATGAAAAGACAAGGCACATTGGAATATGTCTTATACCTTGCTATAAGGCATATGAATGGTCTTATACTATATGTATAACACCTATAATAACAATTAAGTCAACCACCAACCAAATATTCTATTTTATCTTATACCTTGATTTAGGACTTATAAATGGTCAAATATAAAAGGCATAAGACCTACATGAATAGTCTTTAATTGAAATCTTTTTGAACTAGATTATTTGTGGCATTAACACACTAAAACTCCATAACACCACACCTAGGCAAGTCGAGGCAACACACTTAGCCTATGCCATCTTTAGTGTGGTATCAATGGACTTTTATGAATGTTGATGTTTGACATAATCAAATAACAAAAATATCAATGTAGAAACTAAAGAAAAGTAATAAGTCCTAAAACATCAAACAAACCTACGACCAAAAACATTTTATTAGGTCTTATACCAAGGGATATAAGAACTATGAATGCTATTATACTATAGCCACAAGACCATAAACAAAGTACATTGAAATAGGTCTTATATCAAGGGGTATAGAACCTAGAATTTTTAATGTACCTTCACTTTTGATGCAACTGTGACTCTGTATTTTCGTTTCTTGCAGCAGGTGCAGTTATCATATCCTTTTCTTTTACGGCAGAAGAATGTGGCTTCTCTATTTCCAAAGCAGCAGGAGAAGGTGGCTTCTCTATTTCCAAAGCAACAGGAGAAGTTGGCTTCTCCTTGTCAATAGCAGAAGAAGAAGGTGGCTTTTCCTTTTCAATAACAGCATGAGAAGGTGGCTTCTCATTTTCTATTTCAGCCATAAAACCTAAACCAACAACTAAATCAGAAACAAAACATATTGAATATTGAAATAAGTCTTATACCGTGGGATAAAAGACATATAAATGGTCATATACCATAGTCACAAACAAATAAATCAACAACTAATCCAAATACCAACATCATTGACTTAGGTCTTATACCTAGGGGTATAAGACCTATTATGGCTCCAATACCACATCAACAAACATATGAAACAACAACTAAACCGAACACTAACATCATTGACGTAGATCTTATACCATGGGGTATAAGACCTATTATTAGTTCTATGCCACAACAACAAACATATAAAACAACAAATAAACCAAACACCAACAATATTGACTTAGGTCTTATACCAAGGGGTATAAAACCTATTATAGCTCCTATACCACAATCACAAACATATGAAACAACAAATAAGCCAAACACCAACAACATTGAGATATGTTTTACACCAAAAGGTATAAGACCTATTATTAGTCATATACCACAACAACAAACATATAAAACAACAATTAAGCCAAACACCAACAACATTGAGATAGGTCTTATACCAAGGGGTATAAGACCTATTATTAGTCCCATACTACAGTCACAAACAAATAAAACAACAATTAAGCCAAATGCCAACAACATTGACTTAGGTCTTATACCAAGGGGTATAAGACCTATTATGGCTCCTATACTACATGCAGAAACATATGAAACAACAAATAAGCCAAACATCAACAATATTGACTAAGGTCTTATACCAAGGGGTATAAGTCTTATTATAGCTCCTATATCACAACAAGAAACATATAAAATAACAACTAAGTCAAACACCAACAACATTGACTTAGGTCTTATGTGACTGCGGTATAGGAGCTATAATAGGTTTTATACCCCTTGGTCAAGCACCAACAACATTGACTTAGGTCATATACCAAGGGGTATAAGACCTATAATAGGTCCTATACCCCAGCAACAAACATATAAACAATAACTAAATCAGAGAACAAAAACATTTATGCTTCTTATATAAGACATATTTCAATGTTCTATAAGACCTAAAATCAGTTTTAGGTTTAAAATTGATTTCTGAGTAAAACATTAAAGCATAATGCTGAATAATAACAAAATAAATTTACAAATCATGAAAATTATCAAAAACGATGGTCCTAATATGAATTTCTAGCAAAAATTTTATTATTTGAGTTTTTAAATCAATTATTTTTTGCGTAAATTTACCTTTTGCTTCATCGGCTGAGTTAAGGTTTCAATGGCAGTTACCTAGGGCTTTAATGGAGGTCGATTTGGTCTTCGATGAAAGTTGAGGCAGTTCGCACCAGATAGAGAGTGAGAAATTGATTTTTGATGTTTGGGTTTTTGAAGTCGAAGGGGTTAATGGAACGTTGTGGAAGAAGGTTGGTGGGAATAAATGACGCGTGCGCGTCATTTAGGGTTAATATTGTCTTTTGAGCCTAAATGGGTTTATGTGGAATTTTATATCTCACTTAGGTATTCATTGGTTAGTAATCTGACCCAGGGAGCCTAGGGTCCATGACCCTTTTAATTGCACAACTGTCATATTAATAAAAGAAAATTTAATCCCTTAAATCAAAATAAATATTCTAATTTTGTATCAATTCCTAGATTTTCTATTTCCACATTAAATAGGACACTCCTGATACTTCTTCATTAAAAAAAACTCCTAGATTTTTTATTTCAATATACTCTTAAAGTCATACTCCATTCAAACTCCTGATATTTCTTCATTAACAAAATAAAACTACCATTTCTTCTACACACAAATATCAAACATGAATCCCAAACTACTCAAAAGAACATCGAATATAAGTTTTCTTGTAATTATATATCAAAATAAGTACTAACTCGCAACAAAAATTCAGGTATTGACGTTGCACGAGTTTTCAATTGTTCAGCTAAAACAAATGAATTTTTGCTACATAAATGTTTATTTTAGCGAAATCAATGAACGTAACCGAACAAATTTTAATGCTTCAACAATAGAAAGATTAGGGTTTAGGATTTAGGATTTGAGGATGAACCTTAGTTTTGATCTTATTTTTTAAATGTTGTGTTTAGCTAGAAGGTGGGTCAAGTAGGTGTGGGTGTGGATGTTTGGATTGAAGATTATTAGGTGGATGGATTAAAATTGGATTGGGTTTATTAAACAGAGGGTAAAATTGGGATATATGTGATTATACATTTATATTACTCCTTTAGGCTCCGTTTGTTTTAGGGGAATTGTTTTCCCATTTTTCGATATTTGGTAAGCACGAAAAAATAAAGCCAACATAATTTTTTTTCGGTCAATAGATAATAGGTTTGTCTCCAAAGGAAAACTGTTAGAACACTATTACAATTACAGCTAGAAATTGAAAAAAATCAGAAAGTAAAATAAAAATACAAAATTATAACAATAAACCAGAGCGTTAAATTTTGTCTAAGTCGTGTGTAACACACTCTCCTTAAGACAAACCGAGTTGTGCTTGAGGTTAGATCAGAGGTTTGTCTTCCAGGATGAAATAGATGGATCGGAAAATATCTGCACACTAGAACCTCCTACTAATTGAAGCTATGCCCGAACAGTATCACCACTTATGCAGAATATGCAGGAGGCCAAGAGGAAGAATAGATCAATATGAAACAAAATGGAGAGAGGAGAGATTGTACAGAATCGGTGTGTTCAAGCAGCTTGTGGAAGTCTCTATTTATACTCCTCAAATCGAATTAGTATTAATTCACATAATTAAAATGGGAATCAAATGGAATTTGCAGTTACAATCTGCACAATAACATTTGTGTTAAATACTCGACTATTAATTTATGTATGTTTCGTTAAAGTTTTAATTAAAAAAAATAGCAAAAGGGTAGCTTGTCAGAGTAGACCATTTTGGTGCCACATTTCTGTCTGTAGGACGCGCACATGAGTTCAGTGGTGCCAAGCACATTTTGACCTTGATCTGCACCCCCCTTGTGCACCCGTGTGAGAGAGAGAGCCTCTATGCAACACAATCTTAGTACTTACCAAAGTGTAGGAGTATATAAACTACCTTGCTTTTACATTTCCTTCCAATGTGGGATAACCACATTTCCCACTTTCAACCCACTTACTTTGAGCATTAATATCCATTCATCCTTCAATCATTTTGGATAAATGAATATATGATTTCAATGTTCTCATGGAGTAGAACACAAACCCACAATTGATTTGGTCATTTAACAAACAACCCATCTAGAAAAATCCTCATTTTTTCCTTCACCCACACCCAATTTTTCCAAAAATCCCCCACATGAAGGAAATAATGAGGAAATGGTGATAAAGTCCGGCAGACAAAAGCTTGCATATGATAGATGTGGGAATGCCCATTGAATCTTACCTCATACAAGCATATTTACTCTACTTGCAAGTAGGGGTGTAAATGAATCGAATCGAATCAAATATCATCGTATTCGATTCGATTCGTGAAAATATTCGAATATTCGTATTCGTATTCGATTCATATTCGAATATAAAAATTGATTCGTATTCGATTCGAAATTGATATTCGAATTATTCGATTCGGTATTCGATTCGAGTATTCGATTCGTATTAATATATATATATTAATATATATATTAATATATTTAATATATATATTAATGTATATATATATATATATATATATATATATATATATATATATATATATATATATATATATATATATATATATATATTAATATATATATATTATTCGAATAATATTCGCGAATACTCGAATCGAATATCGTGAGATATTATTCGAGTTCGAATACTTATCGAATCAATATCAAACTTCGAATTCGAATTTTTCGAATACGAATACCGAATACTCGAATCGAATACCGAATCGAATAAAAAAAGTTCGATTCGTTTACAACCTTACTTGCAAGTCAATAGACGTGATGTTCTTGAATCGTTATGCTTTTCGTGTAGATGATCATATGTTTGACAAAGTATCATCCTAACATACTTCAGTTCGCATAGCTATGTTCATTCATGCCCTGGACATACGCATGGTTCTGCGAGAGAATCTATGAATTAAGCCTCACACAATTCTCCTCGAAGCGTCCCCATTTATCTCTCTCATAGGTGATTTCTTATATTTAACCCATATTACCCCGCTCAAATATTCGACGCATAAGAATCATTAAAAGCATACGCTTATCCTTGTCCTTTCAGGATGTCACTATTAGGAATGGACTTGGGGTTGGTTCCCCCAAAGTGACGCTACAAGTCTTTTAACAGTTAGGTGATCCCGTTGAATCTAGTTCTTGGGATCTCCAGTCGTCTAAATTGAGTTTTCCGCTGTGTTTAACTTTAAGAGGCTTAAGTCCCATTCCCCTCGTTGAGCTTTTAACTAACTCTCTATTTAACCCTTTGGTTAACAGATCCACTACATTTTCCTTTGACTTAACATAGTCAATGAATATTGTAACAGTTGAGAGTAGTTGTCTAATTATATTATCTCTTCGACGTATGTTTCTAGACTTATCATTATCATATGACTTTGTGCACTTCCAATCGCTAATTGGTTATCGCAATGTATACATATTGGTGGCACAGGCTTTGTCCATCTTGAAATATCTTCTATAAATTGGCGTAGCAACTCGGCTTCTTTGCCACATTTATTTAATGCTATAAACTCATATTTCATTGTGGATCTAGCTATAACCATTTGTTTAGAATATTTCCATGATATAGCTGCTCCTGCTAATGTGAATACAAATCCACTCGTAAACCTTGAGTCTTTTATACCATTCCAATGTTCGGCTACAGGATTAATTGTATACCGACTCAGTTTGCTAACCGTGTAAGCAATATATGGCCTTTTACAACTCATCAAGTACATTAGACTTCCAATGATTCTCGAGTATTCAACTTGAGAGACTGCGTCACCTATATTCTTCGAAAGATGTTGACTCATGTCTATTGGGGTTCTAGCTATAGTTTTGGGTATGTATACTTTAACCCTTCTTACCTTAGCTTTAATTTGATTGATATCATAACCTTATCTATATTTTCTGTACTTTAGGCCCATATGTTAAGAAGCTTAGACTTCAATTTTTAGTACAAGTCCAATTTATAGGATATGATTATTTATTCTTGAAGACTGGTATAAATGCATTGGATATGAGGTTTCAAGTCCGAAGGCTTTGAAGTCATGCAAAACCGCATTGCTAGTGCAAACCTCATGAATGAAAATGCACTTAGCAAACCGCTTGTGCAAACCTCAACATGAAATCGCACTTAGCAAACCGTTTGTGCAAACCTCATTTGTGAGACCGCATATCATAAACCACATCTTATCAACCTCATCCAATGATTGAAGACTTGAATAAACTGTACCATCTTAATTGATTGATCCACGTCAGCAACGTTGAGTTAACTACGAGTTCAATCAACGTGTCTAATGGTCACTCTGAGTTTTAAGAGAATTTGAAAAGGTGATAGGTGTCCTTCATCCCAGAATGTCACATGAGGTCCATACAACCTTATAAACAACTTATGAACAAAAAGGACAAAAGTGGACACGTGGTGCAATCAGAACGCGCCAGCACTGTACTTGCTACAGCTGTTCCAAATGGCTACTTTTTGATGCATGGATATAAATACCCCCAATCTTTATCATTTGAAGATTGCTTGAGATATCCATTTGAGAGAGTCCTTTGAAGATTTGAAGAGATTTCCAGATTTCCAGATTTTCAGAATCATTTGAATCTTTATCTTCAAACCTTTATAGCTTCAAGAACAAATTTCCAAGCCCAGAAATTAAAGCCTTTGTAACCCCAGATTTATTGAGCTCTAAATCATATAGATCTAAAGAGCCTTGAATCTTGATAATCACACACATACCTCACTTGATTAATCACATAGATTAAATCATTTGAGATACACCGGTTATAGTTTAGGATTTGCTTCATTGTTTAGATTTTAGATTTGAGTTTGATTCTTGTAACCTTGTAATCTCTCTCATCATCAAATCCAAAATCAAGTAGTTAGAAAATCCAAGACTAACCATCTTTCTAGTGGACGTAGATCATTTACGATTGAACCACTCCAAATCTTGTGTTCTTTAATTTCTGCATTTTTTATTGTTTATAGTTCAAATTAATTTGACTTATTGTTTGATCTTACTAGGTTTACCAGATTTATGAATTGTGCTTAAAGTTAATCATTGTCAAACCTCACTTTTATCATTTTCTAAACCGCACTATCAAACCTCACTTGGTAACTTAGAAATTTTGTTGTGCATTTTACAAACCTCACTTGCGATTTTGATACATTGCAAGGGTAGTTTTGTAAGCAAGTGGTTTATTTACGAAAAGGGTTGAAAAATTTGTAACAGCTATTCACCCCCTCTAGCTGTTTTTCACCCTTGTTGCCTCCTTTGGGACCAACATTTAACTAAGTCACCCTTGCTGAATTTCTTAAGAATCTTATCCACATAATGTGACTGCTAAAACCAAGTCCATTTGAGATTCTTGAATTTTTCACGCCAAGGATTACACCGGCTAAACCCATAATTCATGTCAAACTTTGAGTTCAACATATCTTTATTGGATTTTGTCATTTTATCACAATTTTCTATGATAAGCATGTCATCTACATAAAGACACAAAATGACATAAATATTTTCCATGTTTTTAACATAGACACATTTGTCACATTCATTTATTTTTAATCCACTTTCCATCATGGCATGATCAAAGTTTTGATCCCATTGTTTCGGTGCTTGTTTCAAGACATATAATGAATTCACTAATTTGCACACTTTCTTTTCTTGACCTGACGCAGAAAACCCTTCTGGTTGCTACATGCAAATTTCCTCTTTTAAATCCTCATTTAGAAAAGCGATTTTAAAATCCATTTGATATATTTCAAGTTTTCACAATTTGGCTATTGCAAGTACAATTCTTATAAATGTTATTCTCATATCCGGAGAATATGTATCAAAGTAAATAAGGTCTTTCTTTTGCCTGTAACATTTAATTATAAGTCTTGCCTTATACTTCTCTATTATTCCATCCGTCTTCATTTTCCTTTTAGAAATCCACCCATATCCTAGTGGTTTACTTTACGGAGGAAGATCCATTATATCCCAAGTGTGATTTTCTAAAATGGAGTCAATCTCACTTTTAGTAGCCTCTTTCACAAAGTCCCTTCCCAAAAGAGCTCACGGCCTCTTTATAACTTCGTGGCTCACTTTAAAGCATATATGTTAGAAAATCTGGGACATATAATTTTTCTTTCCTATCTCGTTTGCTACGTCGAGGTTCCACTTCTTCTTCATAATTTTCATCATGATGAGTTTCTTTTTTTTATATTGAATCATGTGTCTGTTTAGATGGACTTGCCCCATCTCTTTTACATGGAAACACTTTCTTAAAGAAATAAGCATTTCTTGATTCCATTATAGTATTCTTGTGTATATATTGAATTTTCGATTCATGCACAAGAAATCTATTAGCACTACTATTGTGAGCATACCTAATAAATATGCAATTAATAGTTTCTTGTCCAGTTTTCACCTTTTTTGAAGGTGGTATTGAAACCTTTGCAAGACACCCCACACTCACATGTATTGGTATGATGACACTCTTTTATGCCATAATTCATAGGGGCTTTTGTTTATTTTTTTCAAGACATATTATTTAACACATAGTTTATCGAAAATACGGCTTCTCCCCACATGTTATAAGGTAACTCTGAACTTATTAACACGACATTTATCATGTCCTTTAAAGTTTGATTCTTACGTTCAGCAACTATATTGGATTGAGGAGTATAAGGTGGCATTGTTACATGTTTTATTCCATGTTGAGCACAAATAACCTCAAATGGAAATTTATACTCTCCACCATGATCACTTCTTATCTCCTTTATTTTATAATTAAGTTGGTTTTCAACTTCATTTTTATAGAGAACAAATTTCTCTATAGCCTCATCTTTACTTTTGAGAAGATACACATAACAATATTTTGTGATATCATCAACAAAAGTTATAAACTACTTATTGCCCCCACGTGATTTTGTTAATTTGAAGTCACATAAGTCCGTGTGAACCAACTCAAGTGGTTCATTATTTCTTATAATATAATGAAACATACTTTTTATTAATTTTGCCTCTACACAAGTTTCACATTTATGTTTGTAGTCTATTTTACATTTTGGTATGCAATTTAAGTTAATTAATCTACATATAGTATCATAATTAACATGTCCTAGTATACCATGACACAAATTGGAAGACTCAAGCATGTAATCGGAAGAATTATTCATTTCATTACTTTTAGGCTTAATAGCCATTACATTTGGTTTTACAACCATAACAATTAGCTTAAACATTCCATCATTGACAAAAAAATTTCCTACAAACATTCCACTCTTAGACAAAGTAACAACATCAGACTCAAACACAATACGAAAACCATGCTTAGTCAATAGCGATCCGGACACCAAATTTTTCCAGATATCGGGCACATAAAGCACATTGTTGAGAGTCAATTATTTCTTGGAAGTCATCTTGAGCACCACCTTCCCTTTACCTTTGACGTCGAAAGTGGCTGAATTTCCCATAAACAATTTTTCACCATTGTCTTCAATACTACTAAACATGTCTTTGTTGGAGCACACATGCCTAGTTGCTCCGGTGTCAATCCACCACTGATTTGGGTTTGAACCCACCAAATTCACCTCTGTAATTACCGTTGCCAAATGCATATTGGAAACTTCATTTGAGATGACATCAACCATGTTTGCTTGCTTCCTTGGCTTTCTACACTCGAAAGACTTGTGGCCAACAATACGACAATTGTAGCAAGTTCAACCAAACTTCTTCTTGAAGATTCCTTCCGTTGTCTTCAAACTAGAACCTTTCCCGGGCACAAACTTGGCTTTGGCCTTGCCTTTTCCCTTGGATCTATCACCATGCTCCACCACGTTGGCTTTCGCCACAAGATGATGATTCCACTTCTTTTCCACAATTCTATTCTCTTCTTCAATTTAAAGAAAAATAGCAAGCGCTTCAAAATCCATTTCCGTTCGTTTATGTTTAAAATATTTCTTGAAATCCTTCCAAGAGGGAGAAAATTTTTCATTATAGCCACCACTTGAAAAGTTCCACTCATCACTATTCCCTCGACATGAATATCATGGATTATTATTTGCAATTCTTCCACTTGAATTTTAACTGTTTTAGAGTCCACCATTTTATAATCGAGAAAGCGGCCTACAATGAATTTCTTTGAACCCCGAGTCATCGATTTTGTACTTGTATTCCACAGACTCCAATAATCCCTTTGCAGTCTTCTTAACACCATAAAAATTATATATTGAATCTGACAACCCATTTAGTATGTAATTGCAACAAAGTAACTCTGAAAGCTTCCAAGCATTAAGCGCACTAACAGCTTTCACGCCCGTCTCATTCTCACCCAACTGTGGCAGATTTTTCTTAAGAAACCTCGCCAAGTTTAAGGTAGTAAAATAGAAGAGCATCTTTTGTTGCCATCGCTTGAAGTCTTAGCCAATAAATTTTTCTGGCTTTTCACTATGGTGAGACCGAACAGTTTGGACAACCACATTCCTTGGGGGATTGGTTTCCATACAAAGCGCTTCCTCCAAACGAGGAGTTTCAAAATTGTTTCAAGAACTTATTCCAGTCACGTTGTTTGATTTATTAGCCATATCTGAAATGAAACAAAAATTTTTAGTTAACTGTTTTTAAAAATAGGTTACCTTCCAATGAAGAGGAAGTTTGTCTTAAGATTGTTAGAAAACTATTACAATTACAATTGCGAGTTGAAAGCAACAACAAAATACAAAATTATAACAATAAATCGCAGCGTTGAATTTTGTTCGAGTCGTGTGTAACACACTCTTACTCCTTACCAAAGTGTAGGAGTATATAAACTACCTTTCTTTTACATTCCCTTCCAATGTGGGATAACCACATTTCCCACTTTCAACCCACATACTTTGAACATTAATATCTCATTCATCCTTCAACCATTTTAGACAAATGAATATATGATTTTAATGTTCTCATGGAGTAGAACACAAACCCATAATTGATTTTGTCATTTAATAAATAACCCATCTAGGAAAATCCTTACTTTTTCCTTCACACACACACCCAAATTTTCCACCAAAAATGACTTTCGAATTTCTCCTCCTTATTTCATTTTTTGGAAAATTTCTTCCTAACACCCTCACTGGAGTAACTCGAAAACTAGGGTTTAGTAGGGGTGAAAAAAGGTGAGACTAGTGTGTGTTTTAGCTTTGGCCGACCAGAGATGACCTTGCCGCTGGAGGATGAAGGGAAGGACCCTTCCCCTACGTTAGGGAATGGAGGGGGAACATCCTTACCGACTGTGGCTAATGAATTCAAATCCTCCACTTTGAAGGAGATGGAGCCAATCCTGGGAGGGAGAGATGCAACGTATAGAGCTAGGGCTCCAATCTCGTATTCCTATGTTGTCAAGGATGATAGAGCTGTTGATGGAACTTTCCTCAACCCTTTTGAAGGTTTATGTACACCTCCAAGACCAACTTCAAAGATTGGGAATGCTCATGCTTTGATTTTGACGAATAGGGAATTACAAGCTGCTGTAGATAGATTAAAGTATACTATGGTATTAAAATTTACAGCAAAAAGACCACAATTGAAGGTAATTCATGCTCACATCAAGCAGGGATGGGGCTTGAAGAGTGGATTCAACGTTGGGCTATTGGATATGAGACATGTATTGGTATAACTTACAAATCTGGAGGATTTTACAAGGGATTTACCAAAGGAATCCAATGTTAGTGCCAATGTTTCGTTATTTTCGGTGGACACTAGATTTCGATCATACATGTTATAATCTGTGTATTGCATTGCGGGTACGTCTTCTATAATCTTCCTATATGCTGGTATGATTATTTGGAGAATATTGGCAATATGTTTGGCACTTTTTTACATGCGGATGATAGGTCTGTTGATTTCACTTACCATGGATTTGATCGCATGTATGTGGAAGTTGATATTTCTCAAGAGTTATCATCACATATATTTTTGGGTACTTCAAAGGATAACGCTTTCATGCAGGAACTAGAATTTGAGGGGAACCTTGCTTTTTTGTGAGGGTTGTGGATTTTTAGGTCACAACAAAGGTTCTTGCAGGAAGGGGAAGATGAAGCCAAGGGAGGAACCATTAATACAAGGACAGCGAGGTACAAGGCCTAATCAAAATCAAGTTTGAAAAGACATTGTTGGTGTATCAAATCTTGGGGAGACTCAAAGGATGAAAAAAAGGAATGGTAGATCAAGAAAGGCAAGGGTAAAGAGGTTACTATTTTGGCTCAAGGTGAGAAAGTGGCAGGGAAAGTTAACAATGCAATAAACAAGGATGGAGTAGGTCCGCCGAATCAGAAGGATGATGGGACTGGAAACCCTAAACAACTTTCTTTTGGGGAGGTGACAATTCTCAAGAATAAAGGGGTTGAAGATCCAAATAAAGTGGTGGAAAAAGGGGAATTTATTTCATCAAACAGTGTGAACAATGGCTCTAATGAGTTTACCATAGAGGATATTACAACAGAGCAATACAAAACAGAAGTACCTGATATGGAAAAGTTACAAATGGTTCAAGTTCAGGTTGATAAGTTAACAACGTCAAATTTTGCTATTTTGGAGAGGATTATATAGGAGGAGGCACTGAAAAGTGACAAAGTAGTTGGTAACCAGGATGCTACTTTGAGTTCCAGTTTGGATTCTTCTCGTAATCTACAACGAGGGGAAGGGGATAACGTGGAGCATGGCACAATTTCTGTTTCTATGGAGAAAAATAACGGTGGAAGTAACGAGGGTGATGTAGGGCATGATCCAGTTTCTGACATTAAGGAGGATAATAATGTGGAGGACACTTCTTCGAGTGGGGATGATGAGAATCATGATTCTTCTTATGATGATAGAATCATGATTCTTCTTATTTCGGAGAAGAGGTTCATCAGTAAGGAAGGGAAATAACAAGGCAAAAGAAGATTTCTCCTAGGATGACCAGGAGTAAAGTCAAAGGGGTAAGTGATAAATCTACATAGTTTCCCATGACGATATTCAGATGGAATGCATGTGGTGTTGGAAATTGGAAACAATGAATTCGTTGAATTTAATTGTTACTCAACATAAACCATGGTGTTTAGCAATCCTAGAACCCCAAATATTAGGGGAAAGGTTTGATAATATTGCTAAGAAGTTGGGTTTTGATAAATTTTTTCATGGAAATATGGAAAATGGGCATATTTGGAATTTATGAAATCCAGGGATTGATACGGATTGTGGCTATTTCAAATAAGCAAATTTAAGTGTGTTAAGATGGGAGGTGATAATTATGGATTGATGTCTTTCATATATGCAAGTTATGATCGACTCATTCGACAATCATTATGAACGGAGCTAATTCATATTTCTTATCAATTTGATGAACCTTGGATGGTTGGTGGTGATTTTAACATCATTGCTAGTCATCAGAGAAATTGGGTGGGAATGGTTAGGATTTTGCAAGGATGGATGGTTTTACTGATTGCATGGCGATGACAGGGATATCCATGTGGGTCATGAGGGCAGAATTTATACATGGTGCAATTGGCGAGATGGGTCCAAAAGAAGAGATTGGATCGTGTTTTTGTGAATGGGGCTTTAGCTACAAAACATGGGAATGTAACAGTGATACATTGGACAAGTCAGATTTGTTTTCTGTTGAAGATTAATTTCTTGGCGATTGCGAAACATGTAAGTGTTTTTAAATTCCAAAAAATGTGGCTTGATCATCCAAATTTCAAAACTTTGTTCAAGAGGTTTGGCAAAGATGGTGCAGTGGCAATGCTTTGGAAAGATTACAGAAAAAAATGCATTTACTTCACAAGGAACTCCGGCAATGTAATCGGGAGATATTTGGGAATATTTATCATAATATAGATAAGCTACAAGATGAGATCATGGGTTTGGATGTTACACTTCAACAAGGCTGGGATGATAATTTAGTTGTTTTACATAAGCAAAAAAAGGCGGAGTTGGCTCAAGTCTTGAGATGGGAGAATGATTTGAAGCAGCAACAATAAAGACAAATATGAGTTCAAGATGAGGATAGAAATTATGAATTTTCTCATGTGTGCATCAAGGAACGGAGAAGGATGAAATCTTTGAAGCTGAAACTGTTAGATGGATCTTGGTGTGAGGATGAGAGTGTGATTGGTAATCTATAAGCGGCTCACTTTGAGGATATGTTTCGGTCGACACCGCATGTGATTGATGATAGTCTGTTCCATGACATTGGGGAAGCTTTGACTGCGGAGGACAACTTGGCACTAACAGCTCTGCCGGATGAATAGGTGTAGACACCCCTCCTTATACCTCTCACCCCCGATTGCTTATGGGATATTTTCTTTAACCTTCCTTTTTGACTTTCATTAACTTTCGTGTAAATCTATTAACTTCCTGACTGACTGTATTAGTTTTGGGACTAAATTAAATAACAGAGTTAACCTTTAAGGTCATTTTTTCCATTTTCATCTCATCTAACTTGGGCGAATCACGCCACTGGCCTGGAACTCTCATGAGTCTGAGGCCCATATGGGACTCGCGCGAGTCTTAGTCTCAGTGACTGATTTCCCTCCAAAGTTCCTTCTCTTTTTGATTTTGTAACGCCCATCCCCTTTACTCCCTTGGTTGATCTGGGGAAAGTAGTCTTTGGAGCCAAACCTCCCCCGTTTTCACCTATGAAAGGAGACCTAAAGCTCCTTTACATGAGTTAGCTTTCTACACCCAAAGATTTGAACATCCACCTACCTAAATCTCTTAGCACTCTTGGTCTAAAAACTCTCAATAAAACCTTGAATTCCCCAACACAAAAAATACCAAAACTCTCTCTCGCTCTCGCTCTCTCTCAAACTCTCACGAACACATACACATCATTCTCTTCAAGTAAAGCTCTTTTGATGAAGACCCACCGTATTCGTTAGGCATTCCCGAATAGCTCTAAGAACAAGGTATCATCTTTTTATCTTTTATTTTCTATTTCTTGTGTTATGTGTTTTTATCTACATATGAAATCCCCATCAAGAAGGAGACATTTCGAAGGCCACTTTATCTATTGAAGTGTGCCATGAAAATTTTCTCTTACATTCCAATTACCCCTAAAATCCCCCTAAGTGTTAATTATTGTAGAACAAGTTTATATTAGAGGACACCTTAGAAATAGAACACCTAAAGTGACTGACCTTAGGCCAGGGAATCGGGTGCCTAACACCTTCTCGTGATGTAACCTAACCCCAAAACCCCCTCTCGAATCTTTGGTTTCATGTTAATTAAAATCAATTAGAATAGGATTTCTTATGTTTCCTTAATTAAAATATAGGTGTTGACTCCAAATCCAATTAAAATAAATTAGACGTATTTTAGGAAGCATTACTCACTCTATTTCCTGGGATATATATAGTGGTGAATCCAGGGGATTTAATTAATTAGAGGGTTAAACTTGTTATATGCTTTAGGTGTTTTATTTGAATTTTTCTGCAGTTTCTGTTCCCAGAAAGGTCAAGTTCGGGTGAGTCTGGCTTGTTCAACCAGATTCACATAAGTTTGACTCCTCTGGGAAAATTCATGAGAGTTGGTCCTCTTTGTATGCATGCTTGTTCTGCTCAAGTATTTCTACAAGGGTAATTGTTTGATTGAAATGGGGTTCATTCCCTGTTTCCAAATTTTTCTGGAAAAAAGCTTTCGGAGATTTTGAGCTATTAAGCCTAACTAGGGCGAGTCTTATAGGCTCATGTAACTCGGGCGAGTTTCTCTCTCAGTGAATCCAATCTGAAGCTAACCAAAACAGGGACGGTCAAGATGTGAAATATAACCTTAAAAGGGCCTGTAAATATTTTCTATTTCTGTATAGTTTTTATTTTTTTATCGGTCACATGGGTGATTCGGAAGTTGTAATTTATTTCTTTTTTTATATGCTTATGTGTTTTTCTATGAGGCTTTGACCAATAATTCCTTTATCCAAATGAATACTATCTTTAATAACTGACATTTTCAAATATCGCCAATAAGTCTCTGCACCATTTTGCCTATGTCACTCTATTTTTCACAGTTATGTGATTTTACAATTATAATAAATTGATTTCTCCTCAAAATTTTAAAATGCAAAATCTTAAAATCTAGATATCTAAAAAATAATCTGAAATCACCTTATTAATCATATCGTCAAAATGAATTAAACAAATACATTCAAGATATGATTCAAATTATTAAAAATAAGAATTTCATTTTTCACTTGTAAAAAATTGAAAAAAATCATTTTTCATTTCCCAATAATTTCACAGTTTTATGATTATACAGTTATTGAATTTCCCATTTGTTTGATTTCACAGTTATATGATTAAATAGTTGTGTCATTTTTCATTTTTCACTTGTAAATCATTTCTCAATCGATTTCACAGTTGTATGATTAAATAGTTGTGTGATTTCACAGTTTTATGATTACACAATTGAGTGATTTCACAGTCGTGTCATTTTTCATTATGCACTTGTAAAATTATTTCTCAATTGATTTCACAATTGTATGATTATACAGTTATTTGATTTCACAGTTGTATGATTACACAATTGTGTGATTTCACAATTGTGTCATTTTTCATTTTTCTATTGTAAAATAGTTTCTCAATTGATTTCACAGTTGTGTGATATCGCAGTTGTATGATTACACAATTGTGTCATTTTTCATTTCTCACTTATAAAATCATTACTCAATTGATTTCACAGTTGTGTGATTTGACAGTTGTGTATTTCACATTTATGTGATTTCACACTTGTGTGATTTAACAGTTGTGTAAAAATGAGATATTCATTTATCAATTTTTCACAATTTTGTAAAACTAAGATTTTCATTTATCAATTTTTCACAGTTTTGTAAAACTGAGATATTTATTTATCAATTTTTTACACCTCTAATTAGTCTGATTACCTACTTTTGAAGGCTGGTAATCAGTATTAATTAAGTTGAACAAATAGTAAATTAGATAAATTATTAGAGAGAAACGTTGATATATTCCTTAGGCTTGATTTTTAATGACACAATAATCAAGTAGTCAACTCTAATCTCCATAAACATCTCCATGAACGAAGGTTCAATAGCACTGCAAGCAAACTAATTGCGATCCAACTTTAAAATGGCTTCTTCACCAACCACTAGCAACAAAATCACCACCCCGTACGACTTAAGATGTCCACTCAACGAGGAAAATGGAAGAAGAAATTCAAAAAAAGGAGCAAGTTTAAGGATGCTAAGATCTCTAAAGACCCCCCCCACCACACCCCACCAGTCCAACTCAAATCCATATACATATCTCTGAAAGCTCCTTGAGTAAAAACCCACAATTAAGAGGGAAAATAACCATGTCAAATGACTAACAAACTCTAAAAAGACACCAAAAATAAGTAGGCAAAGATAATCCTTAATGCAATGATCTTCCAGAAGAGTTCCAAAGCATTATTTGAACATTTCTAGATCAGTACAGTTATGTGAAGTAGTATTCATATATAATTACACTTCTCCCATATTGAGTTTGTATAGAAACTTTCTTTATTCATGGTACAAAAGCTTTGTTGTCTCTCTTGTCTTCTTCATTGTGTCTTCTTTATCCCACATGGGATTCCTAATAAAACTTTTAGAGCTAAACTTGTAATATCATAGCTAAGTTTGAGGAGTTCCTATGAGCTTGCTTGAGCTTTCCTTTATTATGGGAAAATGTCAAGTGTAGCTTAAAGTTTTGAGTATTATATATATATATATATATATATATATATATATATATATATATATATATATATATATATATATATATATATATATATATATATATATATAAGAAAGAAATAAATAAATTAATTAATTAAACTAAATTCACTGAAGACTGATTTAGGCGAGAGGGAGTGTATCATTTTAAACGTTTCGGTCGGGGTGTGACTTTTCGAATGGGCATTTGCTAAGAGTATGACTGTTCGTAGAGGCACACCAGTTCGGCTTTGTTGTGTCTTTTCAAGACAACAACACGAACCCTATAAATTGGGTTGGCCTCTTCCGAAAGTACACACACAAAGCAATCAATTCCTGAGTCTTTCTTCTTATCAATTCTGTCTTTCGAGTTAAACAGTTAAAGCTTCAATTATTGTTCCAAAATTATTCAAGGGAGTGTACCTTTGAATAAGAGTGCGTAGGTTTTGTATCCTGGAGGTGAAATTCGTTGAGAACCATTACACCATAGTGAGACGAATTATATACCTTAAAGATAACATATTTTGGTGTGCCTAACCTACTGATTCCTTACCCACAATCTGAGTCATATACAACAGTTTTAAGGTATTTAATTTCTTGAAGATGGAGTCAGTTTTGTTGAAGGGACAACTTCCTGAAGCAGATAAGTTGGAAAGGCTGAATGGCATGAACTACAAGCGTTGGAGTTTGAAAATGGAATACCTTCTCACCATTGCAAAGGTATTTTATGTGCTATGTGATCCTTGTCCAAAGGAGAATGAAGATGCAAAAGCAACTGCGGCACATAAAACCGAGGCTACTGAAAAAGTGAAGAAATGGAAGGTGGATGACTTTATTTGCCGATTCACTATTCTGCAAGCATTGAACAACACCTTGTTCAACGTGTTCCAAATACACAAGACCGCCGCCGAAGTTTGGTTTGCAATCAAACGAAGGTATGTCAATGAAGATGCTGGAAATAAATCTCTTTTGGTCAATAAATTTGTTGAATACAAGATGGTAGATTCGAGACCTGTCATTGATCAAGTTAATAAACTCAATGATATAGCCATCGAATGTGCCGATGCGGGTGAACCCATTTCTGAGACATTCCAAGTTTCAACCATCATTGGTAAACTTCCACCTCCTTTGAAAGATTACCAAAAGAAATTGAAGCATAAGAAAAAGGCCATCTCTTTAGATGAACTTCTTCAAGCCATCCAAATTGAGACTGAAAGTCTCAAACCTGATGGCTCAATTTCTGAGAGGATTGATGGTATAAACTATGTGGAAAATAAAAGTGTTGTCAGAACTTCCAAGGGAAACCAAGGGAAAATCAAAAGGAAAGACAACTTTAAAAATGATGGAAATAGTAAAGCTAAGAAAAAGCAGAAGGGTCCTTGTTATGTTTGTGGCAAAACAAACAATTTTGCTAAGGACTGCTATTACCACAAAGGGCCACAGAAAAATGAACAAGCAAATGTAGTTGAGAGCAACTTCATTAGCATGCTTTCCAAAATCTGTCTAGTCAGCAATGTCGATTCAGATTGGTGGATTCATTCAGGGGCTACATGTCATGTAACTCCAAATCGAAGCTTGTTCAAAACATATAAAGAAGTGAAAGAGCCGAAAGCTGTTTATATAAGAAATGCTTCTACAAGCGAGGTCTTGGGCATAGGGACCATTATTCTCCACCTCACTTCGGGAAAGGCTCTTACTTTGAAAAATGAGTATCATATTCCCTCTATGAGGAAAAATCTTGTATCAGTCCATAAAATGGACGAAAATGGCTTTAAGGTAACCTTTCGCGCCCAACAAGTGAATATCACTAAAATGGGACGTTTGTTGGAAAGGGCTACATTAAAGACAACATGTATTTATTGAGCATTGATAATAAAATTACTAGTTCTGCTTACTTTGTTGATTCTAATTTTAATGTTGAAAAGCATGATTTATGGCATTCTAGATTAGGACATATTGGTATGAATGCATTGAGTCGTATGATTAAACATGAATATATTCCAAAATCTTCGACTATTTATTCTATGAATAATTGTGAATGTTGCGCTCAATCTAAGTTGACTAAAACATCTTTTAAAGTGTAGTAAGATCAACTAGGTTACTGTAGACACCCCATTCTGAACCAGTAATTACATGATTACACTACTCTTCGTCTCTCTTTTGTGTTTTGATGAAAGCATATTAGTTTCGTCATGTTTCGTTAAGTTTCTAACTAACCTCGTTAGTTTTGGGACCTAACTGACTAACGGAATAACTGAAGAGGACAAAATGGTCAAATGACTATTTGTCCCGCGCGGGACATATGTGTCTCGCATGAGACAACCCCTCTGCAGGATGTGCAGAATCACTTTCCTTCTTCGTTTCAACCTCTTTTCTTGATAAATCTCATCCAATTCGGGTATCCAATGATATTGGAGTTCTAGAACCTTCCTCGGGTGGAATCCTATCTTGGTGACCAAGTCATTCATCCCCTATAAATACTTGATGATTTTCAGTATTTCAGAGGTCCCCGATCCCCGATCGAAAACACATAACACACACACACACATTTTGTGGGGTTCTCTCCCTGAAATATTCCTACAAAACCACCCTAAGTTACCTAAAGTTTATTTATCAACCTTGTTGATCAACAAACATCGAGATTCAAGTCAAGGATTGAGGCGAAACTTTGTCCGCATCAAGATTGGAATCTAGGGTTGAGTCGAAACTCTGTCTGAATCCCTTCTCAAACAAAAGGTAATCATCCTTTAACTTCCGTTTCTCTTCTCAATCCGTCTATTGATTTTTAGAGTAGTGTAATCCTATCAAAAGGATTAGCCTAGAGTCCCTTCAATCAATGGAGGCGATCTTGAAGCATACGATCCGACATTCCTAATTAATATATTAATTAGGATTTATTTATTTCTTCTTATTGTTCTTTGAATTGATTAGATTAATAACACCCAGTTAGCAAGACCAATCTTCAGATTGGGTGGAATGGATGCTCCTTGACCTACCAATTCCATAACTTAACTCCCGAACCCTTGAATCTCTTGAAATTAATTTAAAAATGTTTTTCTTGTTGTTTTCCATCAATAAATAATAAGTGGCGTCTCCAGATGTTAAAAATTCACCATCGCTACAGATGTTAAAAAAAACAAGAAAAACCTTCTAATGATAGTTTTCATTTCAAACTCGTTAAGAAATTTCTAGATGATGCAAGGTCCATTAAAGGTAGAACAATTTTTCTAGATCTTTGAGCCATATAGCATTCTTTATTGAGTATAGGGGCTTCCTCTTAGCCATTCTCATACACACTCTTGAAATCCAAGCATCAAAACTGGGGCTTTCTAACCTTTCCTCCCCAGTCAATCCCTACTTAAACTCTTAAGAGTAATCAAATCTGCATTAGGAGCTATCTCCTTTTCACTTCTCACTCTCACATCAGAGAATATACTCCCCCAAAAAGAGTCAATGCTTGGATCACCTTCCAAAAAAAAAGAGTCCGTCTCTCCTCAACTAAACTTGAGATCTCATCTTTCTCTTTAATGATATTCTTCCAACTGAGTCCCCTTCGAGTAAACATACTTTTCAAAAAAAGGTGGCTTGCTAGGTTGAAAACTCGTAAAGAGCGGCCTAGAAAAAAGTTAGAGCAAAAAAACAAAAGATGCAAAAGAGATGCCCGCTAGATTGAAAACCCGAAAGGGCGGTCTAAGCAAAAACCAGGGTGCGTCACAAAGAAAAAAAAATCAAAGGAAAAAGGGAGGAAATCCTTCAACCTTCTTCATTTACACAGCCTCACAAGCCTGTTCGCGAAGTCATCTACAACATACAAGAAGTCTTGGGGCTTAATGTCAAGAGAAGCCTTTGGAAAATACTTGCTTTGGAGTAGGCAGCATAAGTTCTACATAGCAAAAGCCATTGGTTTAGACCTTGTTCAGTCAATGATCATCACATGAAAAACTTGGAGGCTTGACGATGAAGAACTCCTACGACAACGAAAAAATTCTTAAAGTATCCTGAACCTTAGCGTTGAACTTGGGTTATCTCAACGAAATACTATTAGATGATTGTCTCATTCGATTTTTAGATGGACCTCACGAGTTGGTCTTCTGAACCAAAATCTAAATCACACAAACGATTTTCAATTCTCACATAATAGAACTCATTCTCCCCGCTGATTCTTGGAGTCGAGTGCACATTGATCGTCTTGAACAAACAAATGCTTAAGTGAATATATGTTGTTAGGCAAATGCTTTCACTAACCCTCTTGCAGAAATTAAAGTGCATAAGGCATGTCAAGTGCCTACTTTCAAGAATTAGATCAGACATGTGCGTCAAGCACCTCTTAAAACGTCAAGCAACTTTATCGCGTCAAGCATCCATCACATCAAGTGTCATGCATCAAGCATATTCCAACAAAAAGCCCGCTCTTGAATCGCTAGGATCGTCACCAACAAAAGCCCGGTCTTGAATCGACAGGATCGTCATCAACAAAAGCCTGATCCTGAATCGCCAGGATCGTCACCAATTAGATGTGTCAAGCATCTACATGTAGTATGTCGAGTACTCACAAACAAAACAAAAAGCCCGATCTTGAATCGCCAGGATCATCACCAACAAAAGCCCGGTCCTGAATCGCCAGGATCATCACCAATTAGGTGTGTCAAGCATCTACAGGTAGTATGTCGAGTACTCACCAACACAAAAGCCCGGTCCTGAATCGCCAAGATCGTCAACAATTAGATGTGTCAAGCATCTACAAGTAGTATGTCGAGTACTCACCAACAAAAAAAAAGTCTGGTCTTGAATCGCCAGGATCGTCACCAACAAAAAAAGCCCAGTCTTGAATCGCTAGGATCGTCACCAACAAAATCCCGGTCTTGAATTGCCAGTATCGTCACCTCAACAAAAGCTCGGTCCCGAATCGCCAGGATCGTCACCTCACTTTCATCTCAAAAGAAAAATTGTTCGAATGCAAAGGCCAAACAGGTATAACTTTGTTTTCTAACACTTTCGTGCAGGTTCAAAGCCAAAACAGGCGAATCTTCAGACAACAACAGACAGGTATATTCAGAATTGGATCTTGATTTGATTCCTCAGTATGAATTTGACTTTTCAAAAATAAAATCTCCTTGATTTTCAAAATGATTTTTCAAAATACCTAAAACAGCCTTTTCGTGTTTTGGAGTCGAACTATATTTTGGTCTGATTCTCCGATAGAGATACGTAGGCAGCCGTGCGGCACAACCATCCCGATGTTCAGAATGATGTATTTTTTATCGACGACATGACTTCTTCCATAAGTCCTGTCGCCGAGGGGCTCTGTAGACACCCCGTTTTGAACCAGTAATTACATGATTACACTAATCTTCGTCTCTCTTTTGTGTTTTGATGAAAGCATATTAGTTTCATCATGTTTCGTTAAGTTTCTAACTAACCTCGTTAGTTTTGGGACCTAACTGACTAACGGAATAACTGAAGAGGATAAAATGGTCAAATGACTATTTGTCCCGTGCGGGACATACGTGTCTCGCGCGAGACAACCCCTCTGCAGGATGTGCAGAATCACTTTCCTTCTCCGTTTCAACCTCTTTTCTTGATAAATCTCATCCAATCCGGGTATCCAATGATATTGGAGTTCTAGAACATTCCTTGGGTGGAATCCTATCTTGGTGACCAAGTCATTCATCCCCTATAAATACTTGATGATTTTCAGTATTTCAGAGGTCCCCAATCCCCGATCGAAACACACATAACACACACACATTTTGTGGGTTTCTCTCCTTGAAAGATTCCTACAAAACCACCCTAAGTTACCTAAAGTTTGTTTATAAACCTTTTTGATCAACAAACATCGAGATTCAAGTCAAGGATTGAGGCGAAACTCTGTCCGCATCAAGATTGGAATCTAGGGTTGAGTCGAAACTCTGTCCGAATCCCTTCTCAAACAAAAGGTAACATCCTTTAACTTCTGTTTCTCTTCTCAATCCCTCTATTGATTTTTAGAGTAGTGTAATCCTATCAAAAGGATTAGCCTAGAGTCCCTTCAATCAATGGAGGCGATCTCGAAGCATACGATCCGACATTCCTAATTAATAAATTAATTAGGATTTATTTATTTCTTCTTATTGTTCTTTGAATTGATTAGATTAATAACACCCAGTTAGCAAGACCAATCTTCGGATTGGGTGGAATGGATGCTCCTTGACCTACCCATTTCATAACTTCACCCCCGAACCCTTGAATCTCTTGAAATTAATTTTAAAAGGTTTTTCTTGTTGTTTTCCATCAATAAATAATAAGTGGTGACTCCAGATGTTAAAAAATCACCATTGCTAAAGTTACTTGAGTTAATTCATACCGATATTTGTGACAACAAAGATAATTTGAGAAGAGGTGGAAAACGTTATTTTATTACGTTCATTGATGACTTTTCTAAGTTTGCATATGTGTATCTACTTAGAACAAAAGATGAAGCTTTTGATAAGTTTATAATTTTTAAAGGCAAAGTTGAAAATAAAACCAATTTAAGGATAAAACGATTTGTATCAGATAGAGGTGGTGAATATTTTCTAAACGAGTTTATTTCATTTTGTCAACAAAATGGAATTGTTAGAGAATCTTCAGCACCTAATACTCCACCACAAAATGGAGTAGCCGAGAGGAAAAATCGATCCTCTTAATGGAGATGGTTAGTGCCATGATAATACATTCAAAATTATCAATGAGCTATTGGGGAGAGGCACTATTAAGTTCTGTTTACGTTTATAATAGAATTGTGAATAAACATATGAAAACTCCATACGAATTATTTATTGGGCGTAAGCCTAACATTTCACATTTAAAAGTATGGGGTTGTATTGCATATGTTTTGGATGCAACTTTGAAAATAAATAAACTTGGGAGCAAAGCTGTGAAATCTATATTTATTGATTATTCTTCAATAAGCAAAGCATATAGATTTATGAGAATTAATGACAATCGTGTGTTTGAAGCTACGCATGCTATTTTTTATGAACATTTAAACATAAAAAATGTAGACAGGTTAGATATAAACCATGAATTGTCAAATGAACTTGAAGTAGAAAATGCATCAAGCTCACATGATAATGGTGATGCCATCACAAATGATGGAAATTTAGACAACAATGAAAATGATGAAATAGTTGAGTTAAGGAGAAACAAAAGACAGAATTGAAAAGAACCTTGGTCCTGGCATGTTCACATATATGTTAGAAGAGGATCCTAAGACCTTTCAAGAAGCTATGTCTATGTCTGATTCAGACTTGTGGAAAAGAGCCATGGATGATGAAATTAAATCTATAATTGATAATAAAACATGGACTCTAGTAAATCTTCCTCCTAATACTAAGCCTATTGGCTGTAAGTGGGTTTTGAAAAAGAAACTCAAAACTGATGGTACTATTGATAAGTACAAGGCAAGATTGGTAGCCAAATGTTATAGTAAAAAAGAAGAAATTGACTATTTCGAAACATTTTCACCGGTCACTAAATTTACATCAATTAGAACTATGTTTGCTATAGCATTCGTCTATGGACTAAAAGTTCATCAAATGGATGTTAAAACAACATTTTTAAATGGAGATTTAGATGAAGAGATTTACATACAATAACCCGAGGGTTATGTCACTAAAGAAAAAGAATATAAAGTATGTAAATTAAAGAAATATCTATATGGACTTAAACAAGCACCAATACAATGGTACAAGAAGTTTAAACAAGAAATTCGAAAGTTTGATTTTAAGAGTAGTAAAGTAGAAAGTTGTGATTTTACTAAAGTTATTCTTAATTATAAAGTTGTTATAACTTTATATGTTGATGATTTGCTAATATTTGGTTCTTATATAAATTGTATAAATGAAACAAAGAACTATTTAAAGCAAGTATTTGACATAAAGGACTTAGGTCCAGTAGATGTCATTTTAGGGGTTAAGGTGATTAAAAAGGACAAAACTTACATATTAACTCAATCTCATTACATTGAGGAAATATTAAAGAAGTTTAATTATTTTGATTGCAAAATAACTAAAAGTCCTATTGACCCTCAAATGAAGTTAGTTCTAAATAAAGGCGAGGCCGTAAATCAAGGAGAATATGCCAAAATAATTGGTAGCATAATGTATGTGGTTAATCATACAAGACCTGATCTTGCATGTTCAATTGGCATACTTAGTAGATTTACAATTAATTCAAGTGAAGAACATCGGACGAAACTAAAAAGAGTACTAAGGTACTTAAAATTTACAATAAACTATGACTTGCATTACAAGTGTAATTCACCTATACTTGAATGTTATAGTGATGCAAATTGGGCATCAGATGTAACCAACTCCAAATCAACAAGTGGTTGGCTATTTACCATTGGAGGAGCCATAGTTGCTTGGTTTTAAAAAGACAAACAAGTGTTGCTTTGTCTTCTATGGGATCTGAGTACATAGCCATGTCAATGGCTAGTAAAGATTTAATATGGTTTAGAAGATTTCTAAGAACTATACCATTTATTGATTCTAAGAAAGGAGCAACAACTTTGTATTGTGATAATCAAGCTGCCATATTTAATACAAAGAATGAGAGAACAAACACATTGCTATGAGATATAATCACATTAGAGATATGGTTAAAAAGGGAAATATATCACTTGAGTATCTTCCTACAAATCAAATGTTAGCTGATCCACTAACAAAATATTTATCAGGGGATAAAATTATAAAGGTCATGAGAGACATGGGATTGTTACCGGTCGAAACAATGTCTTAATATTGAAACCAACTTTATCTTAAGATACAAGTCATAGATTTGTCACCTTATGTTTTAAAGTTAAAAGGAAATTCAATATTAGACATTGGTGAAATGGAAACTTGGATACATTTCAAGTGCATAACTTAAAAATAGCGGGGGTGTCACTATTTGAAAGTTTCATATCTGACCTATGCACTTTCATTACCACAACAAGATTAGGATGGATTCAAAATCCTTAATAGACTTATAGCTCTCGTAGAATGCATTTTGGACATTCTCGATAAGTCTACCTATACAAGTAAAGAAGTGAGAGGCTGCTTCTTATGGATTACTCCGGTAAAATTTCTAGAGTACTTGTGAAAACCAGGATTAAGCACAAGGCCCATCTACAAGGTGCTGCCAAGATAAAAAGGAACAAGAAATCATATATGACGAGGATATGTCTCCCTAAATGTTTAACATTCAACCATAAAGTTTAAGGCTCGTCCACTTAATGGCTATTCGTTATGTAAAGAAGCTGTAATTATTTTGTGTTATTATATGTAAATAAGTGGGGGATTGTTATATGTAGTAGTATTCACATATAATTACTCTCTCCCATATTGAGTTTGTATAGCAACTTTCTTCATTCATGGTACAAAAGCTTTGTTGTCTTCTCTTGTCTTCTTCATTGTGTCTTCTTTATCCCACATGAGATTTCTAATAAAACTTTTGAAGCTAAATTTGTCATATCATAGCTAAGTTTGAGGAGTTCCTATGAGCTTGTTTGAGCTTCCCTTTATTATGGGAAAATGTCAAGTGTGGCTTAAAGTTTTGAGTATTATATATATATATATATATATATATATATATATATATATATAAAGAAATAAATAAATAAATAAATAAATTTATTAATTATTAATTAAATATTAACTAAATTCGGTGAAGACTGATTTAGGCGAGAGGGAGTGTATCAGTTTAAACATTTCGGGGTGTGACTTTTCGAATGGGCATTTTCTAAGAGTATGACTGTTCGTAGAGACACACCAATTCGGCTTTGTTGTGTCTTTTCAAGACAACAACACGAACCCTATAAACTGGGTTGGCCTCTTTCGAAAATACACACTCAAAACAATCAATTCCCGAGTCTTTCTTCTTATCAATTTTGTCCTTCGAGTTAAACAGTTAAAGCTTCGATTATTGTACCAAAATTATTCAAGGGAGTGTACCTTTGAATAAGAGTGCGTAGATTTTGTATCCTGTAGGTGATATTCGTTGAGAACCATTACACCATAGTGGGACGAATTAAATACCTTAAAGATAACATATTTTGGTGTGCCTAAATTCCTTACCCACAATTTGAGTCATATACAAACAAAACAAGAGCTAAGATCTCTAAAGACAAACCCCACCCCAGCCCCACCCAGTCCAGCTCAAATCCATAGACATATCTCTGAAAGCTCCTTGAGTAAAAACCCACAATTAAGAGGGAAAATAACCATGTCCCTCAAATGAGTAACAAACTCTAAAAAGACATCAGAAACAAGTAGGCAAAGATAATCCTTAATGCAATGATCTTCCAGAAGAGTTCCAAAACATTATTTGAACATTCCTAGATCAGTATAGAAGCGCTTCTAAGGCAGAATACACCAACAAACTAGAGGACAAGATGTCCACTCAACGTGCAAAATGGAAGAAGAAATTCAATAAAAAGGATAAGATGTCCACTCAACGAACGAGTAACAAACTCTAAGATGAACTCATTTTTTATCTTGATTAGGGCGTCGAGAACCATAGGTCCACACTCCTTGAGATCGATCTGATAGTCCTGAAGCTCTGGCTTGGCCGAATTGTTCGAATTCCACCGATAGATTTGAAAGGTCTTGAGGTCGGTGGCAGGTCGGGCCTTGGGCTCAACTTGCTGCGCCTGTGCCTCTGACGAGTGTGCTCACAAATAATAATTTCGCCCCAGCCGCCGTCGGCGAGGGCTGAAACATAGAAATGGCGCGCAGATCAAACCAGTCGCCATTGTTATAGCCAAGTTCTAGAGAGAGAGAGAAATAAAGAAATTATGATTTCTAGAGAGAGAATGTTTTGTTCTGATATGTATGATATTTGTTGAATTGCGAAAATGGGTATTTATAAGTGTGAATGGATAAGGAGAATAAACCATCATTTGAGGGAATGAAGTTGGTAATAATTATGATGTATTAAGGGGTATATAAGGGGTAGATTGTGCATTACAATTACAAGATAACATAAAATGGGTGAGGGATTTATTGTTAAAATTGATTTCAACTCATTAAAATCGATTTCAACTCATGGATCGTAAGGTAAAATATGAAATGTTGTGTTTTTATTGTTAATTTCACACTCTATCACAGACTTATTGATAAAAACCCCTTTTTCTATCCCTCTTATCGTGTAAAATATTTTTTCATATAGTTGTACAAACTCCTATATGAACCGCTCACTATCAAGTCGCACAAGTTATAACCCCAAACCCGTTGAGGCCCACCTAAGGGGATTCCAATCTCTAATAACATTGGTTTCTCATGAATTGGTGATCCTCAACCCGCTATGTGCTCCAAATACCACAACAACGGGTAGCCTATTAGCCTCTTCAGTCATTACACAAACCACACATTCTTAGTCTAGGTTACACACTCTGTGAATCTGTTGGTTTCGTATGTCGAGATTTCCTCGAGCCAACGTCATCAAGCACACACGATGTTTCATTCAAAAGAAACTCATGGTTATCATGGATGAATTTCCATCTATATGTGTGTGCCCCGTAACGTTGATTCAATTAAATCCTACATACTTAGGTTTGGAAATAAAATAGTGGAATTTGAAAAGTAAATGGGACCGCGATATGGTATATATATTAGTGTGATGATTCCACTATTCTAAAGCCCTAGGTAGAAATCCAAAAAGAACTTTGTCTTTCTGACGATGTATAGGGAAGAATGTACAAAAGAGTCTTTCTTTATGTGGTGAGTTATGTACCCAAAATGTGTGCTAAGCCTCTCCTGTCATCTGTATGTTGCTCAAACTGATGGGGCCCTGTTCTCCTCCAAATAGGTCCAATTGCTCCAGTTTGGTGTTATTCGGATTCATCCAAGAGACTAATCTGAGAGTAATTTGAAGAGGAAACCTCACAAACTACAATGGCCGACACTTTCAGCAGCAGTAATGGTAACCCTAACAATGAAGCTATGTTTAGTATGATGAAGCTAGTGAAACAAAAACTTGACATCCTAGCCAAAGATGTCCAATGTAAGAATGATTGGTGGAAGACTCAATTGGAATTTGTAAGTGTTGCCCACAAGAAAGAAGTTGCCGACCTTCGATGTCAACTAGGGAGGCTCACTTTGAAGGAGGAGGAACAAATGGGGGGATTTATTCAAGTGAAATAAAGAGGAAAGCCCCGGAAATGGTCAATAACTTCGATCCCTATGTTGATAAGAAGTTCAAGAGGAATACTAGCTTGTATGGTTATTCAGTAATGTTAAGGACCATGGTCGCTATTCCTAAGAAATATGAGATGACTTACATTCCCAAGTTCACCGAGAAAGCCTCCCCACAAGCTTACATCGATGCCTACATACAAATGATGGAACCAAGAGGGATGTTGATGGATGTGTTTTCACCCATCCAAATGATATATTTTAGATCTATTTGGTGCTCAACCTTTGGTATTTTGATGGATTTTTGGAATGATTATAAGTACAGGGAATAGAAGGAGAATCTCACGGATTATGATCATAATGAGTAAAAAGGAACGATCAAGAGCGGAGCGGCAAAGGAAGAAAGAATGGAAGTAACAGAAGGACAAGAAGGATGTGACCTTGTGAAATCACTAACAATGGATAGTAATCGACGAGAGATTTCCAACGATATGTGGCACGTCCCAATCGGAGTCCGTATGAAAAAGTTATGACCTCCAAAATTTGCCGAATAGCACACACACCCCAAGGGAGGAAGCGAATGCTCCAAAATTCCAGAAACATTATTACCTACTATCCTAAGGGTGCAGCCGCCCCCTTTAAAGGGGAGAACGCCCCCTCCTCCGACACTATTTTTATTTCTTTTTCAGATTAGGTTTCCTGGATTGTTTCCTAACTTGACCCCTCTTTTCCCATGTATAAATAGAACACTCCAGCCACATTTTGGGACATCTTTTATGCTTTATACTCTCTTTAAAGTTGTAACAAGGATTCAAGTTTTTAATTCAATATTCAATTCAAGTTTTTATTCATTCAATTGAAGATTGCCGATGTTCATCATGAATATGAGCGGTTGATCTCCTTTTATCTGTGAAGTGTAGGTAATATGTATCAATACTTTATGTTTTAATTAATCTTGCAATCAATCAAAGGTTAGGTTTATCAAAAGCATTCTTAATTGGAGTGTCCTAGATACAATCACATATGCATATGTGATTGGCTTTTTAACTAAATTTGTGTGTGGTGATTGTCTAGTGATTGCTTGATACATACAAAGTCAAACTTTTAAATGAATATAATTTAGGTTTTGACAAGTGATTGCAAAACAAAATTGTAGGTTCTTTATTCCTAGGGTTTTAATGGGTTCTTGAGTATTATGTGGAATTTATAGAAGATATACTATTTGTAGTACACTAAATTGTGGACGTGTGAACACCCAATTTTACTAAAGAGAATGAACCCCCAACAATGATTGATTGTATTATTAATATGCATATTGCTGAGATACATATGAATCCATTTCGTAGGTCTTTCTTCCCTTGACTTCGATAATCTCTTGAATTGATTTGTTTATTTCTTCTTTAATGTAGGCAAATTATTCAATTGTTTAAGTAGGAATTTAAAACCTAGTTTTTTTATTTTCTGTTTAAATGTTGATAGTCGAACTGTTGATAACACAAGTCCTTGTGGATTCGACCCTTGCTCGTGCATATTAATACTCCGATCATTCGTGCACTTGCAAGGTTTTTATTACTATGTGGGTTTTTACCCATCATGTTTTTGGTGCCATTTCAGGGGACTTGTTTTGTAATCTATATTTTAATTTCAACAATGTATGCTTGGTCGGAGATCATTGAACCACAAGTTGGTTTCTTTGAATAAAGACAAAGAAAAGCTTGGAAGGGGCATTGCCCCTGTTAGTGAGTCAGATACGGAATATGAAACTTCTACTCCTGAGGTAGAAGAACAAGGAATTAAAATGGGAGAGAAAGTAAATATTCGTCACATAAAGGACTATTTCTGTTCTAAAATTGATGCAACCTCGTCATGTATTATATTGTATTGACACCTGTAGGAAGAGGCTATAAACTTATGGGACAATATTTTAATCTTTTACCTAGCTTCCACGGGGGAGCTATGGATGATCAATTGAACTTTATTTGTGACTACTTGACCACAGTCCAGTCTTTTATTCTGACTACTGGAGTCACAAAGTATCAATTAATGTTGCAATTTCTTTCTTTCACCCTTAAGGACACAGCTAAAAATTGGTTCATGACATTAACACCAAATAACATAGACACTTGGAAGAAGATGTATCAGGATTTTAGTAGAGATTTTATTCTCACCCTTCACTGTCTCTCCTAATACAGAAAATAATAGATTTTCAGCAAGAAACTGGTGAGGCATTCCACGAAGCGTGGGAAAGATTTAAGATGCTATTAGTTCAATGTCCTCACCATGAATTTTCCCTAACCCATTTAAATCAATCATTTTATGATAGGTTAAGTCAAATGTACCAAACTATGGTAGATAATGCTGCGTGGGGGGGAGGGGGTCAATGGGTGAGAGAACTCCCGAACAAGTGAAAGAGATTTTTGATATGCTAGGTGCTAACTACCAACAGAAGGGAGTGAGGGGGAAAACTAAGATAGTTTATGAATTGAGTGCTATTGATAGGGCGGAAAAGAAATTCTTTGAGTTAACTAATGAACTTTCCATGCTTGCTTCTTTAGTCACTCCTGCTATTGCTAATAAAGTTCATGATTTATGTGCTAATTGTGGTTCGAACTCCAATACTACTAATGCATGCCCATCTAATGCACAATTTTATGATTTTATGGAACAAGCTTAAATGGCGAATAGGTACCAACTAAGGCCTCCTCACAACAATCCCTACTGCAACACATACAATCCAGGGTGGAGAAATCATCCGAACTTTTCATGCAATAATAACCAACCTCTCCATCCTATTCCACCTCAACCTAATCCACCACAATCGCAAGGTCATCAACAAACTAACAACCATGTGAAGAGAAAATGGAGAGGCTAAGGTTGGATCAAATTCAACAAGGGAAGGCCAATGAAGCGGCAATAAACTAATTGGAGACACAAATAAGTCAACTTCCTAATGCCCTCCAAAGTCAAAAGTTGGGCACATTCCCTAGCCAAGGGGAGCATACAAATGCCATAATCGCATTGAGGAATGGTAAGGTCAAAAGTTATGAGGCACGTCCTCCTACTTCTTCTTCTTCTCAAAGCTTAATGTGAAAAATTTTGAAGTTGTGAATGATGAGGTTACAAAATGAGTTGGGAGATAAACAAAGAGAAAAACCTTCAACTCACAAACCATATGTACCTCCCATACCTTTTCCGGGTAGAATGATAAGTCTAAAGATGGAGAATCGATTTCCTGAAATATATGACATATTTTTCAAAGTGAACATCAATTTACCATTATTGAATGTCATAAAAAATATCCCATATTATGTCAAGTTTTTTCAAGGAATTATATACCCGGAAGCAAAGGTATGAAAGAGGTGAACTATTGATTATGTCTAAGAATGTGAGTGTCATGATCCACTCACACCTTCCACCCAAACTTAAGGATTCTGGTAGCTTTAAAATTAAAATCACTTTGGGGAATTCCAAACCTACGAAGGCAATGTTGGATCTAGGTGCTATCATTAATTTGATGCCTTATTCTTTTATGAGCAACTAGGATTAGGTGAGCTTAAACCCACCACAATGACCCTTCAATTAGCAGGCCGCTCGGTCAAACATCATTTGGGTATTATGGAGGATATTCTAGTCCAAGTGCACAAGCTCATTGTCCCGGTTGATTTAGTTGTGCTTGATATGGAAAAGGATGTTAGTAATAGTCTTGAAATACCCATTCTTATTGGGCTTCCTTTCATGGCTACTACCGATACCATCATTAATGTCAAAGAGGAAAAAATAATAATGAATGTTCTTGATGAAAATGTGGAAATTTTTGTTTTTAATGGCATGAAAGAACTACAAAACATCCATGATATATGTTACTATGTTAATGAGGTAGATGATTGTGTTTATGAGATATTTTGGCATGATCAGGTAGATTGTGAAGAATTTGAGAGCATATTAAATGGCAATGAGAATGCTAGGAATAAAGCGGACGTGTATGAGATGGGTATGGATCACAAAGCCGACAAACACTCTTTTAGCGATGGACCGTATCACCTCATAGACCACTTCCACGAGAAGTTGGTGCCATCTACTAATTCACATTTGATAGTAAAAGCTAAATCCATGGGTACATCCTTACAAGTAGATGAATGTTTTTCTATTGATTTATATGATTCTATATTTGTTGATATGTTTAATCAGGGTAACACCTCTGAAAATTATGTCAATGAGATTGATCCTTAAGTTAAGAAATTTGATATACCAAGTCATGTGGGGGAAAGAACCCAAGAAAGAAGAAGAATAGGCAAAAGCAGAAAAATCACTAGGTCACTTGGGTATCACCAGAATTGATAAAAATGAAACTTATGCATGGAAAGTGGTGGGAATTAGTGCAAGAGAAACTATGAGGTGGGTTAATGGAAGAAAGCAAAGGCCAAAAATAAAGTGGCAAATCCCTTCCCAAGTAAAATTGGGGCTATAGTCGGGCTAACGACTTGAAGCAAATGCGCTTCTTGGGAGGCAATCCAAATAGGTATGTTTTCTTTTTTACTTTTGTTGTGTCGTGTCAACCCTTTAACCTAAGGCATGCTTCTATTTTTCTTTATTCTCTAAGGACATAGCATGTTTTGAGTTTTGGGGTAGGAAGTGTTTGTCTAGAGTTACTCTTTGTGAGTTTATAGGGGAGTGTATATAGTGTCACCCTCCAAAAAAAATATTCTTTTCATATTTTGGGATATTGGCTTAATTCAATGATAATTTGAAGGTACTTTAATGTTGAATCTTAAATGTTATTATCAATATGAGGATATGATTATATTGAAACATGTGCTATATGATTACTTCACCTTTCACGTCCATGTTATTTTCTTGATCATTGTCACCAATTTAGGAGACCTTTATAGGATCACTTTCATTCTAGGTGTACATAGAACATGTTTGCATGACTTTCAATAATACATCAAATAGGCTACTCGGGAAATGATATATGGCTATTTTCTTTGAACCCTTTTGTGAGTTTTCAACTTTCTCGTCACTTATAAAATTTCTGCTAGAACCCCTTTTGAGCTTTAGTAAGTATGGAAATCTCTCACAAAGTGAGAGGTTATCATAAACCGCCATTCGCCTTCTCAGGCTGGTCACATGGCTTACTCAAAGGTGTGCATTTATATCCACAATATCCTACTCTTACAATTATACACTATTTGCTCACCTTTACAAGAAAGTGAAACTAGAAAATGAATGGGAAAATGGGGGTTGTGCTTGGAAAATCAAGGGGTTGAGTGTAAATAGGTCAACAGAGAAAATAAAAGGGTTATGTATTATATAGAAAAGAGAGGCATGTGCAAATTATTTAATGCATAATATTCTTCGTGATCTTTAGATATGCAAAGCAAAAAAAAGAAAGAAAAATGAAAAGAAATCTGAAAAGCCTTGCCCTCTTATGTTAAAGTGGAAAATGACAAAAACAAATAAAAGAATGCGATTAACCCCATGTGTGAAAATATACAAAAGTCTATGCATGGGGGTTGAAACATTGGGTTGGCATGAGTGAGCAGAGAGATAAACTCAAGTGACAATATATTTTCAAAACTTTCTAGTTTCACTTGCTTATATTCATATATCCTTACCTTCATTTGTAACCGTGAACCTAGCCCACGATTGTCGCGATACATTACAAGCCATAAAGCCATAATTGATTATTAAAGAGTAGTCAAGTTGACAATTGTGGTTAAACATGTATATGAGTGTCCTTGTGAATAATTTTTATCTTATTATCATTATAGCATGACACAAGTGAACCTATAAAATATCTTAATTTGGTGACGATGATCTCCCATTATTCATTCATATTATCATTATGTGGTGGAGAATTGTAAGTTAGATGTATCAATGTAAGTGTAATCCCATGTTCATAATAATACATGTAGACTATGTGTGTTTGTAAAGATATGAGACTTATATGGCTAACAACTCTTTATATGATGAAAACATCCCAAAAATATTTTGTTTTTTTTTATTTTTCTTAGGTTAGAAAGTAGTTTATTATTTGGTTTTATTTTTTGTTTTACTCGAGTACGAGCAAAAGATAAGTTTGGGGGTATTTGATAGATGTGTTTTCACCCATCCAAATGAAATATCTTTAGACCTATTTGATGCTCAACCTTACGTTTTTTGATGAATTTTTGGAGTGTTTATTACATGGAATAGAAGGATAAAGTCACGGATTATAATCTTAATGAGTATAAAAAGGAACGATCAAGAGTGGAGCGACAAAGGAGGAAAGAATGGAAATAACAAAAGGAAAATAAGCATGTAACCTTGTGAAATCACTACCAATGGATATTACTCGACGAGATCTTTCAAACGATATGTGGCACGTCCCAATCGGAGTCCACATGAACAAGTTATGACCTCCGGAAGTTTGCTGAGGAGCGCACACACCCCAAGGGAAGGAGCGGATGCTCCCAAATTCCAGAAACATTATTACGTACTGTCCAAAGGGGTGCGCCCGCCACCTTTCAAGAGGAGCACATGCCCCCTCCCTCCTCTAGCACTATTTTCCTTTCCTTTTTAGATTAGGTTTCCTCAGTTGTTTGCTAACTTGACCCCTCTTCTCCCATTTATAAATAGAACAGTCCAACCACATTTTGAGACATCTTTTATGCTTTATTCTCTCTTTCAAGTTTTAACAAGGATTCAAGTTTTTAATTCAAGATTCAATTCAAGTTTTTATGCATTAAACTGATGATTTGTCGACCTTAATCATGAATATGAGCGGCTAATCTCCTTTTATCTGCGGAGTGGAGGTAATATGTATCAATCCTTTATGTTTTAATTAATCTTGCAAACAATAAAAGGTTGAGTTTATCAAAAGTATTTTTAATTGTAGTGTCCTAGCTATAATCACATGTGTATATGTGATTGACTTTTAACTAAATTTGTGAGCGGTGATTGTCAAGTGATTGCTTGATCCATATAAAGTCAAACTTTTGAATGAATATAATTTAGGTTTTGACAAGTGATTGCAAAAAAAAAATTGTAGGTTCTTTATTTCTATGGTTTTAATGGGTTCTTGAGTATTATGTGGAATTTGCAGAAGATATAATATTTGGAGAACAATAAATTGTGAATGTGTGAGTGCCAAATTTTACTAAAGAGAATGAACCCCCAACAATGATTGATTGTATTATTAATAGGTATATTGCTGAGATACATATGAATCCATTTCGTAGGTCTTTCTCCCTTGACTTTGGTAATCACTTAAATTGCTTTATTTATTTATTGCTTTAGGTAAGTAATTTATTTCAATTGTTTAAGTAGGAATTTAAAATCAAAACTTAAACCCAGTCTTTTTATTTTTTGTTTGACTATTGAGAGTCGAACTGTTCATAACACAAGCCCCTGTGGATTCGACCCTTGCTCGTGCATATTACTACTCCGATCACTCGTGCACTTGCGAGGTTTTTATTACTAAGTTGGTTTTTACCCCATCAGATGTCATCCCATGATTTAGCCTGATATTTACCTATAACTCTAAGTTACACGACCAAGGGGTGGTAAAGAATCTATCCATCAGAAGAGAGGTTTGGTCACTTTGACAATTGTTTTGAAATTTCAGTTTTGGGGCTTATTATATATCAACTTTTCTGTATATAAGGTTCATAATCAGGTTCTCCCCCGTACCAACATTTCGCCAAGTCATTCTCTGAACATGGGCTTTGTCAAACCATAATAAACCCAAACTAAAGGGGTTCATTTATCTGGATAGATTGCTTTAATCTTTGATTTTAGGGCCTGTCAGAATCAGCTTCAAGTGCCAGAGTTTGAGAAAGGAACTTTAATCAAAACCCGAGGTTTAAATCCGATCTCATCCCAAGAGGGAATTCTGGTCCACATGATACCTTTTGGCAGCATTAACTACATCTCAGCAACAACAGCAGTTCAGTCCGCACCCAAAGTATACAACCCCACCTGCTCGAAACTTGTCTCAAACAGTTCCCAAATGCATACATCCAAACACATTCTTACATACATAAAATCCCTCACATTGCCTTCCCGCAAAAGAGTCAGCCCGTGGCTCATGTGACATGCACAAAGAGAAATAACCTTAATTGATTACAAATCAAAATAGGAAATACTTTTGCCCAAAATTAGGCTCGTGCATGCCCAAAAGCAAAATAAAAAAAGATAGATAAAAGAAAAACAAAAAATCATCATTCTAAGTGATTTCATGAATTGTTTGTCACCCTTTAGCCTTGCTAACATATGCATGGATACCTCTGAAGTTTGCCTCATAATATCTAAGTCATACCATCTCATGCCTCCATGCATCGTCATAAATGTCATACATATTTCCGTTTGTCTCTTCACCAACGAATGCAGGAATTCAAACGCGAAAGACCATTTTCCATCACTATTGAGACCTATCCTCAACAAGGAAGGTATTCACCAAAGCCCAAAATCAGTGGTTTCAACAAAATTGCATGAACAACTCGCAAGACCTCCGTCTTTCGGTGCCTCAAGTCTGTATCGTCTTGACTTAAGATGGCTCAAGTCCTTATCATCTTTGCCTACGACAATCTGTTGATAAATCAAATTCAAGAAATCAAACCACCCCCCTTCGGGGAGAGATAATTCCAAGCAAAACATGTGAAGACAGCCTCCAGTGTCTACAATTCGATCGGAGGCACCAAGTTCTCAAATGTTAAGAGACACCAAGTTCTCAGTTATCCTCAACAAATGAACAAACCTCAAATGTTCCAGCAACTAGGCCAGAGGCACCTCACACCATCAAAATTTCTAGCAAATCGGCCAGAGGCACCTCATGCCCTCAAATATTTTAACAACTCGGTCAGAGGCACCTCACGCACCCAAATGTTTCAACATCTCGGTCAGATGCATCAAGCTCTCAACACTATCAACTTCCACACATCCCCCACGGCTCGAAGTGATCCCTATAATTTTACAAGTTATACCAACCCACGATACTTGGCCTTCGACTCCCAAAGGTAAGCACAACAGAGGTACGCCAAAACCATATTCACATCTCTAAATACAAGTCCAACAATGCTAGTCAACCAATCCCAGAGAATTACAAATATTCTAGGTAAGCGCCTTCAGAATAGTCATTCATCTCTAGGCCGAAACCTCTACGAATAGATCTCGCTAGATCCTGGTGCCCTTAGAATTTTTCCCCAACATGTTGAGTACTTTCTCTATCGCTTTCTTCCATCACGTGAAATAATTTTTCACACATCCATACGTTAAGAAGGCAATTATTCATGCGAGATAAATCTCCTTGCTCCTTTCGTACGCAAGAAAAATCCTCGGTACCTTCCTTCATATGAGATAATCCTTCACGAAAGATAAAATCTCCGTTATCGCCAAATGAGATAACATTTCTTGTAAAAATCTTCATTATCGCCAAATGGGATAACATTTCTTGTAAAAATCTTTGTTACCGCCAAATGGGATAACGCTTCTTGTAAAAATCTCCGTTACCGCCAAATGGGATAACGTTTCTTGTGAAAAATCTCTATTACCGCCAAATGGGATAACGTTTTCATACAAATTCCGTTATCTCCATTAGAATGGAATAACATCCTTGATCTCCATTGTAATAGGATAATGCTTTCACCCGTCTCCTAGTGAGATTATCTTATCTTTTAGTAAGATTATTTATCTTCTAGTGAGATTACCCCATCTTTTCGTAAGATTAGCCATTCTTTGGTCAAATTCCGTTAGAATGAAAAAAAAAACATCAGCTTTAGCTTTCTTTATCTCCGTCAAAAAGAGATAGCGCCGTAAGCTTTAGTTTTCCAGCTTTAGCTTCTTCTATCTCCATCAAAAGAGATAGCGCCGTAAGCTTTAGTTTTCCAGCTTTAGTTTTCCAGCTTTAGCTCCCTCTATCTCCGTAAAAAAGAGATAACGCCATAAGCTTTAGTTTCCAACTTTAGCTGCCTTTATCTCCGTCAAAAAGAGATAGCGTCGTAAGCTTTAGTTTTCCAGCTTTAGCTCCCTCTATCTCCGTAAAAAGAGATAGCACCGTAAGCTTTAGTTTTCCAGCTTTAACTCCCTCTATCTCCATCAAAAGAGATAGCGCCGTAAGCTTTAGTTTCCAGCTTTAGCTCCCTCTATCTCCATCAAAAGAGATAGCGCCATAAGCTTTAGTTTCCAGCTTTAGCTCCATTCATCTCCATCAAAAGAGATAACGCAGTAAGATTTAGTTTCCGTTATTTCCGTCAAAAAGAAATAACGCCGTCCAGCTTTAGCTCCCTTTATCTCCGTCAAAAGAGATAATGTCGTATGCTTTAGTTTCCGTTATTTCTGTCAGAAAGAAATAACGTCATCCAGCTTTAGCTCCCTCTATCTCCGTCAAAAGAGATAGTGCCGTAAGCTTTAGTTTCTGTCCAAATGTTCAAATCGATTAGGTGATCCCTCCAAATATTCAAATCGATCAGGTGATCCCTCCAAATTGTCAAACCAATTAGGCGATCCCTCCAAATGTTCAAATCAATTAGGTGATCCCTCCAAATGATCAAATCAATTAGGTGATCCCTCCAAATTCGTCAAATCAATTAGGTGATTCCTCCAAATGTTCAAATCAATTAGGTAATCCCTCCAAATGTTCAAATTAATTAGGTGATCCCTCCAAATGTTCAAATCGATCAGGTGACCCCTCCAAATTCGTCAGGTGATCCCTCCAAATTGTCAAACCAATTAGGTAACTCCTCCATTAACCATCAAAACTCCGAGAATCCTAGGCCTGTTGCTTAACTGTCTAGTGGTTTTCCTAAAATACGATCGTGGCTTGATTCCTCCCGAGGATACGTAGGTAGCCTTTCAAAGGTTCAGTCATCCGACTACATCGGTCACTCCCTTCCTTTGCCATCTCCCCAGCGGTGTGTGAACTATGATCGTGGCTTGATTCCTCCCGAGGATACGTAGGTAACCTATTAAAAGATCCAACCATTTAACCTCTTAGGACTTAGGTCACCTTTTTTCTTCCTTTAAAGCAAGGGACTCGTTTCTCTTCACCATTCCCCAGCAGTTTCGAACTACGATCATGGCTTGATTCCCCCGGGATACGTAGGTAGCCTATTTTAGGTTCAGCCAATCCGTCACACACGACATCCTTTCCCCAGCGGATCCAGAACTACGATTCGGCTTGATTCCTCTTCGGGATACGTAGGTAGCCTTTACAAAGGTTCAGCCATTTGACCACTTTGGTCACCCAATCCCAATCCATCTCGGCAGTTCACCAGATTGGATTCTCACTTTTATCGACAACCCCACTTGCTTCGCAAGTACCGTTGCCGAGGGGCTTCTGTAAGTACCCAAATCTGGCTCACAGCCACCAATCCGAGTTTCCTAGCAATTTCCCAAACTTTCATGAAGTTTAGGGGCAATTCGAGAACTTTTCTTTACTTTTCGAGTAAGGAAGGACCTACCAGGAATTACAAAATTGGATAGGACCTCGCTGGAAAGAGGCTTCCAAATCTGCCACCTTGCTTGTTCTAGAAACAAGCCGAGTCGCAGAAGATTGGGCCGTGTGGCTGCTTTTAGCCCAGGTTCCAGCCGTGCGGCTTCATTAGTAGCATGGCAGAAACCTATAAATAGAGACCTTCTCTATCTCATTTGATTTACAGTTTTCATAGCAAAGTTACTCTACAGAAATAAACACCCGAAATACTCTCTCCTAAGACATAGCAAACTTGTCTCTCTCCTAAATTAATCCAAACCTAATCTATTCCTAATAAAGCTAGCCCAAAGAACACTCCTAAGAAGATAGAGAAGCACCAATATTGGTAAATCTCTCCTTCTCCCTACCCTAATCTAAATCCATACACTTTACTCTCCTACTACTTGTTGATTAAACTTCTATTATGTCATAAAGTTTCAATCTTTGCAATGTAGATCTATCATTCCCTATTCCCCTACACAAATGACTCATGGAGATCCTCTCCCTAGGATGAACAAGATCCCACAAGTGGATTGTTCTAGGGATGATCTACCAAAAGAGGATGTGACCCCTTTCATATTTATGTCTAAAAATGCAATCTTTATGTGTTAAATGCTCTCCCCTTCCCTAGATATAGCTTTTTCTATGATTGTCCACCTATTGAGGCATTAAGGGCATATGGAAAGTCATAATGATCCAATCTTTATATATTTCTCTCTTAGATTAATAATCTCCCTTGTCCCTTTTAGCATCTCAAATGGGGAAATCAATGTAAAGACTCAATCTTTATATTGATTCCACTACATTGATGTTACAATCTCTTTATTCCTCTCCATGTCCCCAAGGTTGGAATCTTCTCCTAGGATTGTCAAAATTCTATTAAGGCATCAAAGACATAGGATGAATATAAAGATCCAACCTTTATGTCTTATTTCTATAGATTCGTGGCTCGTGAGCATTCTTGGAGCAAAGAATTGTGTAAAGACTCAATCTTTACACCAATCTAACCATGAAATGCCATAAATTTTGTTCCCTTGTAAAGATCAATGATTATTGGTCTCAAGATTTCCTATGATCACTTGAGATAAACATATCAAAATGTCCCTATGAATCGACAATATCTCAAGATGTAGGATTGATGGCCAAAGATTCATTCTTCCCCTAATACCTCATTCTTGGACTTAAATTTGACACTTTGATCACATTTGACTAAAATTCCCAATAAAAATTAGATTAAAATATACCAAGGCTCCTATGCCTAGATTGGTAGATTAATCTAACGGGAGGGTAGATAGGTCCCATAATGATGATCACAAAGCTCAAAATGGGTATGGGATCAAAATCCTGAAAATATCAAAGTTCAAGTCATCCTAGACCTAGAACCTTCTAAAAATGGTTCCTAGCTTAGGAAAAAGCTTGGCATATTCCTTTAAATATGTAAAAATTCTTCTTTCTCTTTCAAAATCATACACACACGCACTTGCACAAATTTTGGACCTTTGGAAGACTTGCTTTTGCAAGGCTCCTTGGGTGAACGCCAAACGTTCTTTCCAAGGGGTAACTTAACCTCCGGACCTAGTATCTTTTTTCTTTTTTTTTTCAAAGTTTTGAGGATTATCAAAATGGCGTGGATACTCCGTTTTTCATAAATTTGGTGTTTTCCAACGAGGAAGTGACTCGGCCCTCGAAATGATTCGCAAACTACCCATGCGGTATGGCATTGCACGATCATGGGGTAATTCACACCAGTGCATTCAATGAAATTTGTACCTCGGTATTACCATCTGTTTCTGATAACATAGAGTCCTCATGGTCCTTTTCATTATCTTCATTATCACTTTCCCCCATCATCATATACAATTTAACCTTGTATTTGTGACCAGGACTGAAAAGCTCATCACAATAAAAGCATAAACCATTTCTTCTTCTCTCATTGATTTCTGTAGGGGATAACTTGGATTTAGAGACAGTGGGTGTTATATAAGCTACTGAGGTAAAAGTGTTTAATGGAGTAATGGCAGAAATAGGCTTGGCAGTGTATGGTTTAGCACTACTAGTTTTGGAAGAGAACAAAGAGTTAGAGGTCCTCTGTGTGGTACTAGTTTTCTTTCCCCTTGCTTCTTGTTGCCTAGCTAGATAAATAGCATCAGCCAATGTCTTAGGTTTCAAAAGCTTAACTACACCCTTAATTTCATCCTTTAAGCCACTGACAAACCCAGAAATGAAGAACTTTCCTGTCAACCCTTTTTGCTTCTCTACAATCAGTCCTTTTAATTCCTCATATCTGTCATAGTACTCATCAACAGATCCAGTTGTAATTGCTTGTTATATTCATCTTGTGGATCATCATGTTCCACAGGTTTGAATCTCTTGCACAATTCTTCCCCAAACACCTTCCAGAGTATAGGTCCCTTATCAGCCTTAAAGGATCTAAACCACCTTATAGCCCTACCCTCCATGTGTATGGATGCAAATCTTACCTTCCTAAACTCTTCCATAGGGTTAAAATCAAAATACTCATCACATTTATATAGCCACCCCTGTGGATCATGACCATCTAACTTTGGATTGTTTATGGTAAGTTGGATAGTGTGCACCATGTGGTTGGTATTGGTAGGGTTGAAAAGGCTGTGAATATTGTTGTCCTGGTTGAGCAACAGTGTACTGGGGAATATAACATGAACTATCACCAACATTAACATGGCTCGATGCCATAAATTGGGGTATGGGTTGAGAGAAGTTAGTATGAGTGAAATTGGGACGTGAATTTTGGGGTGTGGAAAATTGAGGTTGAGACGGAATGAAATTAGGCAAGGAAGGTGATGGAAAAACATTAAACCCAGATCCAAACCCTGGAGTTATAAGAGAAGAATTCAAATTACCAAATGTCAAGTTGGCTCCAGCTATGTCAGATGCGCTTGGCGAAGAACCCTTGTTATGCTCTGCTTCTTCTGATCCTCTCGTCCCTTCCCCATTATCCACTAATAGTTCCCGAATTTAATTCATCCTTTCTTCTATGCGATCGACCGATTCCTTGAATCCTTCCATCCTCTCGTTGTTACGAGTGAATCGATCCTCCACGGATTTCCACCGTGTTCCTTCCGCCATTGATTGATCTAGCACAGGCAGCCGATGGATCGACTGCTCTGATACCAGTTTGTAACAGATAAATTAGAAGAGCAAAAATGGAAATGAAATGTAGAAAAACAATAACAACAAGAAAATAGAAATTGGCAAATATATTCCCCTTTTTCATTGAAAATAACAAAATTGACAACGACACCCCTGAACTTATTTAGCCTGCTCACACATTCTCTCCCACCTCAGTACTCCCTCCGTCCCGCTTAAAATTGCACAGTTACTGTTTACGCGTAGATTAAGGAAAAAAATAATGATATAAATGTTGTGAGTGTAAAAGTAAAATAGCAGAGAGAATGAGTAGAGAGAATATTAAATTATAATGGTGTTGTGAGTATTAAAATAATGTAGGGAAGAGAATGAGTGAAGAGAATAGTAAATATTATTTGCTAACGGACAAATGAAAATAACAAAATTGACAACGACACCTCCTGAACTTATTTAGCCTATAATTGACAAAAGACACTCCACCCCCTTCTACTTAAACTTATTACTTAATAACTAACAACCTTTACCCTTCTCTGTTACAGATCCAACCCTATGAACGATTAGGCCAATGCCAGAGGAAACGAAGGGAATAATCTGTATATAGGGTAGGAAACGCCGGCTTGGTTCCGGTCGGCTGTCTAGGGATTTGATTTGAATTAATCGAAAGTTGTGAGAAATGTCGGGTCGATTGCTTAGGAAAGTGTTGAAAGAACAGGAAGAACAGCGGCAGCAACAACAACCTAAAACAGGAGAGCAGCACGGCGATGAGTCCGACTCTGACGCGCCAGCCGACTCTTCGTCTCCTTCCTTTAAGAATCCCTTCGATCTCCTCAACCAACATGATCAGGTTTTCTTCGCACCATACTTACTAGACTAGTTTTCTTGTTATTTGTGCGCCTTCAAACTGCACCTTTAACCTCGATTTCAAATTCCTGCTGACGGAGCTTCATAGAGGCATGGCAAATTGTTGGATAATATTTTTAGGAGTAATTATATTAAGCAAGTATGTGGGAATTTTTCCAATAATTGTTATTTGGATGACTTTTTGAACTCCGAATGCAGCAATGATTTCGTTCTCTCCTATGGATGATGTCATCTCTATCGCTCTCTTGTTATTATACTCCCTCCGTCCCGTTTGAAACTACATCTTTACCTAAAACGTCCCGTTTGAAACTACATCTTTTACCTAAAAATCAGGTTGTGACATTTGAAACTACACACTTTGAGAAAGTTTATAGTACTTCTTAATCAATGGGATCCAATAATTGTTATTTGGATGACTTTTTGAACTCCGAATGCAGCAATGATTTGGTTCTCTCCTATGGATAATGTCATCTCTACTGCTCTCTTGTTATTATACTCCCTCCGTCCCGTTTGAAACTCCATTTTTTACCTAAAAGTCAGGTTGTGACATTTGAAACTACACACTTTGAGAAAGTTTATGATACTTCTTTAATCAATGGTATCCAATTTCACATCACCTAACACTTTTTCTTAACCCAATGAGGCGTGTAGTTTCAAACGGGAGGGAGCATTATATATGCATTTATTAAAACAAACACTCTTAAAGGTTGAAGAGTATCATTTACTCCCTGGTTCAAAATAGATGTTGTTTTGGGAGCTAAAATTTGGTTCAAAATACTTGTCTTTTTTAAGCTTAAAGCCATTAAAACCCCAATTTTATCCCTACATTAAAACTTGTTCCGTTGCAATGGTTGTACTTTTTGAGTGAAGTAATGCATGAGAGAGAAACAATCAATAAGGGTTCTTTTGGTACTTATTTATACAGTTGTAGTAATAATATTTCTTAAAGCATGTGAAAAACCTCTAAAACGATATATGTTTTGAACCGGAGGAAGTAAGATGCTAGAGTAAGTCAGCCAAGCCACGGAAAGGGGAACAAAAAATTACAAGCCAAAAAAGCCTTAAAGAATGAAAAATGAAGAAAAAAAGTAGAATGCTTATCTCGACTCTTGAACAAATAGAAAGTGGTCATCCTGGGAGACTGCTCAAATAATAGGGAGACTGCTCAAATACTTTGGAAGACTGCACAAATAATCTAGTAAAAGTAGAAGACTACATAATCCTTAAACCTTTTATCAAAGTGAGCCTATGGCCTTTGCTTAACTTGTTCGCGTGTAAATGGTTTCATTGGTTCTATTTATTTCCATACCCATAGATAACTTCATGAATCAGGACATGAACCACTTAACGTGTGACCAAACCAATCTTCAATAAGAAAATCTAAAGAAAATCGCAATAAACCCAAAAGGGATTATATGATTCTTTTAACTTGTAAATAGAAATGAAAGTGAATATTACATGAGAATGTGATGTCTAAGTTATCGTACCGGAGAGCGGCTGATCTTCATGAGAAAGTGATGGCTAAGTTTTCGTACCGGAGAGCGGATGATCTTCCGATCCTTTCTTAGGACGGAAAAGCAACTGCTATGCTAGGGATTCAGGTTTTTAAATTAAGATTGATGAGGCCGATTCTAGAGATAGATCATCAAAGGACTACCATTTTACCTATAGAGTCGAAGCTGTTTCAAAAACATTGGAGATTTGTGTAGGGGATTCTTAGAACTAGACGAGAATTGGAGATCATCATGGGAGTTTGTTCCTATTCGAGTTAGGGAGGGTGGTAGTATCCTATGCTCGCTGGCAGTATCATTCGGAAATCTGTGTCATAAAATACAACATTTTGAGGATAAACCCACGATTATGGGGACATGTCCAACGGATTTTGATGTTGATAAGGCTGCTGATCAATCTCATTGGTCTTTGATGTTAGACAAGCATGGGCACAATTCTGTCAATTTCAGGTTAGAGAGCAAGGATATCGGAGAAACAGACTGCCGGCGAGAGGGAGAGTCCAATTATGATAGAAAGGCATTTGGAAGCAAATTAGGCAGAAATCATGGTGGATATTATTATGACAGAGAATATCAAGGGAGGGTTACTAGATTTAATGTAGGTGTTGATCTTGATAAGAATTTGAATTATCGACGAGGTAGGCAGAAGACAAATTTGAGTAGTAGAATAATTGGGCTCTGAAACATAGGTAAGGAGAAGTTGGGCCGAGAAGACAGGCCCAATTTACTTGGTGTAAGTATTGAAAAGACCGGTGATGGATGTGTTTTCACCGAATGATATACTTCTATACCTATTTTATGCTCAAACTTGGGTTATTTGATGTGTTTTCTAGTGTTTTTGTAAGTATAGAGACTGGAGTGCAAAAGGACAGAAAAGGAGGGACTAAAGCCGAAAAGAACCATGGGGTGACTGCACCCCTCATTTGGAGCGGCCGAACCCTTTTTCCGGTAGGTAGTGAGCGACCACGCGAGTTTTACAGACGTTTGGTGCGATCGCACCCATTGAGGGGGTGCGACCGCACCCTAGCGGATTGGAGGCGGATCAGGCTTACTACTCCGAATTTGACAAGGATTTAATCAGAAATTGTGGCAAGTGGATTCAAATAAGGAAATTAATCCTTCCTCCTTAGGATATAAACAAGCGCTAGTCTAGGTCTTGTATTATCTCCTAATTCATAGTTTAGGTTTTACAAGTTTTGAAGAATGATTCAAGGTTTTTAATCCAGGTCTTTATTCTTTTATTTTTATTGCCCTTCGCGGCTAAATATTTGGTTCGTGGATTGGGTGATTAACAATTAGATTTTTATGCTAAGATTTTAATTCTTTCTATCTTTTTTTTCATTCTTGTTCTTCTTAACGTTATTAACGATTGTTCTTGAGATCAATTGTATTAACCTAGTAGAATATATTCTTTAATCTCTAGATATAAACTATTGCACTAGTGTGGATGATTTATGTATCGATCATTGTTGAGGAGAATAAATTTAATTGATGACCTATCGGAATTCATTTGAATCTAGGTTTTTCATGTTATTATGATTTGTTTGAGAAAACTAGCGAAGATCATATAAATCTAAGTTCTATTGTTCTTATGATTAAATTGGAATCTCTTGATTGCTTTTACTGACCTATCGGAATACATTAACAAATAGAGAAATTATTAGGGTTCTAATGTTGGCATTGACATAGCGGAATATACTAAACATTCTAACCCTACTCTTTTGTGAACAAACCATTGAATGAGATTGATCTATTTTATTCCCTTGAAAATAAAGCATAAAGTGATAATTGTCATGATCCCCAATTCATGTATCCCTTGTCCCTTGATATCTTTCTTGCTTTAATTCTTGTTTCTTATTAGATTAATAATCAAATCAAAATAAAAAACCCCTTGGTTACTTGAGCACTATTAAAATTTACTTGTTTATCCACGAGTTTCTGTGGATTCGACCCTTGTAATTGCATATTACTACATTGATAAACTAGTTCACTTGCTAGGTAATTTAATTAGAGGGAGAATTCTACCATCAACTGGGCCATAAATTGTTCAGGATTGTAAGTTTGGGTCAGTGGGATTTTCTGAGATTAATAGTAAGTTGGATAAAGGAGTTGGCTTGGAAAATAATATGTATCCCGCTGGAGTAGTCAATAATAGGCCTAACAATTTTTATTGTCAAAACTCCAATATTGGGTCGGAGTTAGTTCAGGGGTATCAATTCGGGCCAGTGCGTCATAATGAAAGAATTCCGCAGATTACAGATAAAGGGTCGGCCAGACATGGATCGGACCAAAGTGGGTCTAGGTCAAGCGTGCCAATTTCGAACAAACAAAGTTGGGTGCCGAGAAAATCAGCGCCCAATTCAGCGACTCAGAAGACGGAATTGGCTCAGCTAAGCGAATACGGGAAGGATGTAAACCTTGCGGAAACTGCTCAGGAAGGCCAGAGCCAGACGAGAGACACACAGTATCTAGGCCGGTAAGCGAGCAATGGGGGAGGCGGATTGTGCGGGTCAAACTACAATGGGTTCACTTTTGCTCAGTGGTGAGGATTCAGCGATTGTGAGGACGACAACTGTTAAGGAAAGCGAGAATGTGAAGTTGACTCTCTGTTGCAGCGATCAAACAGTGTGGAGGGCAGGGTGAGCAATCTGGTGGAATCAGATATCAAACTTTGAATAGAAAGAGAGCTGAAATCCAAACAGATCAAGTTGGAATGCTTGATAAGGTTGTGAATTTATTGCAGGAAGGCAATGTGGAACGTTATTCTGCAGATGAGGTTTTGGGAAATTTGAACGCCTAGACTGCATCTATCGTTGAATTTTCTGGGGTAAATATCAGACAAAACAAGGAACATCTAAGTCCAAATCTTCAGTTTGGAAAGGGATATCACAACGTGAAGATTCAGACCCTGTTAGACAGCTGTATAAATCTGCAGAAGTGTAATGGTGATGACTCACGATTGGCTTTAAGGTCTGCGACAGTAAAGTTGGGCATCAACGATCATGAATATGGCTCAGTGGGTTCAGACACTGGGAAGGTTTATTGGAGGATGAAGATGATGATTGACGAGCTTCTTTTGGATACGTTGCGTACATATCCTTATACCCCTATTTCTCCTCATCTGTCGGTGGTGGAGTCACTTAATTATGACACTATGAGTAACAAGATAATAGATTTTATTTTAGTATCTTGTTATATAGAGTGTGAGACTCTTTTGGATGGGGAGACTGACTTAGGCTCTAGAGCACTTGTTTTCCCTATCGGTGAGAAGATGTTTATAAGCGTGGAGCTAATTTCATTTGTTGTTTAGAGTTTTTAAAGTCTCTAGAATTCCATTTCATGCCTCCTGAGAAGGGAGTTAATTTCTTCCTACAGACACTGGCTCCGTTACCTTATTCTCTTTGTTTTAATCTGTCTACCCAATTCTCTTGGTTGGCTCTTTTGATGATTTCCTTTCCGGGGGCTTTTGTACAATATGGCGATTCTTTTTCAGAATTTAATCACTCGACAACTTGCTCCAATTCAACTTTATGCCAAACAAATTGTGGTAGAAAGGGAAAATAAGTGTTTCTTAATTCTCTAGGGGGAGGTTCTGATGATCGGGATCCACAATATGTTATGGAAAAAATGGGGTTGTGTTATACAATGGGAATCAAAATTTAATGGGAGTAGAGATTCATTAGCAGGGTAGTGTGAGTCAAAGGTTAAGAGGGGAAGAGAGAATTGCTGAAGTTGACTTCTTGGGTGAATTATTGGGAGTTTGTGGGGAGGCGGAGAGTGTTTTCCAAAAGTGAAAGATAGTTTCTTGGAATGTTTGCGGTCTTGGTGATCGCTCAAAGAGGAGGCAAGTGAGAGAGGTGTTATTGAAAGCTTCTCCTGATATTGTTCTCATTTAGGAATCTAAAGAGGGAAAAGGTCGATAATTTTCTCATTAAGAGTATTTGGGGGTCTCAGTTTTAGGAATGGAGTTTATTTCGTCAGTTGGTGCTTCCATCAATATCATTGTTATTTGAGATTCTAGAGTAGCGAGAAAAAAGGATGTCATCTCTGGTTCTTTCTCGTTGACTATTTCTCTAGGTATTCGGAGGGAAAGGAGAGTGGTGGTTCTCTTCGGTATGGTCCCACTCGCCCTAGGTTGAGAGAGGCTTTTTGGGAAGAGTTAGGTGATTTAGTTGTTCTTTGTGGTTCGCGATGGTGTTTGGGTGGTGATTTTAATGTGATTCGGCTTTCTTGGGAGAAAAAGGGAGGTTATAGGTTGACTGCAAGTATGCGAGGTTTCAATGATTTTATTTGTGGTAATGATTTGAGGGAGATACAACTTTACAATGACCAATCTACATGGTCGGGCCTCAGTAGCGACAAGTTGCCTCTAGGATTGATCGGTTTCTTTTTTCGGCGGAGTGGGAAGACCATTTTCCCTCACCGGTTTAGAAATTATTAAAGAGGCGATTTCGATCATTTTTCAGTTCGTTAGGGACCATTACCATTACCATTTTGTTTTGAGAATATGTGGATTCTTCATTCTAGCTTTCACGATACGGTAGCTAATTGGTGGAATGAGTGTCAGGTTCAAAGGTTCAAGGCTGGGCGGGGCATGTCTTTATGAAGAAACTATAGATCATTAAGGAGAAGTAGAAGATTTGGAATAAAGAGGTTTTTTGGGACATTAGATTAGTAAGGGATGCAGTATTGAGGGAGATTGCTGGTATTGACAGTTTAGAAGAGGCGGTGCCTCTTTCTTCAGGACATGAGGAGCGGAGGAATGTTTTGAAAAATAATCTTGAGGAGATTCTTTTGCGAGAGGAGATTAGTTGGCATCAAAAGTCCGAGATCAAATGGGTCAAAGAGGGTGATAACAACTCTAATCTTACTTTTTCATAGAATTGCATCTGTTAGGAGAAGGAAAAACTACATTTCCGAGGTCGAGTTAGATTCGGGAGAAGTGCAAAATTCTAATTTGATCTCTTATTCCTTTTCCCTGGCTTATATCAAAATCTTTTTCATAAAGAGTCATCCTCGTTTAGAGCGTATAGATTGGTGCCAAATTGGTCTTCAGAGGTCAACTTGGTCGAAAGGGAATTTTCAGATGTGGAAATTCGTGGAGCGGTTGGTTGAATGGCAAAAGACAAGGCACCTGGGCCAGATGATTTTTCGATGGCCTTCTTTCATTCTTGTTAGGATATTGTAAAACATGATCTTATGAGGATGTTCAAAGAGTTCTTTGAGAATGAAATCATAGGGAAGAGTATTAATTCTACATTTATTACTCTAGTGTCTAAGAAGGATCATTCGATTAAGGTTACTGATTTTAGGCCTATTAGTTTGGTGACAAGTGTGTATAAGATCACCACTAAGGTTTTATCACTTAGATCGAGGGTTGTGTTGGGGGATACAATTTCTGAAGTGCAAAGCGCTTGTGGGGAGAAGACAAGGTATTGATGCGAAGCTGATTGCGAATGAGTTGGTGGAGGATTTAGATAGTAAGGGTAATAAGGTGTGTTGTGGTAAAGCTTGACTTTGAAAAGGCCTACGACAGAGTGAGTTGGCTGTTCTTAGACCATGTTCTTGAGCGCAAGGGGTTTGGTGCTAGATGGCGGCGGGGGATTATGGGGTGTTTTCGGGCTCCTTACTTTTCTATCATTGTGAATGGCAAGGCTCAAGAATGGTTCGAGGCTTCAAGAGGTCTAATAATTGTTATTTGGATGACTTTTTGAACTCCGAATGCAGCAATGATTTGGTTCTCTCCTATGGATAATGTCATCTCTACTGCTCTCTTGTTATTATACTCCCTCCGTCCCGTTTGAAACTCCATTTTTTACCTAAAAGTCAGGTTGTGACATTTGAGATTTGTGTAGGGGATTCTTAGAACTAGACGAGAATTGGAGATCATCATGGGAGTTTGTTCCTATTCGAGTTAGGGAGGGTGGTAGTATCCTATGCTCGCTGGCAGTATCATTCGGAAATCTGTGTCATAAAATACAACATTTTGAGGATAAACCCACGATTATGGGGACATGTCCAACGGATTTTGATGTTGATAAGGCTGCTGATCAATCTCATTGGTCTTTTGATGTTAGACAAGCATGGGCACAATTCTGTCAATTTCAGGTTAAAAAGAAAGAGTCCAATTATGATAGAAAGGCATTTGGAAGCAAATTAGGCAGAAATCATGGTGGATATTATTATGACAGAGAATATCAAGGGAGGGTTACTAGATTTAATGTAGGTGTTGATCTTGATAAGAATTTGAATTATCGACGAGGTAGGCAGAAGACAAATTTGAGTAGTAGAATAATTGGGCTCTGAAACATAGGTAAGGAGAAGTTGGGCCGAGAAGACAGGCCCAATTTACTTGGTGTAAGTATTGAAAAGACCGGTGATGGATGTGTTTTCACCGAATGATATACTTCTATACCTATTTTATGCTCAAACTTGGGTTATTTGATGTGTTTTCTAGTGTTTTTGTAAGTATAGAGACTGGAGTGCAAAAGGACAGAAAAGGAGGGACTAAAGCCGAAAGAACCATGGGGTATTCGCACCCCTCATTCGGGAGCGGCCGAACCCTTTTTCCGGTAGGTAGTGAGCGACCACGCGAGTTTTACAGACGTTTGGTGCGATCGCACCCATTGAGGGGGTGCGACCGCACCCTAGCGGGATGGAGGCGGATCGTGCTTACTACTCCGAATTTGACAAGGATTTAATCAGAAATTGTGGCAAGTGGATTCAAATAAGGAAATTAATCCTTCCTCCTTAGGATATAAACAAGCGCTAGTCTAGGTCTTGTATTATCTCCTAATTCATAGTTTAGGTTTTACAAGTTTTGAAGAATGATTCAAGGTTTTTAATCCAGGTCTTTATTCTTTTATTTTTATTGCCCTTCGCGGCTAAATATTTGGTTCGTGGATTGGGTGATTAACAATTAGATTTTTATGCTAAGATTTTAATTCTTTCTATCTTTTTTTTCATTCTTGTTCTTCTTAACGTTATTAACGATTGTTCTTGAGATCAATTGTATTAACCTAGTAGAATATATTCTTTAATCTCTAGATATAAACTATTGCACTAGTGTGGATGATTTATGTATCGACCATTGTCGAGGAGAATAAATTTAATTGATGACCTATCGGAATTCATTTGAATCTAGGTTTTTCATGTTATTATGATTTGTTTGAGAAAACTAGCGAAGATCATATAAATCTAAGTTCTATTGTTCTTATGATTAAATTGGAATCTCTTGATTGCTTTTACTGACCTATCGGAATACATTAACAAATAGAGAAATTATTAGGGTTCTAATGTTGGCATTGACATAGCGGAATATACTAAACATTCTAACCCTACTCTTTTGTGAACAAACCATTGAATGAGATTGATCTATTTTATTCCCTTGAAAATAAAGCATAAAGTGATAATTGTCATGATCCCCAATTCATGTATCCCTTGTCCCTTGATATCTTTCTTGCTTTAATTCTTGTTTCTTATTAGATTAATAATCAAATCAAAATAAAAAACCCCTTGGTTACTTGAGCACTATTAAAATTTACTTGTTTATCCACGAGTTTCTGTGGATTCGACCCTTGTAATTGCATATTACTACATTGATAAACTAGTTCACTTGCTAGGTAATTTAATTAGAGGGAGAATTCTACCATCAACTGGGCCATAAATTGTTCAGGATTGTAAGTTTGGGTCAGTGGGATTTTCTGAGATTAATAGTAAGTTGGATAAAGGAGTTGGCTTGGAAAATAATATGTATCCCGCTGGAGTAGTCAATAATAGGCCTAACAATTTTTATTGTCAAAACTCCAATATTGGGTCGGAGTTAGTTCAGGGGTATCAATTCGGGCCAGTGCGTCATAATGAAAGAATTCCGCAGATTACAGATAAAGGGTCGGCCAGACATGGATCGGACCAAAGTGGGTCTAGTGGTCAAGCGTGCCAATTTCGAACAAACAAAGTTGGGTGCCGAGAAAATCAGCGCCCAATTCAGCGACTCAGAAGACGGAATTGGCTCAGCTAAGCGAATACGGGAAGGATGTAAACCTTGCGGAAACTGCTCAGGAAGGCCAGAGCCAGACGAGAGACACACAGTATCTAGGCCGGTAAGCGAGCAATGGGGGAGGCGGATTGTGCGGGTCAAACTACAATGGGTTCACTTTTGCTCAGTGGTGAGGATTCAGCGATTGTGAGGACGACAACTGTTAAGGAAAGCGAGAATGTGAAGTTGACTCTCTGTTGCAGCGATCAAACAGTGTGGAGGGCAGGGTGAGCAATCTGGTGGAATCAGATATCAAACTTTGAATAGAAAGAGAGCTGAAATCCAAACAGATCAAGTTGGAATGCTTGATAAGGTTGTGAATTTATTGCAGGAAGGCAATGTGGAACGTTATTCTGCAGATGAGGTTTTGGGAAATTTGAACGCCTAGACTGCATCTATCGTTGAATTTTCTGGGGTAAATATCAGACAAAACAAGGAACATCTAAGTCCAAATCTTCAGTTTGGAAAGGGATATCACAACGTGAAGATTCAGACCCTGTTAGACAGCTGTATAAATCTGCAGAAGTGTAATGGTGATGACTCACGATTGGCTTTAAGGTCTGCGACAGTAAAGTTGGGCATCAACGATCATGAATATGGCTCAGTGGGTTCAGACACTGGGAAGGTTTATTGGAGGATGAAGATGATGATTGACGAGCTTCTTTTGGATACGTTGCGTACATATCCTTATACCCCTATTTCTCCTCATCCGTCGGTGGTGGAGTCACTTAATTATGACACTATGAGTAACAAGATAATAGATTTTATTTTAGTATCTTGTTATATAGAGTGTGAGACTCTTTTGGATGGGGAGACTGACTTAGGCTCTAGAGCACTTGTTTTCCCTATCAGTGAGAAGATGTTTATAAGCGTGGAGCTAATTTCATTTGTTGTTTAGAGTTTTTAAAGTCTCTAGAATTCCATTTCATGCCTCCCGAGAAGGGAGTTAATTTCTTCCTACAGACACTGGCTCCGTTACCTTATTCTCTTTGTTTTAATCTGTCTACCCAATTCTCTTGGTTGGCTCTTTTGATGATTTCCTTTCCGGGGCTTTGTACAATATGGCGATTCTTTTTCAGAATTTAATCACTCGACAACTTGCTCCAATTCAACTTTATGCCAAACAAATTGTGGTAGAAAGGGAAAATAAGTGTTTCTTAATTCTCTAGGGAGGTTACTGATGATCGGGATCCACAATATGTTATGGAAAAAATGGGGTTGTGTTATACAATGGGAATCAAAATTTAATGGGAGTAGAGATTCATTAGCAGGGTAGTGTGAGTCAAAGGTTAAGAGCCGGGGAAGAGAGAATTGCTGAAGTTGACTTCTTGGGTGAATTATTGGGAGTTTGTGGGGAGGCGGAGAGTGTTTTCCAAAAGTGAAAGATAGTTTCTTGGAATGTTTGCGGTCTTGGTGATCGCTCAAAGAGGAGGCAAGTGAGAGAGGTGTTATTGAAAGCTTCTCCTGATATTGTTCTCATTTAGGAATCTAAAGAGGGAAAAGGTCGATAATTTTCTCATTAAGAGTATTTGGGGGTCTCAGTTTTAGGAATGGAGTTTATTTCGTCAGTTGGTGCTTCCATCAATATCATTGTTATTTGAGATTCTAGTGAGTAGCGAGAAAAAAAGGATGTCATCTCTGGTTCTTTCTCGTTGACTATTTCTCTAGGTATTCGGAGGGAAAGGAGAGTGGTGGTTCTCTTCGGTATGGTCCCACTCGCCCTAGGTTGAGAGAGGCTTTTTGGGAAGAGTTAGGTGATTTAGTTGTTCTTTGTGGTTCGCGATGGTGTTTGGGTGGTGATTTTAATGTGATTCGGCTTTCTTGGGAGAAAAAGGGAGGTTATAGGTTGACTGCAAGTATGCGAGGTTTCAATGATTTTATTTGTGGTAATGATTTGAGGGAGATACAACTTTACAATGACCAATTTACATGGTCAGTCTCTAGGTAGCGACAAGTTGCCTCTAGGATTGATCGGTTTCTTTTTTCGGCGGAGTGGGAAGACCATTTTCCCTCACAGGTTTAGAAATTATTAAAGAGGCCAGTTTCAGATCATTTTTCAGTTCGTTAGGGACCATTACCATTACCATTTTGTTTTGAGAATATGTGGATTCTTCATTCTAGCTTTCACGATACGGTAGCTAATTGGTGGAATGAGTGTCAGGTTCAAAGGTTCAAGGCTGGGCGGGGCATGTCTTTATGAAGAAACTATAGATCATTAAGGAGAAGTAGAAGATTTGGAATAAAGAGGTTTTTTGGGACATTAGATTAGTAAGGGATGCAGTATTGAGGGAGATTGCTGGTATCGATCTTAGAAGAGGCGGTGCCTCTTTCTTCAGGACATGAGGAGCGGAGGAATGTTTTGAAAAATAATCTTGAGGAGATTCTTTTGCGAGAGGAGATTAGTTGGCATCAAAAGTCCGAGATCAAATGGGTCAAAGAGGGTGATAACAACTCTAATCTTACTTTTTCATAGAATTGCATCTGTTAGGAGAAGGAAAAACTACATTTCCGAGGTCGAGTTAGATTCGGGAGAAGTGCAAAATTCTAATTTGATCTCTTATTCCTTTTCCCTGGCTTATATCAAAATCTTTTTCATAAAGAGTCATCCTCGTTTAGAGCGTATAGATTGGTGCCAAATTGGTCTTCAGAGGTCAACTTGGTCGAAAGGGAATTTTCAGATGTGGAAATTCGTGGAGCGGTTGGTTGAATGGCAAAAGACAAGGCACCTGGGCCAGATGATTTTTCGATGGCCTTCTTTCATTCTTGTTAGGATATTGTAAAACATGATCTTATGAGGATGTTCAAAGAGTTCTTTGAGAATGAAATCATAGGGAAGAGTATTAATTCTACATTTATTACTCTAGTGTCTAAGAAGGATCATTCGATTAAGGTTACTGATTTTAGGCCTATTAGTTTGGTGACAAGTGTGTATAAGATCACCACTAAGGTTTTATCACTTAGATCGAGGGTTGTGTTGGGGGATACAATTTCTGAAGTGCAAAGCGCTTGTGGGGAGAAGACAAGGTATTGATGCGAAGCTGATTGCGAATGAGTTGGTGGAGGATTTAGATAGTAAGGGTAATAAGGTGTGTTGTGGTAAAGCTTGACTTTGAAAAGGCCTACGACAGAGTGAGTTGGCTGTTCTTAGACCATGTTCTTGAGCGCAAGGGGTTTGGTGCTAGATGGCGGCGGGGGATTATGGGGTGTTTTCGGGCTCCTTACTTTTCTATCATTGTGAATGGCAAGGCTCAAGAATGGTTCGAGGCTTCAAGAGGTCTAATAATTGTTATTTGGATGACTTTTTGAACTCCGAATGCAGCAATGATTTGGTTCTCTCCTATGGATAATGTCATCTCTACTGCTCTCTTGTTATTATACTCCCTCCGTCCCGTTTGAAACTCCATTTTTTACCTAAAAGTCAGGTTGTGACATTTGAGATTTGTGTAGGGGATTCTTAGAACTAGACGAGAATTGGAGATCATCATGGGAGTTTGTTCCTATTCGAGTTAGGGAGGGTGGTAGTATCCTATGCTCGCTGGCAGTATCATTCGGAAATCTGTGTCATAAAATACAACATTTTGAGGATAAACCCACGATTATGGGGACATGTCCAACGGATTTTGATGTTGATAAGGTCACGATCAATCTCATTGGTCTTTTGATGTTAGACAAGCATGGGCACAATTCTGTCAATTTCAGGTTAAAAAGAAAGAGTCCAATTATGATAGAAAGGCATTTGGAAGCAAATTAGGCAGAAATCATGGTGGATATTATTATGACAGAGAATATCAAGGGAGGGTTACTAGATTTAATGTAGGTGTTGATCTTGATAAGAATTTGAATTATCGACGAGGTAGGCAGAAGACAAATTTGAGTAGTAGAATAATTGGGCTCTGAAACATAGGTAAGGAGAAGTTGGGCCGAGAAGACAGGCCCAATTTACTTGGTGTAAGTATTGAAAAGACCGGTGATGGATGTGTTTTCACCGAATGATATACTTCTATACCTATTTTATGCTCAAACTTGGGTTATTTGATGTGTTTTCTAGTGTTTTTGTAAGTATAGAGACTGGAGTGCAAAAGGACAGAAAAGGAGGGACTAAAGCCGAAAAGAACCATGGGGTGACTGCACCCCTCATTTGGAGCGGCCGAACCCTTTTTCCGGTAGGTAGTGAGCGACCACGCGAGTTTTACAGACGTTTGGTGCGATCGCACCCATTGAGGGGGTGCGACCGCACCCTAGCGGATTGGAGGCGGATCAGGCTTACTACTCCGAATTTGACAAGGATTTAATCAGAAATTGTGGCAAGTGGATTCAAATAAGGAAATTAATCCTTCCTCCTTAGGATATAAACAAGCGCTAGTCTAGGTCTTGTATTATCTCCTAATTCATAGTTTAGGTTTTACAAGTTTTGAAGAATGATTCAAGGTTTTTAATCCAGGTCTTTATTCTTTTATTTTTATTGCCCTTCGCGGCTAAATATTTGGTTCGTGGATTGGGTGATTAACAATTAGATTTTTATGCTAAGATTTTAATTCTTTCTATCTTTTTTTTCATTCTTGTTCTTCTTAACGTTATTAACGATTGTTCTTGAGATCAATTGTATTAACCTAGTAGAATATATTCTTTAATCTCTAGATATAAACTATTGCACTAGTGTGGATGATTTATGTATCGACCATTGTCGAGGAGAATAAATTTAATTGATGACCTATCGGAATTCATTTGAATCTAGGTTTTTCATGTTATTATGATTTGTTTGAGAAAACTAGCGAAGATCATATAAATCTAAGTTCTATTGTTCTTATGATTAAATTGGAATCTCTTGATTGCTTTTCTTGACCTATCGGAATACATTAACAAATAGAGAAATTATTAGGGTTCTAATGTTGGCATTGACATAGCGGAATATACTAAACATTCTAACCCTACTCTTTTGTGAACAAACCATTGAATGAGATTGATCTATTTTATTCCCTTGAAAATAAAGCATAAAGTGATAATTGTCATGATCCCCAATTCATGTATCCCTTGTCCCTTGATATCTTTCTTGCTTTAATTCTTGTTTCTTATTAGATTAATAATCAAATCAAAATAAAAAACCCCTTGGTTACTTGAGCACTATTAAAATTTACTTGTTTATCCACGAGTTTCGTGGATTCGACCCTTGTAATTGCATATTACTACATTGATAAACTAGTTCACTTGCTAGGTAATTTAATTAGAGGGAGAATTCTACCATCAACTGGGCCATAAATTGTTCAGGATTGTAAGTTTGGGTCAGTGGGATTTTCTGAGATTAATAGTAAGTTGGATAAAGGAGTTGGCTTGGAAAATAATATGTATCCCGCTGGAGTAGTCAATAATAGGCCTAACAATTTTTATTGTCAAAACTCCAATATTGGGTCGGAGTTAGTTCAGGGGTATCAATTCGGGCCAGTGCGTCATAATGAAAGAATTCCGCAGATTACAGATAAAGGGTCGGCCAGACATGGATCGGACCAAAGTGGGTCTAGGTCAAGCGTGCCAATTTCGAACAAACAAAGTTGGGTGCCGAGAAAATCAGCGCCCAATTCAGCGACTCAGAAGACGGAATTGGCTCAGCTAAGCGAATACGGGAAGGATGTAAACCTTGCGGAAACTGCTCAGGAAGGCCAGAGCCAGACGAGAGACACACAGTATCTAGGCCGGTAAGCGAGCAATGGGGGAGGCGGATTGTGCGGGTCAAACTACAATGGGTTCACTTTTGCTCAGTGGTGAGGATTCAGCGATTGTGAGGACGACAACTGTTAAGGAAAGCGAGAATGTGAAGTTGACTCTCTGTTGCAGCGATCAAACAGTGTGGAGGGCAGGGTGAGCAATCTGGTGGAATCAGATATCAAACTTTGAATAGAAAGAGAGCTGAAATCCAAACAGATCAAGTTGGAATGCTTGATAAGGTTGTGAATTTATTGCAGGAAGGCAATGTGGAACGTTATTCTGCAGATGAGGTTTTGGGAAATTTGAACGCCTAGACTGCATCTATCGTTGAATTTTCTGGGGTAAATATCAGACAAAACAAGGAACATCTAAGTCCAAATCTTCAGTTTGGAAAGGGATATCACAACGTGAAGATTCAGACCCTGTTAGACAGCTGTATAAATCTGCAGAAGTGTAATGGTGATGACTCACGATTGGCTTTAAGGTCTGCGACAGTAAAGTTGGGCATCAACGATCATGAATATGGCTCAGTGGGTTCAGACACTGGGAAGGTTTATTGGAGGATGAAGATGATGATTGACGAGCTTCTTTTGGATACGTTGCGTACATATCCTTATACCCCTATTTCTCCTCATCTGTCGGTGGTGGAGTCACTTAATTATGACACTATGAGTAACAAGATAATAGATTTTATTTTAGTATCTTGTTATATAGAGTGTGAGACTCTTTTGGATGGGGAGACTGACTTAGGCTCTAGAGCACTTGTTTTCCCTATCAGTGAGAAGATGTTTATAAGCGTGGAGCTAATTTCATTTGTTGTTTAGAGTTTTTAAAGTCTCTAGAATTCCATTTCATGCCTCCTGAGAAGGGAGTTAATTTCTTCCTACAGACACTGGCTCCGTTACCTTATTCTCTTTGTTTTAATCTGTCTACCCAATTCTCTTGGTTGGCTCTTTTGATGATTTCCTTTCCGGGGGCTTTTGTACAATATGGCGATTCTTTTTCAGAATTTAATCACTCGACAACTTGCTCCAATTCAACTTTATGCCAAACAAATTGTGGTAGAAAGGGAAAATAAGTGTTTCTTAATTCTCTAGGGGGAGGTTCTGATGATCGGGATCCACAATATGTTATGGAAAAAATGGGGTTGTGTTATACAATGGGAATCAAAATTTAATGGGAGTAGAGATTCATTAGCAGGGTAGTGTGAGTCAAAGGTTAAGAGCCGGGGAAGAGAGAATTGCTGAAGTTGACTTCTTGGGTGAATTATTGGGAGTTTGTGGGGAGGCGGAGAGTGTTTTCCAAAAGTGAAAGATAGTTTCTTGGAATGTTTGCGGTCTTGGTGATCGCTCAAAGAGGAGGCAAGTGAGAGAGGTGTTATTGAAAGCTTCTCCTGATATTGTTCTCATTTAGGAATCTAAAGAGGGAAAAGGTCGATAATTTTCTCATTAAGAGTATTTGGGGGTCTCAGTTTTAGGAATGGAGTTTATTTCGTCAGTTGGTGCTTCCATCAATATCATTGTTATTTGAGATTCTAGAGTAGCGAGAAAAAAGGATGTCATCTCTGGTTCTTTCTCGTTGACTATTTCTCTAGGTATTCGGAGGGAAAGGAGAGTGGTGGTTCTCTTCGGTATGGTCCCACTCGCCCTAGGTTGAGAGAGGCTTTTTGGGAAGAGTTAGGTGATTTAGTTGTTCTTTGTGGTTCGCGATGGTGTTTGGGTGGTGATTTTAATGTGATTCGGCTTTCTTGGGAGAAAAAGGGAGGTTATAGGTTGACTGCAAGTATGCGAGGTTTCAATGATTTTATTTGTGGTAATGATTTGAGGGAGATACAACTTTACAATGACCAATTTACATGGTCAGTCTCTAGGTAGCGACAAGTTGCCTCTAGGATTGATCGGTTTCTTTTTTCGGCGGAGTGGGAAGACCATTTTCCCTCACTGGTTTAGAAATTATTAAAGAGGCCAGTTTCAGATCATTTTTCAGTTCGTTAGGGACCATTACCATTACCATTTTGTTTTGAGAATATGTGGATTCTTCATTCTAGCTTTCACGATACGGTAGCTAATTGGTGGAATGAGTGTCAGGTTCAAAGGTTCAAGGCTGGGCGGGGCATGTCTTTATGAAGAAACTATAGATCATTAAGGAGAAGTAGAAGATTTGGAATAAAGAGGTTTTTTGGGACATTAGATTAGTAAGGGATGCAGTATTGAGGGAGATTGCTGGTATTGACAGTTTAGAAGAGGCGGTGCCTCTTTCTTCAGGACATGAGGAGCGGAGGAATGTTTTGAAAAATAATCTTGAGGAGATTCTTTTGCGAGAGGAGATTAGTTGGCATCAAAAGTCCGAGATCAAATGGGTCAAAGAGGGTGATAACAACTCTAATCTTACTTTTTCATAGAATTGCATCTGTTAGGAGAAGGAAAAACTACATTTCCGAGGTCGAGTTAGATTCGGGAGAAGTGCAAAATTCTAATTTGATCTCTTATTCCTTTTCCCTGGCTTATATCAAAATCTTTTTCATAAAGAGTCATCCTCGTTTAGAGCGTATAGATTGGTGCCAAATTGGTCTTCAGAGGTCAACTTGGTCGAAAGGGAATTTTCAGATGTGGAAATTCGTGGAGCGGTTGGTTGAATGGCAAAAGACAAGGCACCTGGGCCAGATGATTTTTCGATGGCCTTCTTTCATTCTTGTTAGGATATTGTAAAACATGATCTTATGAGGATGTTCAAAGAGTTCTTTGAGAATGAAATCATAGGGAAGAGTATTAATTCTACATTTATTACTCTAGTGTCTAAGAAGGATCATTCGATTAAGGTTACTGATTTTAGGCCTATTAGTTTGGTGACAAGTGTGTATAAGATCACCACTAAGGTTTTATCACTTAGATCGAGGGTTGTGTTGGGGGATACAATTTCTGAAGTGCAGCGCTTGTGGGGAGAAGACAAGGTATTGATGCGAAGCTGATTGCGAATGAGTTGGTGGAGGATTTAGATAGTAAGGGTAATAAGGTGTGTTGTGGTAAAGCTTGACTTTGAAAAGGCCTACGACAGAGTGAGTTGGCTGTTCTTAGACCATGTTCTTGAGCGCAAGGGGTTTGGTGCTAGATGGCGGCGGGGGATTATGGGGTGTTTTCGGGCTCCTTACTTTTCTATCATTGTGAATGGCAAGGCTCAAGAATGGTTCGAGGCTTCAAGAGGTCTAATAATTGTTATTTGGATGACTTTTTGAACTCCGAATGCAGCAATGATTTGGTTCTCTCCTATGGATAATGTCATCTCTCCTGCTCTCTTGTTATTATACTCCCTCCGTCCCGTTTGAAACTCCATTTTTTACCTAAAAGTCAGGTTGTGACATTTGAGATTTGTGTAGGGGATTCTTAGAACTAGACGAGAATTGGAGATCATCATGGGAGTTTGTTCCTATTCGAGTTAGGGAGGGTGGTAGTATCCTATGCTCGCTGGCAGTATCATTCGGAAATCTGTGTCATAAAATACAACATTTTGAGGATAAACCCACGATTATGGGGACATGTCCAACGGATTTTGATGTTGATAAGGCTGCTGATCAATCTCATTGGTCTTTTGATGTTAGACAAGCATGGGCACAATTCTGTCAATTTCAGGTTAAAAAGAAAGAGTCCAATTATGATAGAAAGGCATTTGGAAGCAAATTAGGCAGAAATCATGGTGGATATTATTATGACAGAGAATATCAAGGGAGGGTTACTAGATTTAATGTAGGTGTTGATCTTGATAAGAATTTGAATTATCGACGAGGTAGGCAGAAGACAAATTTGAGTAGTAGAATAATTGGGCTCTGAAACATAGGTAAGGAGAAGTTGGGCCGAGAAGACAGGCCAATTTACTTGGTGTAAGTATTGAAAAGACCGGTGATGGATGTGTTTTCACCGAATGATATACTTCTATACCTATTTTATGCTCGAAACTTGGGTTATTTGATGTGTTTTCTAGTGTTTTTGTAAGTATAGAGGCTGGAGTGCAAAAGGACGAAAAGGAGGGACTAAAGCCGAAAAGAACCATGGGGTGGCTTGCACCCTCATTTGGAAGCGGCCGAACCCTTTTCCGGTAGGTAGTGAGCGACCACGCGAGTTTTACGAGGCGTTTGGTGCGATCGCACCCATTGAGGGTGCGGCCGCACCCTAGCGGATGGAGGCGGATCGAGCTTACTACTCCGAATTTGACAAGGATTTAATCAGAAATTGTGGCAAGTGGATTCAAATAAGGAAATTAATCCTTCCTCCCTAGGATATAAACAAGCGCTAGTCTAGGTCTTGTATTATCTCTTAATTCATAGTTTAGGTTTTACAAATTTTGAAGAATGATTCAAGGTTTTTAATCCAGGTCTTTATTCTTTTATTTTTATAGCCCTTCGCGGCTAAATATCTTTGTTCATGGATTGGGTGATTAACAATTAGATTTTTATGCTAAGATTTTAATTCTTTCTATCTTTTTTTTCATTCTTGTTCTTCTCAACGTTATTAACGATTGTTCTTGAGATCAATTGTATTAACCTAGTAGAATATATTCTTTAATCTCTAGATATAAACTATTGCACTAGTGTGGATGATTTATGTATCGACCATTGTTGAGGAGAATAAATTTAATTGATGACCTATCGGAATTCATTTGAATCTAGGTTTTTCATGTTATTATGATTTGTTTGAGAAAACTAGCGAAGATCATATAAATCTAAGTTCTATTGTTCTTATGATTAAATTGGAATCTCTTGATTGCTTTTCTTGACCTATCGGAATACATTAACAAATAGAGAAATTATTAGGGTTCTAATGTTGGCATTGACATAGCGGAATATACTAAACATTCTAACCCTACTCTTTTGTGAACAAACCATTGAATGAGATTGATCTATTTTATTCCCTTGAAAATAAAGCATAAAGTGATAATTGTCATGATCCCCAATTCATGTATCCCTTGTCCCTTGATATCTTTCTTGCTTTAATTCTTGTTTCTTATTAGATTAATAATCAAATCAAAATAAAAAACCCCTTGGTTACTTGAGCACTATTAAAATATACTTGTTTATCCACGAGTTTCTGTGGATTCGACCCTTGTAATTGCATATTACTACATTGATAAACTAGTTCACTTGCTAGGTAATTTAATTAGAGGGAGAATTCTTCCATCAACTGGGCCATAAATTGTTCAGGATTGTAAGTTTGGGTCAGTGGGATTTTCTGAGATTAATAGTAAGTTGGATAAAGGAGTTGGCTTGGAAAATAATATGGATCCCGCTGGAGTAGTCAATAATAGGCCTAACAATTTTTATTGTCAAAACTCCAATATTGGGTCGGAGTTAGTTCAGGGGTATCAATTCGGGCCAGTGCGTCATAATGAAAGAATTCCGCAGATTACAGATAAAGGGTCGGCCAGACATGGATCGGACCAAAGTGGGTCTAGGTCAAGCGTGCCAATTTCGAACAAGCAAAGTTGGGTGCCGAGAAAATCAGCGCCCAATTCAGCGACTCAGAAGACGGAATTGGCTCAGCTAAGCGAATACGGGAAGGATGTAAACCTTGCGGAAACTGCTCAGGAAGGCCAGAGCCAGACGAGAGACACACAGTATCTAGGCCGGTAAGCGAGCAATGGGGGAGGCGGATTGTGCGGGTCAAACTACAATGGGTTCACTTTTGCTCAGTGGTGAGGATTCAGCGATTGTGAGGACGACAACTGTTAAGGAAAGCGAGAATGTGAAGTTGACTCTCTGTTGCAGCGATCCAAACAGTGTGGAGGGCAGGGTGAGCAATCTGGTGGAATCAGATATCAAACTTTGAATAGAAAGAGAGCTGAAATCCAAACAGATCAAGTTGGAATGCTTGATAAGGTTGTGAATTTATTGCAGGAAGGCAATGTGGAACGTTATTCTGCAGATGAGGTTTTGGGAAATTTGAACGCCTAGACTGCATCTATCGTTGAATTTTCTGGGGTAAATATCAGACAAAACAAGGAACATCTAAGTCCAAATCTTCAGTTTGGAAAGGGATATCACAACGTGAAGATTCAGACCCTGTTAGACAGCTGTATAAATCTGCAGAAGTGTAATGGTGATGACTCACGATTGGCTTTAAGGTCTGCGACAGTAAAGTTGGGCATCAACGATCATGAATATGGCTCAGTGGGTTCAGACACTTTGGGAAGGTTTATTGGAGGATGAAGATGATGATTGACGAGCTTCTTTTGGATACGTTGCGTACATATCCTTATACCCCTATTTCTCCTCATCTGTCGGTGGTGGAGTCACTTAATTATGACACTATGAGTAACAAGATAATAGATTTTATTTTAGTATCTTGTTATATAGAGTGTGAGACTCTTTTGGATGGGGAGACTGACTTAGGCTCTAGAGCACTTGTTTTCCCTATCAGTGAGAAGATGTTTATAAGCGTGGAGCTAATTTCATTTGTTGTTTAGAGTTTTTAAAGTCTCTAGAATTCCATTTCATGCCTCTGAGAAGGGAGTTAATTTCTTCCTACAGACACTGGCTCCGTTACCTTATTCTCTTTGTTTTAATCTGTCTACCCAATTCTCTTGGTTGGCTCTTTTGATGATTTCCTTTCAGGGGCTTTTGTATGCAATATGGCGATTCTTTTAAGAATTTAATCACTCGACAACTTGCTCCAATTCAACTTTATGCCAAACAAATTGTGGTAGAAAGGGAAAATAAGTGTTTCTTAATTCTCTAGGGGAGGTTCGATGATCGGGATCCAGATATGTTATGGAAAAAATGGGGTTGTGTTATACAATGGGAATCAAAATTTAATGGGAGTAGAGATTCATTAGCGGGGTAGTGTGAGTCAAAGGTTAAGAGCGGGGAAGAGAGAATTGCTGAAGTTGACTTCTTGGGTGAATTATTGGGAGTTTGTGGGGAGGCGGAGAGTGTTTTCCAAAAAGTGAAAGATAGTTTCTTGGAATGTTTGCGGTCTTGGTGATCGCTGAAAGAGGAGAGCGAAGTGAGAGGTGTTATTGAAAGCTTCTCTGATATTGTTCTCATTTAGGAATCTAAAGAGGGAAAAGGTCGATAATTTTCTCATTAAGAGTATTTGGGGGTCTCAGTTTTAGGAATGGAGTTTATTTCGTCAGTTGGTGCTTCCATCAATATCATTGTTATTTGAGATTCTAGAGTAGCGAGAAAAAAGGATGTCATCTCTGGTTCTTTCTCGTTGACTATTTCTCTAGGTATTCGGAGGAAAGGAGAGTGGTGGTTCTCTTCGGTATGGTCCCGCTCCTAGGTTGAGAGAGGCTTTTTGGGAAGAGTTAGGTGATTTAGTTGTTCTTTGTGGTTCGCGATGGTGTTTGGGTGGTGATTTTAATGTGATTCGGCTTTCTTGGGAGAAAAAGGGAGGTTATAGGTTGACTGCAAGTATGCGAGGTTTCAATGATTTTATTTGTGGTAATGATTTGAGGGAGATCTGACTTTACAATGACCAATTTACATGAGTCGAGTCTCACAGGTAGCGACAAGTTGCCTCTAGGATTGATCGGTTTCTTTTTTGGCGGAGTGGGAAGACCATTTTCCCTCACCGGTTTAGAAATTATTAAAGAGGCCGATTTCGAGATCATTTTCGATTCGTTAGGGACCATTACCATTACCATTTTGTTTTGAGAATATGTGGATTCTTCATTCTAGCTTTCACGATACGGTAGCTAATTGGTGGAATGAGTGTCGGGTTGAAAGGTTGAGTTTGGGCGGGGCATGTCTTTATGAAGAAACTATAGATCATTAAGGAGAAGTAGAAGATTTGGAATAAAGAGGCTTTTTGGGACATTAGATTAGTAAGGGATGCGGTATTGAGGAGATTCTTGGTATTGACGAGTTTAGAAAGGCGGTGCCTCTTTCTTGAGACATGAGGAGCGGAGGAATGTTTTGAAAAATAATCTTGAGGAGATTCTTTTGCGAGAGGAGATTAGTTGGCATCAAAAGTCCGAGATCAAATGGGTCAAAGAGGGTGATAACAACTCTAATCTTACTTTTTCATAGAATTGCATCTGTTAGGAGAAGGAAAAACTACATTTCCGAGGTCGAGTTAGATTCGGGAGAAGTGCAAAATTCTAATTTGATCTCTTATTCCTTTTCCCTGGCTTATATCAAAATCTTTTTCATAAAGAGTCATCCTCGTTTAGAGCGTATAGATTGGTGCCAAATTGGTCTTGAGGTCAACTTGGTCGAAAGGGAATTTTCGAGATGTGGAAATTCGTGGAGCGGTTGGTTGAATGGCGAAAAGACAAGGCACACAGGCCGAGATGATTTTTCGATGGCCTTCTTTCATTCTTGTTAGGATATTGTAAAACATGATCTTATGAGGATGTTCAAAGAGTTCTTTGAGAATGAAATCATAGGGAAGAGTATTAATTCTACATTTATTACTCTAGTGTCTAAGAAGGATCATTCGATTAAGGTTACTGATTTTAGGCCTATTAGTTTGGTGACAAGTGTGTATAAGATCACCACTAAGGTTTTATCACTTAGATCGAGGGTTGTGTTGGGGGATACAATTTCTGAAGTGCAAAGCGCTTGTGGGGAGAAGACAAGGTATTGATGCGAAGCTGATTGCGAATGAGTTGGTGGAGGATTTAGATAGTAAGGGTAATAAGGTGTGTTGTGGTAAAGCTTGACTTTGAAAAGGCCTACGACAGAGTGAGTTGGCTGTTCTTAGACCATGTTCTTGAGCGCAAGGGGTTTGGTGCTAGATGGCGGCGGGGGATTATGGGGTGTTTTCGGGCTCCTTACTTTTCTATCATTGTGAATGGCAAGGCTCAAGAATGGTTCGAGGCTTCAAGAGGTCTAATAATTGTTATTTGGATGACTTTTTGAACTCCGAATGCAGCAATGATTTGGTTCTCTCCTATGGATAATGTCATCTCTACTGCTCTCTTGTTATTATACTCCCTCCGTCCCGTTTGAAACTCCATTTTTTACCTAAAAGTCAGGTTGTGACATTTGAGATTTGTGTAGGGGATTCTTAGAACTAGACGAGAATTGGAGATCATCATGGGAGTTTGTTCCTATTCGAGTTAGGGAGGGTGGTAGTATCCTATGCATCTTTCATTAGCATTATCATTCGGAAATCTGTGTCATAAAATACAACATTTTGAGGATAAACCCACGATTATGGGGACATGTCAGCCAGTTTTGATGTTGATAAGGCTGCTGATCAATCTCATTGGTCTTTTGATGTTAGACAAGCATGGGCACAATTCTGTCAATTTCAGGTTAGAGTCCAATTATGATAGAAAGGCATTTGGAAGCAAATTAGGCAGAAATCATGGTGGATATTATTATGACAGAGAATATCAAGGGAGGGTTACTAGATTTAATGTAGGTGTTGATCTTGATAAGAATTTGAATTATCGACGAGGTAGGCAGAAGACAAATTTGAGTAGTAGAATAATTGGGCTCTGAAACATAGGTAAGGAGAAGTTGGGCCGAGAAGACAGGCCCAATTTACTTGGTGTAAGTATTGAAAAGACCGGTGATGGATGTGTTTTCACCAAATGATATACTTCTATACCTATTTTATGCTCAAACTTGGGTTATTTGATGTGTTTTCTAGTGTTTTTGTAAGTATAGAGACTGGAGTGCAAAAGGACAGAAAAGGAGGGACTAAAGCCGAAAAGAACCATGGGGTGACTGCACCCCTCATTTGGAGCGGCCGAACCCTTTTTCCGGTAGGTAGTGAGCGACCACGCGAGTTTTACAGACGTTTGGTGCGATCGCACCCATTGAGGGGGTGCGACCGCACCCTGGCGGATTGGAGGCGGATCAGGCTTACTTCTCTGGATTTGACAAGGATTTAATCAGAAATTGTGGCAAGTGGATTCAAATAAGGAAATTAATCCTTCCTCCCTAGGATATAAACAAGCGCTAGTCTAGGTCTTGTATTATCTCTTAATTCATAGTTTAGGTTTTACAAATTTTGAAGAATGATTCAAGGTTTTTAATCCAGGTCTTTATTCTTTTATTTTTATTGCCCTTCGCGGCTAAATATTTGGTTCGTGGATTGGGTGATTAACAATTAGATTTTTATGCTAAGATTTTAATTCTTTCTATCTTTTTTTTCATTCTTGTTCTTCTCAACGTTATTAACGATTGTTCTTGAGATCAATTGTATTAACCTAGTAGAATATATTCTTTAATCTCTAGATATAAACTATTGCACTAGTGTGGATGATTTATGTATCGACCATTGTTGAGGAGAATAAATTTAATTGATGACCTATCGGAATTCATTTGAATCTAGGTTTTTCATGTTATTATGATTTGTTTGAGAAAACTAGCGAAGATCATATAAATCTAAGTTCTATTGTTCTTATGATTAAATTGGAATCTCTTGATTGCTTTTACTGACCTATCGAAATACATTAACAAATAGAGAAATTATTAGGGTTCTAATGTTGGCATTGACATAGCGGAATATACTAAACATTCTAACCCTACTCTTTTGTGAACAAACCATTGAATGAGATTGATCTATTTTATTTCCTTGAAAATAAATCATAAAGTGATAATTGTCATGATCCCCAATTCATGTATCCCTTGTCCCTTGATATCTTTCTTGCTTTAATTCTTGTTTCTTATTAGATTAATAATCAAATCAAAATAAAAAACCCCTTGGTTACTTGAGCACTATTAAAATTTACTTGTTTATCCACGAGTTTCTGTGGATTCGACCCTTGTAATTGCATATTACTACATTGATAAACTAGTTCACTTGCTAGGTAATTTAATTAGAGGGAGAATTCTTCCATCAACTGGGCCATAAATTGTTCAGGATTGTAAGTTTTGGTCAGTGGGATTTTCTGAGATTAATAGTAAGTTGGATAAAGGAGTTGGCTTGGAAAATAATATGGATCCCGCTGGAGTAGTCAATAATAGGCCTAACAATTTTTATTGTCAAAACTCCAATATTGGGTCGGAGTTAGTTCAGGGGTATCAATTCGGGCCAGTGCGTCATAATGAAAGAATTCCGCAGATTACAGATAAAGGGTCGGCCAGACATGGATCGGACCAAAGTGGGTCTAGGTCAAGCGTGCCAATTTCGAACAAGCAAAGTTGGGTGCCGAAAATCAGCGCCCAATTCAGCGACTCCAGAAGACGGAATTGGCTCAGCTAAGCGAATACGGGAAGGATGTAAACCTTGCGGAAACTGCTCAGGAAGGCCAGAGCCAGACGAGAGACACACAGTATCTAGGCCGGTAGCGAGCAATGGGGGAGGCGGATTGTGCGGGTCAAACTACAATGGGTTCACTTTTGCTCAGTGGTGAGGATTCAGCGATTGTGAGGACGACAACTGTTAAGGAAAGCGAGAATGTGAAGTTGACTCTCTGTTGCAGCGATCAAACAGTGTGGAGGGCAGGGTGAGCAATCTGGTGGAATCAGATATCAAACTTTGAATAGAAAGAGAGCTGAAATCCAAACAGATCAAGTTGGAATGCTTGATAAGGTTGTGAATTTATTGCAGGAAGGCAATGTGGAACGTTATTCTGCAGATGAGGTTTTGGGAAATTTGAACGCCTAGACTGCATCTATCGTTGAATTTTCTGGGGTAAATATCCAGACAAAACAAGGAACATCTAAGTCCAAATCTTCAGTTTGGAAAGGGATATCACAACGTGAAGATTCAGACCCTGTTAGACAGCTGTATAAATCTGCAGAAGTGTAATGGTGATGACTCACGATTGGCTTTAAGGTCTGCGACAGTAAAGTTGGGCATCAACGATCATGAATATGGCTCAGTGGGTTCAGACACTGGGAAGGTTTATTGGAGGATGAAGATGATGATTGACGAGCTTCTTTTGGATACGTTGCGTACATATCCTTATACCCCTATTTCTCCTCATCTGTCGGTGGTGGAGTCACTTAATTATGACACTATGAGTAACAAGATAATAGATTTTATTTTAGTATCTTGTTATATAGAGTGTGAGACTCTTTGGATGGGGAGACTGACTTAGGCTCTAGAGCACTTGTTTTCCCTATCGGTGAGAAGATGTTTATAAGCGTGGAGCTAATTTCATTTGTTGTTTAGAGTTTTTAAAGTCTCTAGAATTCCATTTCATGCCTCTGAGAAGGGAGTTAATTTCTTCCTACAGACACTGGCTCCGTTACCTTATTCTCTTTGTTTTAATCTGTCTACCCAATTCTCTTGGTTGGCTCTTTTGATGATTTCCTTTCCGGGGCTTTTGTACAATATGGCGATTCTTTTTCAGAATTTAATCACTCGACAACTTGCTCCAATTCAACTTTATGCCAAACAAATTGTGGTAGAAAGGGAAAATAAGTGTTTCTTAATTCTCTAGGGGAGGTTACGATGATCGGGATCCTGATATGTTATGGAAAAAATGGGGTTGTGTTATACGATGGGAATCAAAATTTAATGGGAGTAGAGATTCATTAGCGGGGGTAGTGTGAGTCGAAGGTTAAGAGCCGGGAAGAGAGAATTGCTGAAGTTGACTTCTTGGGTGAATTATTGGGAGTTTGTGGGGAGGCGGAGAGTGTTTTCCAAAAGTGAAAGATAGTTTCTTGGAATGTTTGCGGTCTTGGTGATCGCTCGAAAGAGGAGCGAAGTGAGAGAGGTGTTATTGAAAGCTTCTCTGATATTGTTCTCATTTAGGAATCTAAAGAGGGAAAAGGTCGATAATTTTCTCATTAAGAGTATTTGGGGGTCTCAGTTTTAGGAATGGAGTTTATTTCGTCAGTTGGTGCTTCCATCAAATATCATTGTTATTTGAGATTCTAGAGTAGCGAGAAAAAGGATGTCATCTCTGGTTCTTTCTCGTTGACTATTTCTCTAGGTATTCGGAGGGAAAGGAGAGTGGTGGTTCTCTTCGGTATGGTCCCGCTCGCCCTAGGTTGAGAGAGGCTTTTGGGAAGAGTTAGGTGATTTAGTTGTTCTTTGTGGTTCGCGATGGTGTTTGGGTGGTGATTTTAATGTGATTCGGCTTTCTTGGGAGAAAAAGGGAGGTTATAGGTTGGCTTGCAGTATGCGAGGTTTCAATGATTTTATTTGTGGTAATGATTTGAGGAGATACAACTTTCTGATGACCAATTTACATGGTCGGTCTCTAGTAGCGACAAGTTGCCTCTAGGATTGATCGGTTTCTTTTTTCGGCGGAGTGGGAAGACCATTTTTCCCTCATTTGGGTTTAGAAATTATTAAAGAGGCCGATTTCGAGATCATTTTCGATTCGTTAGGGACCATTACCATTACCATTTTGTTTTGAGAATATGTGGATTCTTCATTCTAGCTTTCACGATACGGTAGCTAATTGGTGGAATGAGTGTCGGGTTCGAAAGGTTGAGGTTGGGCGGGGCATGTCTTTATGAAGAAACTATAGATCATTAAGGAGAAGTAGAAGATTTGGAATAAAGAGGTTTTGGGACATTAGATTAGTAAGGGATGCGGTATTGAGGGAGATTCTTTGGTATTGACGGTTTAGAAGAGGCGGTGCCTCTTTCTTGAGACATGAGGAGCGGAGGAATGTTTTGAAAAATAATCTTGAGGAGATTCTTTTGCGAGAGGAGATTAGTTGGCATCGAAAGTCCGAGATCAAATGGGTGAAAGAGGGTGATAACAACTCTAATCTTACTTTTTCATAGAATTGCATACGTTAGGAGAAGGAAAAACTACATTTCCGAGGTCGAGTTAGATTCGGGAGAAGTGCAAAATTCTAATTTGATCTCTTATTCCTTTTCCTGGCTTATATCAAAATCTTTTTCATAAAGAGTCATCCTCGTTTAGAGCGTATAGATTGGTGCCAAATTGGTCTTCGAGGAGGTCGACTTGGTCGAAAGGGAATTTTCGAGATGTGGAAATTCGTGGAGCGGTTGGTTGAATGGCGAAAGACAAGGCGCTGGGCCGAGATGATTTTTCGATGGCCTTCTTTCATTCTTGTTAGGATATTGTAAAACATGATCTTATGAGGATGTTGAAAGAGTTCTTTGAGAATGAAATCATAGGGAAGAGTATTAATTCTACATTTATTACTCTAGTGTCTAAGAAGGATCATTCGATTAAGGTTGCGATTTTAGGCTATTAGTTTGGTGACAAGTGTGTATAAGATCACCGGCTAGGTTTTATCACTTAGATCGAGGGTTGTGTTGGGGGATACAATTTACGAAGTGCAGCGCTTGTGGGGAGAAGGCGAGGTATTGATGCGAAGGCGGTTGCGAATGAGTTGGTGGAGGATTTAGATAGTAAGGGTAATAAGGTGTGTTGTGGTAAAGCTTGACTTTGAAAAGGCCTACTGACAGTGAGTTGTTTGTTCTTAGACCATGTTCTTGGCCTTGAGGTTTGGTGCTAGATGGCGGCGGGGATTATGGGGTGTTTCGGGCTCCTTACTTTTCTATCATTGTGAATGGCGAGGCTCAAAGAATGGTTCGAGGCTTGAGGTCTAATAATTGTTATTTGGATGACTTTTTGAACTCAGAATGCGACTGATGATTTGGTTCTCTCCTATGGATAATGTCATCTCTCTTGCTCTCTTGTTATTATACTCCCTCCGTCCGTTTGAAACTCCATTTTTTACCTAAAAGTCAGGTTGTGACATTTGAGATTTGTGTAGGGGATTCTTAGAACTAGACGAGAATTGGAGATCATCATGTGAGTTTGTTCCTATTCGAGTTAGGGAGGGTGGTAGTATCTATGCTGTTGGCGGTATCATTCGGAAATCTGTGTCATAAATACAACATTTTGAGGATAAACCCACGATTATGGGGACATGTCCAGCGGATTTTGATGTTGATAAGGCTGGCTTGATCAATCTCATTGGTCTTTTGATGTTAAACAGCGTGGGCACAATTCTGTCAATTTCGGGTTAAAAAGAAAGAGTCAATTATGATAGAAAGGCATTTGGAAGCAAATTGGCGAGAAATCATGGTGGATATTATTATGACGAGAGAATATCGAGGAGGGTTACTAGATTTAATGTAGGTGTTGATCTTGATAAGAATTTGAATTATCGACGAGGTAGGCAGAAGACAAATTTGAGTAGTAGAATAATTGGGCTCTGAAACATAGGTAAGGAGAAGTTGGGCCGAGAAGACAGGCCCAATTTACTTGGTGTAAGTATTGAAAAAGACCGGTGATGGATGTGTTTTCACCGAATGATATACTTCTATACCTATTTTATGCTCAAACTTGGGTTATTTGCTGTGTTTTCTAGTGTTTTTTTAAGTATAGAGGCTGGAGGTGCAAAAGGACGAGAAAAGGAGGGACTAAAGCGAAAAGAACCATGGGGTGGCTGCACCCCTCATTTGGAAGCGGCCGAACCCTTTTCCGGTAGGTAGTGAGCGACCACGCGAGTTTTACGAGCGTTTGGTGCGATCGCGCCCCATTGAGGGTGCGACCGCACCCTAGCGGATTGGAGGCGGATCGGAGCTTACTACTTTCCGAATTTGACAAGGATTTAATCGAAATTGTGGCAAGTGGATTCAAATAAGGAAATTAATCCTTCCTCCTTAGGATATAAACAAGCGCTAGTCTAGGTCTTGTATTATCTCCTAATTCATAGTTTAGGTTTTACAAGTTTTGAAGAATGATTCAAGGTTTTTAATCCAGGTCTTTATTCTTTTATTTTTATTGCCCTTCGCGGCTAAATATTTGGTTCGTGGATTGGGTGATTAACAATTAGATTTTTATGCTAAGATTTTAATTCTTTCTATCTTTTTTTTCATTCTTGTTCTTCTTAACGTTATTAACGATTGTTCTTGAGATCAATTGTATTAACCTAGTAGAATATATTCTTTAATCTCTAGATATAAACTATTGCACTAGTGTGGATGATTTATGTATCGACCATTGTCGAGGAGAATAAATTTAATTGATGACCTATCGGAATTCATTTGAATCTAGGTTTTTCATGTTATTATGATTTGTTTGAGAAAACTAGCGAAGATCATATAAATCTAAGTTCTATTGTTCTTATGATTAAATTGGAATCTCTTGATTGCTTTGCGACCTATCGGAATACATTAACAAATAGAGAAATTATTAGGGTTCTAATGTTGGCATTGACATAGCGGAATATACTAAACATTCTAACCCTACTCTTTTGTGAACAAACCATTGAATGAGATTGATCTATTTTATTCCCTTGAAAATAAAGCATAAAGTGATAATTGTCATGATCCCCAATTCATGTATCCCTTGTCCCTTGATATCTTTCTTGCTTTAATTCTTGTTTCTTATTAGATTAATAATCAAATCAAAATAAAAAACCCCTTGGTTACTTGAGCACTATTAAAATTTACTTGTTTATCCACGAGTTTACGTGGATTCGACCCTTGTAATTGCATATTACTACATTGATAAACTAGTTCACTTGCTAGGTAATTTAATTAGAGGAGAATTCTTCCATCAACTGGGCCATAAATTGTTCAGGATTGTAAGTTTGGGTCAGTGGGATTTTCTGAGATTAATAGTAAGTTGGATAAAGGAGTTGGCTTGGAAAATAATATGGATCCCGCTGGAGTAGTCAATAATAGGCCTAACAATTTTTATTGTCAAAACTCCAATATTGGGTCGGAGTTAGTTCAGGGGTATCAATTCGGGCCAGTGCGTCATAATGAAAGAATTCCGCAGATTACAGATAAAGGGTCGGCCAGACATGGATCGGACCAAAGTGGGTCTAGGTCAAGCGTGCCAATTTCGAACAAACAAAGTTGGGTGCCGAGAAAATCAGCGCCCAATTCAGCGACTCAGAAGACGGAATTGGCTCAGCTAAGCGAATACGGGAAGGATGTAAACCTTGCGGAAACTGCTCAGGAAGGCCAGAGCCAGACGAGAGACACACAGTATCTAGGCCGGTAGCGAGCAATGGGGAGGCGGATTGTGCGGGTCAAACTACAATGGGTTCACTTTTGCTCAGTGGTGAGGATTCAGCGATTGTGAGGACGACAACTGTTAAGGAAAGCGAGAATGTGAAGTTGACTCTCTGTTGCAGCGATCAAACAGTGTGGAGGGCAGGGTGAGCAATCTGGTGGAATCAGATATCAAACTTTGAATAGAAAGAGAGCTGAAATCCAAACAGATCAAGTTGGAATGCTTGATAAGGTTGTGAATTTATTGCAGGAAGGCAATGTGGAACGTTATTCTGCAGATGAGGTTTTGGGAAATTTGAACGCCTAGACTGCATCTATCGTTGAATTTTCTGGGGTAAATATCAGACAAAACAAGGAACATCTAAGTCCAAATCTTCAGTTTGGAAAGGGATATCACAACGTGAAGATTCAGACCCTGTTAGACAGCTGTATAAATCTGCAGAAGTGTAATGGTGATGACTCACGATTGGCTTTAAGGTCTGCGACAGTAAAGTTGGGCATCAACGATCATGAATATGGCTCAGTGGGTTCAGACACTTTGAGGAAGGTTTATTGGAGGATGAAGATGATGATTGACGAGCTTCTTTTGGATACGTTGCGTACATATCCTTATACCCCTATTTCTCCTCATCTGTCGGTGGTGGAGTCACTTAATTATGACACTATGAGTAACAAGATAATAGATTTTATTTTAGTATCTTGTTATATAGAGTGTGAGACTCTTTGGATGGGGAGACTGACTTAGGCTCTAGAGCACTTGTTTTCCCTATCGGTGAGAAGATGTTTATAAGCGTGGAGCTAATTTCATTTGTTGTTTAGAGTTTTTAAAGTCTCTAGAATTCCATTTCATGCCTCCTGAGAAGGGAGTTAATTTCTTCCCTACGACACTGGCTCCGTTACCTTATTCTCTTTGTTTTAATCTGTCTACCCAATTCTCTTGGTTTGGCTCTTTTGATGATTTCCTTTCGGGGCTTTTTGTACAATATGGCGATTCTTTTTGAGAATTTAATCACTTTCGACAACTTGCTCCAATTCCAACTTTATGCCAGAAGCAATTGTGGTAAGAAAGGGAAAATAAGTGTTTCTTAATTCTCTAGGAGGGAGGTTCGATGATCGGGATCCTGATATGTTATGGAAAAAATGGGGGTTGGCTGTTATACGATGGGAATCAAAATTTAATGGGAGTAGAGATTCATTAGCGGGGTAGAGTGTGAGTCAAAGGTTAAGAGCGGGGAAGAGAGAGAATTGCTTTGAAGTTGACTTCTTGGGTGAAATTATTGGGAGTTTGTGGGGAGGCGGAGAGTGTTTTCCAAAAGTGAAAGATAGTTTCTTGGAATGTTTGCGGTCTTGGTGATCGGCTCAAGGAGAAGCGAAGTGAGAGAGGTGTTATTAGCTTCTCTCTGATATTGTTCTCATTTAGGAAGTCTAAAGAGGAAAAAGGTCGATAATTTTCTCATTAAGAAGTATTTGGGGGTCTCGGTTTTAGGAATGGAGTTTATTTCGTCAGGTTGGTGCTTCCATCAATATCATTGTTATTTGAGATTCTAGAGTAGCGAGAAAAAGGATGTCATCTCTGGTTTCTTTCGTTGACTATTTCTCTATAGGTGATTCGGAGGGAAAGGAGAGTGGTGGTTCTCTTCGGACCATGGTCCCACTCGCCCTAGGTTGAGAG
>JAFEMH010004977.1:0-183249 GCA_022495995.1 Adenophora triphylla var. japonica | reverse complement strand
ATGACAGCGACATGGGATGACCTCCAAAATGGAAAAAGTAGGAGGCTCAATTAGAAGTTTGGAGAAGTTTCTCTCAAAGCAACACCTGCAGCGGATGCTACCTGAAAAAGGTAAAATAAATATGTTCTTGGTTTTTTTTTAATGACGTTACTGGGGTGGAATCCCTTAAAACAATTTTAATTTTAGTTTGGTTATGCAATGGGTCCATAAGGACCAAAGACACTTCCCTTTACGTAAGTTGGGATTGGTCCAACACTTTTGCACTTTAAGTTTAGTAGTTTGGATGCTTTTATGATAACTTTATGGTTTAATGATTTTCAAGCGTGTCAAGGCTTTGCTATATTTTGGATAAAATTTTTCTTTGGATGATCCTTTGTTATGCTCTATGCAAGGTGACATGGATAGTATGTCAAAACGGTAGGTACTTAAGATGGTTGGCGTATATGCCATAACCCGTAGATACTTTAGATGACACGTATAAGGCCACAACCATAAGAATAATACGTAAGATCAATCATTTAACTCGAGTGGGAATGCAAGCTATATGAGCTTACCCATATAGGCCCACCCCACACCTCAATTAAAGAGATAACTTGCGCTCCAGTGCGAAGGTGTGGTAACCTAACATCTTAAGAAAGAGGTAATTAACTCTTTAAACCTTAGAAGGGATTGTGTCCCTTTACTTAAGAAGAGATGGCCAGTCTCTTGACGGAGGAGAATTCGTTGTTCTTCATGCTTTTGATATGTCCCCATGTAAATGTGTTAATACCTCATAAGATAAAAACATGTTAAAAACGGACGCCAACTAAGGTTGACGTCTCTCCACAAAGTACGTTAGCTTAATATCTTGATTTGTAAAGAATTAAAAAGGCACATAGGAAAAAAGAAAGGTCAAGTAAAAAATTAAAAGACAATCCATACCTCGAAAAGATGAAGTCTACGGGAATTTTGTTTAAATGTAATACCTTTTAAGATGAAATTCATGCTCCAACTTCGCTGCAGATCATTTGGCTATCCAAGGTTGCCGTGCTTATTATGCTCCTTTCCTGGCCAGGCATCTATTAGGTAGGGCCCTTTCCATTTTCGGGGCAAGCTTGCCCGCATCGGGGCCCTTTTGTATTTTGGAATGCCTTTCGTAGGACTAACTCTCCTACTAAAACCTTTCTAATCCTTACGTTTTTGTTATAAGATCCGGCTACCCTTTGTTGATATAAGCCGCCATACGAACTTTGGCCATGTCCCTCGCTTCGTCCACGGTAGATCTAAGCTTCATGTATCAAGATATCTTTGTTATGTTCATACGTCCAACAAACCTGTGAGATCCGCGCAGTAGTACAAGGACTTCTACTGGATACACCGATTCGGTTGCCCAAATACAAGTGAATAGGGGGTTTGACCAAGCAGCGGTTCTTAGATGTAATTTCTGTCGCCCCAAAGAACCATTGGTAATCTTCTTTTCTCTCGCCCATCGGTCCTTTCTTCGGTTCGGCCTCTTTTTTAAGTTTGCTTATGATTATTTTGTTGCTAGATTCTCGCTTGTCCATTGGCTTGAGGGTGAACAGGTGAAGATGTCACCATCTTGACTCCCCAAGATGTCAAGAAATCTTGGGTTCTCTTACTAATGAATTGAGAGCCGTTGTCACAAATTATTTCGATGGTATTCCAAATCGGCCGAATATGTTTTTGATAAAAGATATAACTTCTTTGTCACGAACTTGTACATATGCCTCAGCCTTCTACCCATTTAGAAAAGTAGTCTGTCATAGCCAATAGAAATACTCTTCCACCTCGGTGCCATGGGCAATTTTCCTACTATGTCCATTCCCCAAACCATAAACGGCCATGGTGCACAGGATAGATGTAGTAGCTCGCCGGTTGGTGCAGATGTCCCCACGTTGCTAATGTGAATCACATTTCTTTGCGTAGTCAACAATTTTTCTCATTGTGGGCCAAAAATAGCCCATTCTAAGAGCCTTGGTATGTAGACTCCGCCCCGTATGATTTCCACATTCTCCTTCGTGCACTCCTTGAGAACCCGATGGGCTCTATCTCGCTTCTAGACATCTTAAGCAGCGACCACAGCATTTTCTAAACAAGAGGTTATCAATAAGTAAATATTTAGATACTCTTACCCCGAATGCTCTAGCATTTTTCTCCTCACTGGGATCGTATCATCTAAGAGATACTTGATAATAGGAGTTGTCCAAGAAGTCGGGCTGGAGGGAAGGTATGTCGACATCTAGAGCGAACATCTCAAGATGATCAATCGGGATGTCAATATGCACAATTGGGATACCGGTTTGTGAAATGCTTTTGAAGGCCGAACCCAAGTTTGCCAGAGCATCCGCTTGAGAATTTTCTTCTCGGGATTTGTTCTAAGGAAAATGATTTGAATTTGGCCGAAAGAATTTTTACGATTTCCAAATATGTCGTCATCTTAGCATTTTTCGCTACGTAGGATCCGTTGTAGTGGTTAACAATTAGCAAGGAATCCATGAACACCCTGGGATATGCTTGACATCTAAGTCATGGGCCGCCGTTAAACCCGCAATTAGTGCCTCATATTCTCGCTTCATTGTTGGTAGCCTTGAAACCGCAACCGATGGATTGTGGTATTATGTCCCCTCATGGCGATTTTAGTACAACTCCAAGACCCGTACCTCTCATGTTAGAAGCACCGTCTCGTGTAGAGAGTCCAAATTTTTAGGATGTCATCATCTTGAAGTTGCCGTACTCTCCAATTCCACTTCTTGTTGCAGTGGTCGGATCGAAATCGCCCACAAAATCGCCTAGGGCTCGGGATTTTATCGCAGCTTCCGGGCTCATATTTGATGTCGTATGTGCTTAATTGTACGTACCATTTCGCCATTCGACCCGACATCTCCGGTTTTCTCATAACATTCTTAATAGGATAGTTAGTGCGTACAATTATAGTATGTGGTTTCCAAAGTAGTGCCTTAATTTAATAGAAGCAGCTTATCAAAGCTAGAATTAATTTTTGTAAATGAGAATACTCCGGTCTCCGCATCTAGGAGCTGTCTTACTTATATAGTAGATGTGGTCAGCGATTACCATCTCGTTCTCGTCACCAAGATCGCACTTACAAAGACCTTCGAATACGCTGTGTAGATGTAAAGATGTTCCTCCTCTTGAGGTTTGGCCAATAATGGAGGTGTCGACAGTAAGTTTTGAGCTCCCGAAAGGCTTCTTCATGTTGGGTCCTCCCATTGGAACTTATTGTTCTTCCTCAAGATGTCGTAGAAAGGTTTGCATCGATCCGAGGATTTTGAAATGAATCTGTAAGCGCAAGAATCTTTCCCGGCCAACCTTTGGACGTCCTGGATGTATTGAGGTGATGACAGGTTGATAATAGCACGTATTCCTGTTTCCGGGAGCGGCTTCAATGCCTCTTTAGTAACCATGTAACCGAAATTACCCGATCTCGCGCGCGGCGGGGCGCGGAAAAGGCGGTTGTCTTTCGCGGAGGGTTGGTGTCTCGAGACCTCGCTTCATGGGAAGGAACAAAATGAGGAGTCGCCACGCGGTTTTTGTATTTTGAGCCCAAACGTTGAGAAACGGCTTTTGAAAATCGTGTCGTTTTTATTGGTAGCAAAAACTTAGGAAAAGGCTTTGAAAATAGGGATCATTTTTATTGGTAGCAAAAACGAGTAAAAAGCTTTTTAGTACCGTAGATATTGTTAGGTTCGGAGGTCAAGTTACGTTTCGGTAGAGTATTACGAGATCGCCCGAAACGCCTCGCATGACGAGTCTTTCTACCTTTCTCGAAATCGTGTGTGTGTGTGTGTGTGTTTTTTGAAATGGGGCTTGAATGACAAGCTTAATCTTGGTTTGAATGTCAAACGTTGATTAGTTGACTTTGTTTGAAAAGACGAGCGTTTGAATGACAAACGTCGGTTTTGAGTTTGAAATGAGCGTTTGCGTGGCAAACGTCGATTTTGAGACAGAAATGAGCGTTTGCGTGGCAAACGTCGACTTTGAGTTTGAAATGAGCGTTTGCGTGGCAAACGTCGATTTTGAACCATGCGAGTCATTGTTAACGATTTTTACGGGAAAAATGCGTATTAAATGATTTTAAGTGTCAAATGGCGGCTTTGAGTTTGAAGATGAGCGTTCGGAGGCCGAACGTCATTTCGCGCGTTTTGAAAGAGAGTTCGACGGACGAACTCCGGTTTTGAACCGGGCATTACATTGTTAACGATTTTTACGGGAAAAATGCGTATTAAATGACATGCGATCAACGAATCGGGTTGCGACTGGACTTTGAAAAGTAAATACTATCACGATCCAAACGGATCGGACTTTGTAAATGATGATTTAAAGTGCGGTATCAACGGAATCAAACGATCCGGATTCGTAAATGACGATCAACGAGGCCAAACGGCTCGGAATTGTAAATGACGATCAACGAGGCCAAACGGCTCGGAATTGTAAATGACGATCAACGAGGCCAAACGGCTCGGAATTGTAAATGACGATCAACGGATCGATCGATCCGGAATGGTAAATGACATAAAAAGTAAACTAACGGGTCGAACGCCGTTTTAACTCGTGATTACTTCTCTTACGGAAAGAGAAGAGGATCGAGGGGCTAAAACGTATCGGACCCCAAGTTAGACGGAGGCGTCTACATTTCGATAACGACGTTCGAAACGGTTATAGCGACCGGCGCGTAAAACCGAGACGGAACGGGAGATTTAGAGAGAGGGAGTTATACCTATGGCTAGTGGTCGACTCCTTTGGCTGGGGAGGTGTGTACGGACACGGAAAGTGATTCGAAAGGTTGTTTCAAAGTTGTAAGGGGCGTATTTGATCGAAATACGAAGATTTCACGCGAATCGAGACGTAACGGGAGCTCCTGGGAGGGGTGAAAACAGCCGTGGGGGTGGTGATTTTTGGTGTAAAAATTCTATCCCTTTGCCTTTGACAAAGAACTTCTATTTATAGGTGAAAATTGCGCAAGAGGAGTCCTGACGGACTTGGCCCGAATCCAGGGGGTTTTGTGGTATTTTGAGAATTTGAAGGACTTGCCGGCAATTTCGTAAAATGTGCACAAAGTGAGTCCCACGGACTTGGCTTGCAAACCAGGGCATTTTGGTCTTTTCCTTTGAATTTGATTGAAGGGTGACTAGAGGGAGGTGGCATGGCCGCCACGTGCCCCTCCGAGTCACCACCATGTGGGATTTTGTCCCCGGTCCCGGTTTTGTCCGTTTTTTAAAATAACAGTCCGGGAAATGTCCGAAACGCCCCCGGAAAGTGCCGGAAAATGCGTTTTTCAGGGAAAGCCGTACTTTTACGTGTGATGACACGTGTTAAGTACGGTTCGACGTCGGGATGCACGGGGCAGTCCCGGGACGTCTGCTTGGGCACAAAGAACGGGGAGTTTAACGAGTTCCGGTTAACTCGGAGCGGCCGCTTAACGGATTTCGGTTAACTTTCCGACGGATTTGGACGATCCGGATTTGGGTACTTACAGCTAGCCCTCGCCGACGTCTCCTCCGAAGGAGGTGGGGTCGTTGAAAAAGATAAGGATCCAAATCGGGATGCCTTACTTTGAAGGAGACCTGGGCGGTCAGCTGGCTGGACCCTTAGCGAAAAGGATTCCTACGTATCCCGAGCGGGAATCAAGCCGATCGTAGTTCGAAAAGGGGCAAGGGCCGCGCATGGGGACCTTGACCTCGAGCGAGACCGTTAGAGGCGTCTAAACCCGGATGAGACCATTCGCGAGGTACCCGTACTCCGAATGGAGACCGTAGGGAGGCGTCCGAACCTCGGGACTTCGAAACCTTCGAGGGCGTGTGGCGCCTCAAACCGGAGTTGCGATGCCGACGAGGGCGTTCGTGCCTCGGGTGCCGGGCTTATTGCCGTTGCGCGCTTTATCCCGCCGGGATGAGCGATCGGGCTTACGACTGGCGGCCGGGGAGATGAATGTTCACTTGCTGAAGTGAAAAGGTGTTCGGGCTTACGAGGATGGCCGAAGAGGGATTGTTGCAAGGCGTTCGTGCCTTGGGGTTCGGGCTTATTGCTGTTGCCGGAGAGGTGAACAGTGAAGGTCTCGATAGGAGAGTGGAGGTCGGACCGCGAAGGCCGGGATTGACTGTTTGAGATGGGACCGTGAAAGGTCGAGATGGGAGATTGAAATCGGACCGTGAAAGGTCGCGATTGAGAATTGGAATCGGACCGTGAAAGGTCGCGATTGAGAATTGGAATCGGACCGTGAAAGGTCGCGATTGAGAATTGAAATCGGACCGTGAAAGGTCGCGATTGAGGATTGGAATCGGACCGTGAAAGGTCGCGATTGAGAATTGAAATCGGACCGTGAAAGGTCGCGATTGAGAATTGAAATCGGACCGTGAAAGGTCGCGATTGAGAATTGAATCGGACCGTGAAAGGTCGCGATTGAGAATTGAAATCGACCGTGAAAGGTCGCGATTGAGATTGGAATCGGACCGTGAAAGGTCGCGATTGAGAATTGAAATCGGACCGTGAAAGGTCGCGATTGAGAATTGGAATCGGACCGTGAAAGGTCGCGATTGAGAATTGAAATCGGACCGTGAAAGGTCGCGATTGAGAATTGAAATCGGACCGTGAAAGGTCGCGATTGAGAATTGAAATCGGACCGTGAAAGGTCGCGATTGAGAATTGAAATCGGACCGTGAAAGGTCGCGATTGAGGATTGGAATCGGACCGTGAAAGGTCGCGATTGAGTATTGGAATCGGACCGTGAAAGGTCGCGATTGAGAATTGGAATCGGACCGTGAAAGGTCGCGATTGAGAATTGGAATCGGACCGTGAAAGGTCGCGATTGAGAATTGAAATCGGACCGTGAAAGGTCGCGATTGAGGATTGAAATCGGACCGTGAAAGGTCGCGATTGAGGATTTTGAAATCGGACCGTGAAAGGTCGCGATTGAGAATTGGAATCGGACCGTGAAAGGTCGCGATTGAGAATTGGAATCGGACCGTGAAAGGTCGCGATTGAGAATTGGAATCGGACCGTGAAAGGTCGCGATTGAGGATTGAAATCGACCGTGAAAGGTCGTGATTGAGAATTGAAATCGGACCGTGAAAGGTCGCGATTGAGAATTGGAATCGGACCGTGAAAGGTCGCGATTGAGAATTGAAATCGGACCGTGAAAGGTCGCGATTGAGACTTGGAATCGGACCGTGAAAGGTCGCGATTGAGAATTGGAATCGGACCGTGAAAGGTCGCGATTGAGACTTGAAATCGGACCGTGAAAGGTCGCGATTGAGAATTGGAATCGGACCGTGAAAGGTCGCGATTGAGAATTGGAATCGGACCGTGAAAGGTCGCGATTGAGAATTGGAATCGGACCGTGAAAGGTCGCGATTGAGAATTGAAATCGGACCGTGAAAGGTCGCGATTGAGGATTTAATGGTGAGGACCATTATTAAATTTTAACGTCGGGAGACGGGCGTTAGTGAAAACTAACTGGGAATTTAACGTCTGGAGACGAGCGTTAGTGAAAACTAACTGGGAATTTATCCTCGTGTGAAATGTCTAATCGAGAATTTAACGTCGGAGACGAGCGTTAGTGAAAACTAATCGAGAATTTATCCGGGGGATGGGGTGTTAGAAATGTCTAACTGAGAGGAAATTTTATACTTTTGGGGGGCCAAAAGAGGTAAAATTGAAACTGCCAAAAGTTGAGGGGCAAAAGGGGCAAAATTTTTCCTGGTGCAGTAAGAGTCCGGTCGGACTTTTACTGAATTTCCAGATTCCTTTTTAATGCGAGGCTGGGGAAGGAAGAGGCCATTTTCTTCCATTGTTGCCGGCGAGAGAGGAGAGAAAAGAGAGAAAAATTCCAACCCAAATTGCAAGGTTTGCTCGAATTTGTGAAGGAAATTTGCTATGGAGGGTGAAGGAGGACCAATGGCTCGCCACGGAAGGACCGATGACGAAAGAACTCGATTGGTTCGGACCATTCGAACCACTACTCTTCCATTGAATCCGGCGGAGTTTTATCCGGCGAGGGACCGCCACAACTCCAAGGGAGGGATCGAAAGACAAGTAGTTTCCTACAAATTCCATTAATTTTAAGAATGTGCATTCTTTAAATGTTAGAAATTTGTTAGGAATGAACTTAGGGATTTTGGTGCCCGAATTGGGGCTTTTGACTTTGCTATGAACCTTTGTCGAAATTGACTAGGATGTAGTTCAATTGACACTATGGGTGGATGACATAAAAATTTTGGTTGCAAAATTCCATGTCTAGATGCATTTTCCAAAATTAAAGTAGCTTTAATTCGAGATCGGAGCGAAATTTTCGAAAAATTCGAAAGAATTTGAAAGTTCCGGATTCGAGAAAATGATTTTGAAAGTCTGGACGACGGAGTTTTCGAAAGATTTTGAAAGTTCCTGATTCGACTGGAGTTTTCGAAATGTTTTGAAAGTTCCGATTCGACTGGAGTTTTCGAAATGATTTGAATATACGTAGGAAATGAATGAGAACCGTATCTCGCATTGCATCCTTTTGACATGCGTTGGTGCATTTCGTTGACGTTGCTTCGTCTTGTTTGTCTCATAGGGACAGTGGACGGTTAATACTCATAACCGTAAGAGTCGGGGTGCCTTTGAGGCGGTGCGGTGCATTGTGGGGCATTATCCCTGACGTGGCTCGAGAGGGAGAGAGGAGTCCGCGCACCGGTGCTTGACTCCGGCCGGGCCGGGTTTATCGGCCGTAGCCGCGATACCGATACGCCGAGGGGCAGTGTCCATGTATGTCGCGCCGAGCGAGTATCGGTGGGATACGACCCACACTTTCCATTTCAGTATGGGGAGGCGACGGTGACTCCCACGGATTTTGCCGCTATCACCGGGTTGCCGACTTATGGCAACACGCCGGTGTGGGTTGACGGTTACACCCTGAGCAGCTTGTCTGGGTCCGGGTTTTGATATTACCGATGCCGTGGGCTTAGGCATTCTGCATGTGCCGATGGAGAATCATTTGAGGGAAGGTGTCGCCGCTTATCCGGGCCGGGTCCTCGAGGATGACCGCGGAGCGCCCGGCTCGAGGGTTCCTTTGGTTTGCGCTGTCGCCGACTTTATTCCCGACTTCGACACGTCTTGTCACTTCCCTCGCTCGGGTCGCCGGTAGACTTGGATGCCGTGAGGGGGTTCGCGTGGGGAGGCCGGATCGGCCGAGCTTTACCACTCCCCGGACAGTTCTCGCGGGGAGAGGAGCACTCATTTAGCCGCTTCACGCCCGTCTTGGATGTAAGTTCACGTACTTTTCTCTTCCTCGCCTTTTATGTACTCGTATGTATCTCGCTTTCAGTAGCCGACATAACTTTCCATTCTCTCGCGGTGTCCGGTGCTACGAGGTGTTCACCCGCAGCTTGGGACATCAAGGAGCCGTACCGTCCCTCGTTCCTCGCCATGCCGGTTTGCGTAAGAAGGCGAAGAGGGCGGTCTCTTCGAGAGTTGGCACTCGAGTGTCATACGAGGAGATATCTCCGGCGCCGAACCGGGAGTTCTCTCGAGAGGATCCACTCGACCCGGTGGAGTAGGTTCGATCATGTCGCGGTGCAGATTGCCGCCGAGACTACACGGCGGCGGAAGCTCCCGGTGGGACTTCACCGTGACGCCATGTATTTGGGGGAGAGGGTGACTCGTAGCATAGGCAGTGGGTCTCTTCCTCGGTGCCGGTGGATCCTCCTTTGTACATGCAAAGATCCCCGGAGATGCCGATTGATGAGCCGGAGGGGTACCTACATGTGGCGTGTACTACACCGAGTACATCATAGCGGGGGCCGCCTATGATGTTTTCTTGAGGATGAGGCCGAGGAGCCCGCAGTACAAAGATAGAGAGGGCGAGGTCCCCGGAGGTCCTCGAGATTTTCCGGTCCCGCGAGCTAGGCTAGCGTACGAGGGGCCGGACGGTTCGCCGCGTAGCGACTTGTGATCCCGCTTCCGCCGAGCCGAGACCACGATACATGGCGGACCCCAATGCTTCGGTGAGCACCTTTTTGATTTTCTCGCATTTGATAGTAGTATTCTCGCAAATGTTGCATCCGTACTTTCGCTTGCTTTCGATGACTTTCCCGGTTCGCAGTATCCGGCCGTACGTACAATGAAGCCACGAGGCCGGTGGACGGGTGGTCCGCCTACGCTAGGAGGCTCGTGGAGTTCATGCGGTGCAGCCTCCTGAGGAGCGTGGACGTCCGTGATCGGGGCCGTCTAGGCCGAGAGATTCGCCCGCTCCCACAAACTGCGGGGGAGGACTTTACACAGGGCTCGCGCCCGCGGCGGAACTACTGGATTTGGAGCTCCTTCTTCGCGCACTCGGGCGCGAGAGGGGGAGTCCTCGAGTTCGCGTACTCCGAGGAGGCCCTTTGCCTATTCCCTACTGGGAGGAGTTCGGCGAGTTCCCGTTTGCGACGGATCCGGCAATGGGCGGAGCAAAGACGTCGAGTGTACGGATGACGAGCAGGTGACTCGAGTAGTCCCCTTTTACCGCTTTCTTTCTTTATCGCTTTGTTTAGACAAAATGCATGTATTTGTCAGAACAAATTTTGATTTGAACCGTATTTGCAAAAAGGCGCCCGTGGGGCGGAACTCCGTATTTCGCATATTTATTCTATGATCACCTTCTCGTTATTTTCGGCAAATAAGCAAATAGGTTAATCAAAAATAAATAAAAAGAGAAATGCATTAAAAATTGAACGGGTCAAAAATTAAGCATGTATGCACTAATTTTTAATTATTTGCACCGTTGCACGAGCCCTGGCGGAAGGGATATTGACATTGGTTGAATGAAATCGTATGTGCACGCAGATTTCATAGGAGTGAACAGGCATGGTTTGGAAATGTTTCCAATTTTAAGGGCAGGGCCGCAGAGTTGACCAAGTCAATCGCAGAGGGAGTCCCACGGACTAGAACCGAATTTCCAGATTCTTTAAATTGCGCTTCACTTTGCAATTGGTGAGAAAACCGCGCATTGCTTTGTTCATCCGGCTGAATTCCTTTCCCTTTCTTAAGGTTTTCTTCACCTTCTCGACATGGCTCCCTTTCCCAAGTTATCGTCTCTGATGCAAGAGCGATATTTGGACAACTTTCGCCGTGGGTACTAACCACACGAGGCGTAACAAAAGGTTTTTCGAAGGTCGTTACTGGATTAAATCTGTTTGGGCTTTGAAGGAGCTCATGCCGATTGGGATCTTTTGAGAGCCGCGTCTCTGCCTTCGGGACGCACGGAGGAATGTGTACGCCTTTTCGTACAACGAAATCACTCCTACGTTTGAAGATTTCCGGGCCATTCTCGGGAGGACCCGAGACGGAATGCCTAGTTCTTCCGTATGCCGGTGGCATGGCCACCGTTGAGAAGCTAGTGTCTTTGCTGGGTATCTCTACTGAGAAGCATACGGATGCCGATACAGATACCGATTACGTTGACATTTCGGGATCGCCCGAAAGATTTGCCTGAGCCGAGGGGAGCGTCTTTTCGTGGGACGCGTTTGCTCGTGCGCGATTGCTACTCGTTCACATTCACGCCTTCGGGTGTGTGCCATCACAAAGATAATCGGACCTCGGTGAGGCAAAGGCCGGAGTGGGGGAGACATCGTGCCATCGGGTCTTGGGCGAGACGTTCTCGGGCATAGGCCGGATGGCGACCGGTAGCCGATACATGCGGGGAGGGAGTCCCGCTATGCCGACCATGTGGCCGAGGGAGAGGCCGCAGATGATGCCCGAGGTGCCAATGTCCCGTGACGCTTGGTCTTTCTCGCGACGTCCCTTCCGGTGATAGGGGCAATCAGCCGAGCCGGAGCTCTGATGGCCGACTTTGCACGCATCACTTGCGATGGTGGGTTCCCCATTGGAAGTTACAGACTTGTAGGACCGCTCAGAGGGTCTCGTTGATTGTCGAGCGCCGGGCCGTCTCGCACGTCTTTCTATATTCCATCATTGGTTCTGCGGCAAGACGGGCCGGAGCAGATGCCACCGACCGATCCGAGTTATGCCGCTACCTTGAGGTGGGATCTCGCGGATGGAAGATCCTTCGACGCTATTGCCGATCACCCGCGGTGGCAATACACGTCCTTTCCCGCCAGGTTCTCTTTCACCGGAGAGAGGGCACCGTTCGTCGACGCAGATTCCGAACCGGTACGAAGAGTGTATGGGGAGACACAGATGGCTATCTTGTGGAGACGGAGTGAGCCGGCTGGGTGCCGATCACCCGGACACTCGACCTCGAGGAGGACAGGCGAGGGCTAACCCCGGAATCGTATCGGCGATGCCATGGCCGATTATGTGGCAAGTGCCGACGGAGGCCAATCAAAGCACTATGATGATGGCTCAAGCGAGGCGGCTCGAGACAGCTAGAGAAAGGATCGCGCTGATGCCACAAAGCTTGACGGAGGCGTCGGAAGAGTCCCCGAGCTGTAGAAGGCCTACCGGAATATTTCCCGCGAAGGTGAAGAACACTCACGGGGAAAAGGGAAGGGGAAGAAGGATGAAGGACCTAGTACGGGAAACTAGGTTGACCTTGCCGCCCGTAGTATCCACCCATTGTCATTGCGCACATTAATTGATTAATGTTTTATTGTAGTTTTGCTAGCGTGTAGCGAGTCAAGAGTCGACCGTGCTTGAACTCATCAAAGAATGTTTTAACCGTTATGAATTTGTAGGTTAAATGAAAAGAGTTTTTCAAACACAAGCAATTGATGCTTATTGTATTTTTTTTTTGTTTTTTAGACCGAACCAAAGATGGCCGCCTACGTTCCCTTTTACAATTGGACTAAGGGGCTCAGTCACCGTAGTTCGACACTTTAGGTGAATTTGAGAAAAACAAAGACAAAAGAAGTGCGACTCGTTTTTTACCCGGATCATTAGCGGGAATGTATCCAGCTGGGTATTACTCTTTTAGCACTTTAATTTACCGAGGGGGACGATGTATGGGGAAGGAGAGTTGACTCGTGCTCTTCCTCAAACGAAGTATTCAAGGAGCTTGCTTCCGTTCACGGGGTTAACGAAAGGGTTTCCGTCCAAATTCGCTAGCTTCATGGCTCCTCCTGAGAAGATTCTTTGTACCACGAACGGTCCTATCCGTGTAGGCTCCCACTTTCCGAGGGGATTGGTCTCGCGTAGGAGGCTTTTCCTTTAGCACCAAGTCGCCTTCTCGATGTCTCGATCTTGACTTTCTTGTCGAATGCTCGTGCCATTCTCGCTCCGGTAGGCTCGAGCGTGTTCCATGGCTTTCAATCTCGCGCCGTCGAGTAGAGCAAGTTCGTCGTGACGGCTCGTAGCCATTCGACTTCATTGATCCCGTTTTCCAAGAGGACTCCTGAGGGATGGAATTTCCAATTCCACGGTAACATCGCTTCCATTCCGTAGGTAAGCGCGAACGGAGTCTCCCGTGGCGGTTCTCGACCGATGTTCGGTATCCCTGCAGGGCTAGATGTAGCTTTTCGGGCGCCTCCCGACCTCCGGTGGTCATCTTTCCGATTATCATGGCGAGAGTCTTGTTGGCCGCCTCTACCGCACCATTGGTTTGTGGTCCGTAAGGAGAAGACCTGTGACGTGTGACTCGAATTCGGCCGCAGTTGGTCACAATCTCCTTCGAAGTGAGTCCCATTGTCTGAGATGATCTCGCTGGGCACTCCGTATCGGCACATGATGTTCTCCTGATGAACTCGGCCACCTTCTTAGAATTCGCACCTTGTACGATCCGGCTTCTACCCATTTGGTGAAGTAGTCGATCGCGACTAAAATGAACTCGTGACCATTGCTCCCTCGGAGGAGTGATCTTGCCGATGACGTCGATTCCCCATGTGGCGAAAGGCCATGGCGTAGTCATGCAATAGAGTTCGTGAGGAGGGATGTGATTGAGGTTGGAGAACCGTTGACATTTGTCGCAGCCTTCTGACGAACCGGATGCGCCTGTTTCCATTGATATCCAATAGTATCCCATACGGAGAATGATCTCGTGCCAATGCTCGGGCGTTCATGTGCGGACCGCAGTTCCGTTGTGAACTTCGTTCATTAGCTCGCCGGCTTTTTCTTTGTTTACACACCGAAGGAGTGGCCCTCGTGGCGCTTCTTGTACAACATACCCCCGTAATGACGAAATGGGATGCCGTGCGTTTTAATGCCATCATGTTTTTGGCTTTGATCCCTTCTTTGTATTTTCCATCTTCACTTGTGAAGGAAGCTTCTCCGCTTTGGAGGTACCGGTAAATTTGATTGTACTGTGGTTCGTCGATCGTTTCTTTTTCTTTTTTCGATCTCACAAAGAATAGGCGGGTGTTTCCCGTCCGCCTATTCTCGAGGGGTTTTACCGCTTTCCCTTCGGGAATTTCGACAAGAGAGGCGAGGGTTGCTGCATGCGCGAAGCGGTTCCCGTCTCTTGGCAAATAGTGAAAAGAGATGTCCTTGAACCGAGCAATGAGTTCCTCCATGTACGCGTGGTACTTCGAAGGCCGTAATCTACCGTCTTCCATTTGTTGGATACTTGATTGATGATCAATGCCGAGTCTCCATATACATCCAACTCTAAGATGTTGCGCTCGAGGGCGGCTTCCAAACCTCGCCGCACAGTGCTTCATATTCTCGCCGCATTGTTGGTTGCTTCAAAATTCAGCCTTGACGGCTATGGGAGTATGCTCGCCCTTGGGATCGACAAGGAGCATTCCAATGCCATTCCCTTCTTGTTGGCCGCCCCATCGAAGAAGAGTTGCGCGGTTTGCGCCGTCAAGTGAAAAGATTCCGTCGTCCGGAAATTGCGGATCGTGACCCTTAGGTTCACCGCCGGGAAGTCGGCAAGCCGATCTCGCCATTACTCGCCCTTTGTTGATTTTCTCGACCATGTACTTGATGTCGAACTCACCAGAAGAATGACCACTTGGCTAGCCGCATCGACAGTGGATGGCTTGTCAAAGAGATATCTGACGGGGTCCACTTTGGAGACCAGAGTACCGAATGCGACCGCATGTAGTGTTTCGCTTTCCCGACTACCCATACCAAGGCGGTACAAGTTTTCTCTCGATGCCGAGTAGCCGAGTTCACTTCCTTGAAGCTTTCGGCTTACGAAGTAGATTGCATGCTCAACCTTGGAATCTTTCTCGTTCTTGTGCCAAAGCATTGCTCCGATTGACGTGTCTCGTTACCGTCGATACAGGAGTAGTGGCTTGTCTTCATGTGGCGGGCAATGCACTGGGGGATTAACCAAGTAGGTCTTGATCTTCTCGAAAGCCGTTTGGCACTCTGGAGTCCCATTTGATGCTCGGCATTCTTTTTCATCGCTTGAACATGGGCTCGCAGAGAGATGTCAACTGGTTGATGAAGCGACCGATGTACCGAAGTCTTCCCATGAAGCTCTTTACTTCGTCGTGGCTCGAGGCGGCTTCATGTCGATGATGGCCTTGATTTTCCGGGATCGGCTTCGATACCTCTTTCTCGTAACCATGTACCCCAAGCATCTTGCCGCGCTTGACGCCGAAGGTGCACTTTGCCGGTTCAACCTCATGGAGTGTTTTCTCGAGTCTCGTTGAAGAACTTCCTCGCATCCGTCATGTGCCGCATGTCTCGATCCTCGAGCGGATGATCATGTCGTCGACATATACTTCGATTTCTTTGTGAATCATGTCATGGAAGAGGGCCGCTGCAGCTCGCCGGTAAGTAGCCCTGTTCTTCGCACCGAACGGCATGACCGTGTAATGCATGTCCCCCATGGAGTGGTGAAGGCGCCTTGGCCTCGATCCTCCTGACATCTTGATCTGGTTGTATCCAACAACCCGTCCACGAAGGACTTTACTTCGAAATTTGCCGTGGTATCGACCAAAGATGTCGATGTTAGGCAAATGGGAAATCATCTTTAGGGCCGGCCTTGTTGAGATCCCGGAAATCCACGCAAAGATCTCGACCTTTCCGTTGGCCTTGGTGACCGTCACGATGTTGGAGAGCCAAGTCGGGTACTCAATCACTCGATGAAACCAACTCTGAGCATTTTCTCAATTTCTTCTTTAACTTGCAAGGACCACTCGCTTGATCTTGCGCAGCCTTCGTTTGATGTGCTTGGATTCGGGATCCAGGGAATTCTCGTGCTCCACGATTGAGGGATCGAGTCCCGGCATGTCCCGATATGACCAGCGAACACGTCAACATACTCCCTGAGGAGGCTTATCGTGGCTTCTTTTTCTCGCATCGGCGAAGAAACCGCCCACTTCAGTGTCTCTTTAGGCTCTCAGACCGACCCTGTGTTCACTTTCGTCATAACCTCTTCTAAGCACTGGGCCCGCTTGTCCTCTTGGTCAACTACACGCTCGAGAACTTCTTTAATGTATTGTTCGTTTAATGTGTCTCGCTTCTTTATCAATTGAATTATTAACGTCTTTTAAGTTGTTTGTTAACTTATCGCTTGTTAAAGTGGCAATGAGAGGATACTCCGAAAGGTCGACTTTTCATTAAACAAGAACGGGAATACATGATTGGCTACAACATTATAGTCCTCCGGCGTAAGGCCGCTGGATGACTCGCAGGATCGGACTCGACAAGGACTCGACTCGCAGGGTTTGAGACCGGGTTTAGGGAGATGTGGGGCGCGGGCCCAGCCTTGTCTTCCAATTCCGCCTCGGCTTGCCCTCGGTCCGTGAAAGTTACCCAATTCTTCAGTGGCATTGCTGGATGCTTGATAAGGGTGCGGGATCGAGAGGCTTGGCTCCCGCCGTCCCTATCATGGCGATCATGCCGTTGTCTGAGCCCCGCCGATCAAGTTGGGCAACTCCACGACTTCTTCAAACAGACTCAGAGCCGGTCCACCGAGAGCGTCTTCTATGAATTCTCGGTTCCTTCGCTTTGGACTTACCGTCTCGAATGTGGCCTCGGCGGCTGATCCGAACAACTTGTTTCCCATGGAGAGTACCTTGAGTTGCTCCTCCAAGTCTCGGGATTCCTCAATGTGTACTCATGCCGGATCGTGGTGGCAGCTGGTCCAGTAGAGCCGTGATGTCGAGGAACGCTCCCCTTATCGGATTAGCTTTGAGTCCTCTCGAAACGCTTGAGGTCCCGTGCTAGCCGTTCCATTCTTCCCGTAGTCTTGGTACCGACTATCCCCGCTTCTTTCTCATCTTCATCGCTCCACCGTCGGTCCCCCGCCCGCTGTCGGCCGCCGCCGCTGCCCCCGCTCGCTGCTGCTCCCTTGCCGGTCCCCGCCCGCTTCGTCTGGCTTCCTCGTGAAGTAATGAGCGAGGTCAAAGCCGTAAGGTCGGAGATTGGGTGTGCCGTCTGAGGTTCCCTTTTGCGGCCGTCGCCTTGGTGCGCGGCGAGCCTTTTGTCTTCCTTGATGTCGCCCGGTGTTGGCATCGTAGCCAAGCCCCCGGACCGTGGTGGTCCTCGACTTCAATAACTTGGTGTCGGGCCTTGCAGCCCTTTTGCCGAGCCCCGCCCCGGGATGAAGTTCATGAGTTTCATCATCCTCATGGCGGCGGGAGGAATTTGATCGTGAGACATGGAAGGTCCACGTTGCATATTTGGATCTCGGAGGTCTCCAGAGTGAATCCAGCTTAATGGCATGTCGTCATTATGCTTGATTTCCAATACCGGAATGTCGTTGGTGCCGGTCCCCTGTGGTGACACCGTCGCCGTAGATCGTGGTTAGCTCGTTGCCTTGCATGAACTTGAGGCACCGGTGAAGGGCGGATGCCACGCCATTGATTTGATGCAGCCTGTGGGACGCCCAGATGGCCGTGAAAGTGATTGGAATATCCAACACTTGGAATTCCTGGGATCACCCGTGGCCGAACCGTATGTCGAGAGTAGCAACCCCGAGAACCGTACGGGAAGTAGAGTCATAGGCCTCGACAAAGGTGGATCGAAGGCTTAAGATCTCGCGGGCTTGATGTCAAGGTGTCCATCATCTTGGCGGGCAAGACATTCATTCCGGAACCTCCGTCTACCAACACGCGGAAGGCGACGCTCGTCCACTGGACTGTGATGTAGCGGCTCGTCAGGATCGCCCCAAATTTTGGAAGGTCCAAATCTGTGAAGGTGATAATGTTGCCATAGCTGGATGTTGCCGATCATCCGAATGACTTCATCCGGGGTCAAGGCCCACGGGGACCATGGTACGGGCCAGCTTTCCTCTAGCTTGAGCTTGTGAGGATAAGAGGAGGTGAGCAGAGACCAAAGGGAAATGTTCGCCCGAGTCCGCTTGAGCCGAGTGAGGATCGGGTCCTCTTTCAAGGAATTTGCGTCTTCGGGCCGGCCGGATTGCACTCGGCTCCGTCGGCTTTTTGGTGGCCTTAGGTGGTAATGCATGGATTTGACCCGATCGGGTTAGAACGCCGACATCAGTTTGGTCCCTTCGAACAGCCGCTCCGAGTTGAGCCATAGTTAGAGGAGGATTCCTCGTAGCATAGGGCCATATGTCTTCCTCAACTCATTGATCGTGGATGAATTCCCTGGAGCTTCGGGCAGCCTTGACGGATTCTATCCCAGTGATACCGGCTTGGATGCCTCTCGGGGAGGTAGCCCACGCTTGACGCAGCTTGTTCGAATGTCGCTGCACAACAAAGCTGGTTGCTCGAACCGAACCGTGCATTGCTGACCCTCCGGGAGGTTGGAGAGTTCTCGCTCAAGCGAACGGTCTCCTTGATCTCTTCACGGTATATCGCGTTCCTTTCCTTCTTGCCGAGCATACTCAGGGCATTCTCGAGTTGGGTCCGGCGATACTCATGGTTTGCTAGTTTTCCTCCGCCCGAGCCCAGATCAACCTTCTTGCAATGAGCTCGCGTCGAGAGTGAGTGCCTCGCGTTTCTTCCCATGTGAGAATAGCCGTTGCTTCAACCGCGTGCGGCAGCCTAGGTAAACCTCCATCGGGGAGAGTTTTCTCCTCTCGCTTTATCTCGAGTGGCGGGTATGTCGGAAGGTGAGTACACGGCTTCCCGAACATCGGCCCATGTGACCGGTTGCCGTCCCGCTGATCGTTTCGTAAACGAATGCCGTAGATCGTGGAATTTCCCGAGTAGTTGCTCAAGACGAATCTCCATCCTCCTCTTGTTTTTAAATAGACCTTCCTCCCCGAGTTGGCCTTTCAATTTGAGTGCGGCAATGATCCGTTCCCATCCTCCCAGACCTCGGGAGTCCGGTTTTGTTGACTTCATGCCCGGCTTGGAAAAGAATGGTTTCATCGTCTTCATCGTCGCTTTCACAGAGAACTTGCTTTCCTCGGGAAGGTAAGCGCCGGGATTCGTTTCCGCCGTGTCGTTCCATCTCCTAGGTCATTGGGACCGCGACCACCCTCGCTCGGCAGAGGGGGTTGGATGAGAACAGACGGTAGTCGTGGAAGTTGCCATGAGCAAAACTCTTGAGGTCGAACCGGTCTAGAGTGGCCTCTAGCTTTCGTCCGAAGCCGCCCGTGACACTTTAAGGGCTTGGTCCCCGTAGGTCTTTCGAGCTTGGTCTTCGTCCCAAAGACGACTTTCTTGAGCGGCTAGTTCCATGAGGGCTTTCCTTGCGAGACCTAGGCGCCTCCGTAGGCGCGCATCGTCCGGCTAGTGTCCGTAACCGTGATTACATTCAAATCGCCGAATGGCGGGAACACTTGGATTACATTGACGAAGGAAGTCGGATCGGGACATTCCATGCGGCCTTCCTTGATCTCGATCACCAAGAAGTTTGCCCATATTCTGCTTGATTGACCCCACTGGGGTATTGAATTCTCGCAATGTTGACGGTCTCGTGATCTCGCTCGATCGCCAAGTCTATCAAAGCTAGCGCCGATCGGGTGTGATGTCTCGAATCCGGCCGTGACTACTGGGAGTAGAATCGAACCGGAGCATGTTGATGCCGAGGTGGTCATTTCCTATGTCGGAAGCCGACTTCGCCTCAAGGGGAAGACTTTCACGTATGTTTTCGGGCGGCCGCCAAGCGTTCCCGAGGTTGATCTCGACTTGTAGCAGGTGAGGAGCTTGGTCTCCTTCGCCGTTGCCCGCCTTGGCGGCGCTTGAGGGTATAAGCTTGACTGACGACGCACGGGCCGGTTGCCACCGGGCCGGTACTTGGAAGTAGGGATGAGCTCGAGCTCGCTTGGCCAATGCCTCATTTACCATGAGCAAAGGGCCATCGAGGGTGACCTTGGTGTTGCGTAATCCGATAACAAGGACGGATCCTCGGCTTCATCAGATATCTCGGAATAGATGATATTGACGAAGTCGTCGTCATTCACTTGATCGAGGGATTCCTCGTTGCGTGAATCACGTGCTTCCAATTATCGGATAGCCGCCTGTACCGGACGTTGAGCTTGACAATTTCCATGGTATTGGAACCTTGGTCGTAGGTGACCCGATCGGAAGGAGTTCCGTCCTCAAACCGAGCATGTGAATGCAGAGGTCTCGCTTGCGGATCCGCCGCATCTTCGACTCCGGAGAGTCCAGATTCATCGTCATCCGACCGTTCAATCCAGTGTAGGGACGTATTGCGTCCGGTTGCGTTGCCGAGCAAAGTAGGAAAATCTCGTACCCCATGCTTGAGAGGAAAGGCTTAGAGGGGAATCCTCGTGGAGGACCTTCCATACGACGGTCCATACCGAGATGAGTATGACGATACTTGTCGACCTTTATTACAAAGATCTCTTCACTGGGCAGGCCGTAGAATGAGTTTGAAGAATGCCGATGAATCTCTGAGCGGAGATCGGGGTTTATGTGCCCTCATCATGGCGATGTTCGCCGTTTCCTTCCACCCGCTCCAAATGTTGGAAACGACAGCTTGAACTTGATGTATCTGGATCGCTCTGTGGTCCGCTCCGCTCGAGTACGTTTACATAGTTGGCATCTCCGACTCCGAGGGATTCCGATGAGATTTGCCCCGTAGTCCCTTGGTTGATTCGAAGGAGGTAACCCCGCGCTCGAGTGCGGACACGCTTGGCTACTTCTCGGCCTCATTTCCTATGAGGAAACTATCCCCTGATGACTTCAAGATCTCCCCGCCTAAGCTAATGAACTTGACGCACCGATGGAGAGTGGAAGCTATGGCTTTCATGTGGTGTAGCCAAGGGAGTCCCAAAAGAGCCGTGAACTCGGATGGAATGTCCATCACGTGGAATTTTGCCGGCACCATTTGGGTTTCGAACCGTAGTTCCAGAGTCACCGTCCCTGTGATGGGACGAGACGAGTTGTCGTAGGCCTCGATAGTCCGAGCCGACGGAATCAAAGTGGCTTTCATGGATGCGGAGAGCTCGCATCATGCCGAGAGGGAGGACATTAACGGCTGACCCGTTATCTACCAATACTCCGGGAGTGATATGGTGTTGAGTTTGAGAGTGATGTACAGAGCTTCGTTGTGCCCCGAGGCGTCTCTCGGTAAGTCTTCGTCACGTAACGTGATCATCCCGCCATACGACGGGAGTCGTAGATCTCGTCTCTATCCGTAGAAGGAGAGTCATCCACCCATCCGTTTCCTCGTCTTCCTCTTGCGAGGTAAAGCCTTTGGCCGGAACCTCGTGAGTGTGTTGAGGCCGCCCGTGGCGGTTGCCGCCCTTGGTTAGCACATTGATCGAGTGCGATTGCCAAGCCGACCTTGATCTTCCTTTACCGGTCCGAGCTCGGAAGCCGGACAAATTGAATCTTGGCCGATCCCGCTGAGGATTAGGCTTCGACCGGCAAGAAGATTACCAAGATCCGAGGTATTCCAAAGGTCCTGTGGCCCGACTCGGTTTCGAGCCGGGACTTTTCGGCTTTCCCACCCCCGTCTCGCTCTAAAGCCGCATGGCCTGGAGGCAAAGAGGACTCGGCCGGAGTACAAGACGTAGTAGTCGAACCTCCCGGAGGGTTCTCCAAGTGTACCTACACCGGTATCTCCAGCCTTCGTATCTTTCTCTCGCCTGCCGTTGAGAGGATTTCTTCTTTTGTTTTCTGAGGATTGCTCCGGACGGTTTCTCGGGACTCGTACTGTGCAAAGTGGAGCAGCCGCAAACATCGTAGCCGATGTGGACATTAGAGGAGGATTCAAATGAAAGAGGCGGAGAAACCGGTTCTGTGGCACTCTTCTTGGGCACCCACTCAATGGAATTCACGCTGTTATTGTTCTAAAAGGATTCCCGATCGTATTGGGCCCACGGGGGCGCTCTAACTTGCCTTCTTCTATCAAGTTCGGATTTCGTATCGTAACCCCAAACAATTGTCAAGTGGTATGGCCGTGATACCGATGGAAGGCGCAGATTTGCTCTTGTCCGCATTGGCTACGGGAACTTTGGGTTTATAATTGGCAACGGGCTTAAGGAGACCCTCCTTGATTAACCCTTCCAAAGATCTTGCTCAGCCGGCATGTCCAACTTGTCGAAGTGTACGACAGTGCCGCTTCGAGTAGAACTGTTGCTTTGTGGGATCGGGTTTCGTTACCCGACCGTTGTCCCCGATGGACGTAGTTGACGGACGACGTATCTTTCCCTTTGTCGGGGGCCGGTGCGGGATTGAATGCAACCGCTGAGCGGTATTCGTATGGCCGTGGCAAGAGCCAACTTTTCCTTGAGATCCTTCTCGAACCGTGAGCCGGCATTGACCATGGCCCTGAGATCCGGGAAGAAATTGTGATCGATGAGAGTTTCGATGGACGGTCTTAGCGGTGACTTGAAGATCCGCATCTGTTCGTCTTTGGAGAGTGGCTCCATGATCTCGGAGAGTTTCCAACTCCATCTCTTGTAGAATTCCCCAACACTTTCATCCGCTTCGCTCGCGGGTGATTAAGTCCTCGCGACTTGTTTCCCACTCTAAGTTGGGATCTGTACCGCTCCAGAAGATGTTACCGATCCGTTCCTGTGTGCGGCGATCCGCAGCTTGACCTCGAAACCATCGTAACGCCGAACTTTTGAGCGTATGCCGGAAGTGGTCGGCCATTTGCCGGAGGGTTGCTCCTTTTGCTCTCATGCCGAGAACGTAGGTGTCGACGTGCGTTTGAGGACATTCGGTTCCATCGAATCGGTCCATCTCCTGCATTCTCGAACTTGGCAGGAGAGGCGTGACCATTCCCTGATCTCGTGGATTTGAGCGTTTCCTCGCTTTGAGCCGCTCACGGTGGCTTTCGTGTCTTTCATCCGCTCGACCATCCAGTGCTAAGGTTGGGTCCAGTGGTGGACTGTGAGGCTCGGCGCGGTGCTACCACGTGAGCGGTAGTGATTGGAGGTGGAAGGCTTGGTATATGAGAATATACGGAGCCTTTTTCTCGAATCAGATCGGGGTTTGTCCCCGTGTTTAGTGGATTCGTGTATAGGCACCCGGACGAACCCGGGAGGGTATTGAGGGATATTGGCATCCTGAGATGGTCCAGCGGTGCGCCGGTGATATTGAGTGACGGGCGTAGCACCGGGCCGACCAAAATTGACAGTGGTTGCCCCGAGAGGTGGCAACATGGAGCCTAGGTCGGCCGTTTCCTTGGTTGGAAGGCATCCCGTAAGTTGGCGGGGAGGAACCCGATTGAAGGTTTGGTGAACCGGTTTCGGGGAATCGTCATCCTCGACTGTGACAAAAGTACCGTCTCGACCGGGGATAGCCGCTATACCACGCTCATTCGTAAGCCGTACCACGAAATTCTCGCCGATCTTCTTTCGCCTCTTGTGAACCTCACAAGCCCGGATGGCTTCTTCCAATGTCATATCTCGCACGGTGGCGGGGGTCCTTCCCCGTCACGATTTCTCGGTGAGCTAGACATGTCGGAAATTCCGGCCGAGGGAACCGAGGGAACCGAAGAACCTGTCCGACGCCGCCGTTACCGTGATCCCGGCAAGGCGCCGACCCGGAAATCTGAACCACTTTCTCGCTCGCCGCAGTGGAACGAAAGGAAGGGTTTAGGCTTCGGAAAAGGGGATTTGGCTCAAGGTTTTCGGGCTTGTGCAATGTGCGCTTACCGATTAAAGTTTACTTAAAGCGCGTTTTCTCGTAGTCCTAATTGGTTGGAAAAGAGCGTGTCTTCTTTTTCGCAACTAATCCTAGAGCTCTAATCGGTGGATCTCGTCACTACGCTTATAAGCCCCTCGTTTCCATTGTAGATCATCTTTCTCAGACGGACTATCCCGAGCGAGGTCCGATAAGGCAAGCGAGTTCCACCGACAAAGGAAAAAGTGAACTTAAGGCTAGCCGATCACGCAAACTTTCAACGTGTGTGACGTACGGGCCACTGGCCGAAGTCAACGTCCTTAAGTTAAGGCGGGATCGTGCCAAAATTTGGGCATGACCTCTCCCGACTCGCTTGTGCGAGAGACCTTAGCTTTTAGCGTTGGCCAAGTTGTGGGCCGGTACGATACATACGGCGAGGTTTGGTGACACTGGCGTCACATTGAACCTTCGGGTATATTTTTCTACAGAGCTCCGCGTCAAAGTCAAGGCCGAAAATCTCAAGACTTCGGGTCGGGAACGACCTTTGGTCTCAAACTCTCGAGCTTGACTCGGAGCGGGGCCCGGCGTGAAAAACATACACTTAGGCTTTATGACACGAGCTAAGCCAAAAACCAACCGGGGTCTTGGACAAAGTGTGACACAAAGAGTGCATGGCTTTACACGGGCTAGGATGGGATGTTTGGGACGACCCCGTGCGCCCGAAAGGTGTCCGCGGCACCAATCGGAGTGCAACCGATAAGGCCATCCCGGGTTAGGGGTTGTAGTGTGCAGGTGTACCGAGGCAACAAGTGCACGTGAAGTGCGGTGTTCCGAGGCAAAGCAAGTGCGTGTAGTGTGCGGTCACTAAAATTCTTTTTCCGAGTAAAACAGATTTTTCGAATGTGTCTTAAAGAATTTATGATGCACAGCTTCAAAAGACAAAGAATGAAAATCAAACATGAATGGGGATGCACAAACATGGTAAGATTTTGAAAGGTTGACAATGTAATGCCTTTGAAACAAAAACCGTTCGAGGTTTAAAGGAACTCACACACACGAAAACGAGGAAGGGTAAACGAAAGTTTGACCCACGGAAGGCTTTTTAGAAAACATCGGCAGTTTTGAAAAAAGTATCTTTTCCCCAGCGGAGTCGCCAACTGAAATTACCCGATCTTTTCGCGCGCGGGCGGGGGGCGCGGAAAAGGCCGTTGTCTTTCGCGGAGGGTTGGTGTCTGAGACCTCGCTTCATGGGAAGGAAAAATGAGGAGTCGCCACGCGGTTTTTGTATTTTGAGCCCAAACGTTGAGAAACGGCTTTTGAAAATGGTGTCGTTTTTTATTGGTAGCAAAAACTTAGGAAAAGGCTTTGAAAATAGGGGATCATTTTTATTGGTAGCAAAAACGAGTAAAAAGCTTTTTAGTACCAGAGATTGTTAGGTTCGGAGGTCACGTTACGTTTCGGGTAGAGTATTACGAGATCGCCCGAAACGCCTCGCATGACGAGTCTTTCTACCTTTCTCGAAAACGTGTGTGTGTGTGTGTGTGTGTTTTTGAAATGGGGATTGAATGACAAGCTTAATCTTGGTTTGAATGTCAAACATGGATTAGGTGACTTTGTTTGAAAAGACGAGCGTTTGAATGACAAACGTCGGTTTTGAGTTTGAAATGAGCGTTTGTGTGGCAAACGTCGATTTTGAGACGGAAATGAGCGTTTGCGTGGCAAACGTCGACTTTGAGTTTGAAATGAGCGTTTGCGTGGCAAACGTCGACTTTGAGTTTGAAATGAGCGTTTGCGTGGCAAACGTCGATTTTGAACCGTGAGAGTCATTGTTAACGATTTTTACGGAAAAAATGCGTATTAAATGATTTTAAGTGTCAAATGGCGGCTTTGAGTTTGAAGATGAGCGTTCGGAGGCCGAACGTCATTTCGCGCGTTTTGAAAGAGAGTTCGACGGACGAACTCCGGTTTTGAACCGGGCATTACATTGTTAACGATTTTTACGGGAAAAATGCGTATTAAATGACATGCGATCAACGAATCGGGTTGCGACTCGGACTTTGAAAAGTAAATACTATCACGATCCAAACGGATCGGACTTTGTAAATGACAGTATTTAAAGTGCGGTATCAACGGAATCAAACGATCCGGATTCGTAAATGACGATCAACGAGGCCAAACGGCTCGGAATTGTAAATGACGATCAACGAGGCCAAACGGCTCGGAATTGTAAATGACGATCAACGAGGCCAAACGGCTCGGATTTGTAAATGACGATCAACGGATCGATCGATCCGGAATGGTAAATGACATAAAAGTAAACGGAACGGGGTCGGAACGCCGTTTTAACCCGTGATTACTTCTCTTACGGAAAGAGAAGAGGATCGAGGGGCTAAAACGTATCGGACCCCGTTAGACGGAGGCGTCTACATTTCGATAACGACGTTCGAAACGGTTATAGCGACTGGCGCGTAAACCGAGACGGAACGGGAGATTTAGAGAGAGGGAGTTATACCTATGGCTAGGGTCGACTCCTTTGGCTCGGGAGGTGTGTACGGGACACGAAAAGTGATTCGAAAGGTTGTTTCGAAGTTGTAAGGGGCGTATTTGACCGAAATACGAAGATTTCACGTGAATCGAGACAGAACGGGAGCTCGGGAGGGGTGAAAACAGCTTAGGCCGTGGGGGTGGTGATTTTTTGGTGTAAAAATTCTATCCCTTTGCCTTTGACAGCAACTTCTATTTATAGGTGAAAATTGCAGTAGGAGTCCGGACGGACTTGGCCTGAATCCAGGGGGTTTTGTGGTATTTTGAGAATTTGAAGGACTTGGCCGGCAATTTCGTAAAATGTGCACAAAGTGAGTCCTAGGACTTGGCTTGCAATCCAGGGGCATTTTGGTCTTTTCCCTTTGAATTTGATTGAAGGGTGACTAGAGGGAGGTGGCATGGCTGCCACGTGCCCCTCTGAGTCACCAGCCATGTGGGATTTTGTCCCCCGGTCCCGGTTTTGTCCGTTTTTTAAAATAACAGTCCGGGAAATGTCCGAAACGCCCCTGGAAAGTGCCGAAAAATGCGTTTTCGGGAAAGCCGTGCTTTTACGTGTGATGACACGTGTTAAGTACGGTTCGACATCGAGATGCACGGGCGATCCGGACGTCTCGTTGGCACAGCAACGGGGAGTTTAACGAGTTCCGGTTAACCTGGAGCGGGCCAGTTAACGGATTTCGGTTAACTTTCTGACGGATTTGGACGATCCGGATTTGGGTACTTACAGTAACCCAAGAACTTCTCGGCCTTCATTCCAAAGTTGCATTTAGCTGGATTTAGTTTCATATTGAAACAGTCCAAGATATCAAAGGCTTGAGAGAGGTTGCTTATGTGATCTTCGGCTTTCTTGGACTTTACCACCATGTCGTCGATGTATATCTCCATTGTGTTCCCAATCTGATCTTTAAACATCTTGTTGACGAGCCTTTGATACGTTGCACCTGCATTTTTTAGTCCAAAAGGCATGGCAATATAACAATAAATACCTGTGGGTGTTATGAAGGCGGTGTCCTCTTGGTCAGATGGTTCCATCTGAATTTGTTGAAATCCTGAGGATGCATCCATGAATGTGAGGAGTTCATGTCCGGAGGTGGCATCAACTAACGAATCTATATGTGGCAAAGGGAAGGAATCTTTTGGACAGGCTTTATTCAGGTCGGCGAAGTCGACACAAACTCGCCATTTCCCGTTTCTCTTTTCTATCACAACCACGTTTGCTAACCACCTTGGATAATCGACCTCTCGTATCATGTTGGCTTTGAGTAGGCGCTCTACCTCTTCCTTGATGATCTAGTTTCTGGTTTCTGCAAACTTCCTACGTTTCTGGTGTACTGGTTTGAAGCTAGGATCTACGTTAAGTTTGTGAGTGGTGACATCTTTGCTAATGCCTGTCATATCATCGTGTTTCCAAGCAAAACTCTTTATTCTGCTTCTTAATAGCTCCACCAGCTTCTCTTCTATATCTGCCGGGATGTCAGTGCCAATAAGTACCTTGATGTCCGGGTTGGAAGAGTCTAGCAATACTTCTTTCACATCATCCTCCCTAGCTTCCAGGACTTCACGTACTTTGCTCGGTAATTGCTATGCTTGTTTTGGAGATGTTGACGCCTTCATTGATGTTTTATAACATTCCTTGGCCACCTGTTGATCACTGTAAATCTTAGCGACACCCCAAGGTGTTGGAAACTTCACACACTGATGGTATGTGGAGGGTACAACCTTCATTCCATGAATCCACGGTCTTCCCAGGATGACATTGTAGGATGTTGCACAATTAATTACGCAGAACCGTTTTATGGTGTTGAGGCCCTTTGAGTATATTGGAAGCTTTATCTCTCCCACCGTTTCTTTGACTTCACCACTGAAGCCTACCAGTACTGAGGACTTCTTAATGATCTCTGATTCTGGGATGTTCATTTCCTTAAGAGTGCCCAACATAATAAGATTTACAGAGCTACCCCCATCAACCAGTATGCGCCGGATTGTACAATTGGCGATCTGCAAGGAAATAACTAGACCGTCGTGATGGGGTTCCAGCAAGTTATCTCGATCACTTTCATCAAAGGTGATTGGATCCAGCAGGTGTCGACATCCCGGGCCGTCTTTCCGCTTCTCCTCTTTTGACTCTTTAGCATGTCGTTTCTTTGCCGAGAATAGGATGTGCCACATATTTCGAACCTCCGCCGATAAAATTGATCACCTTCGTTGATCTTTGGGGGAGAAACCGGTCTTTCGGCTTCATGAGGAGCTTCCGCATTTTCAGCCTTCTTCTTCCTAGATCCCAAAGAACTCCTTAAGATAACCTTTCGAGAGCAAGTAACTGATCTCCTTCCTTAGTGCGATGCAATCTTGATAACATGTCCAAAGTCTTCATGGTAAGCGCACCATTTTGATTTGTCACGCCATCCTGTGGCTTTGTCCGTCTTCTTTGGCCATCCGGCTTTGTCCCCAAGGTTGCCCATTGCACGAGTATACCCGAAATGTCAACGGAAAAACAATAATCGAAATGTTAGGCACATTATCGTTATCTTCATCCTCACCGTCTATTGAATTAATTTTGCTAGTGTCAATTCTCGGATAAGGATTGGAACGGTGGTTCTGCGATGGGACGATTCGGTCTTTACGTCGGGGTTGTCATATGTCGACATCTTGGATGAGGACTTCGATCTTCGCAGCTCGTCTTCCTCTAGTCTTATGAATCTCACCTGCCCGCTCCCGACTTCTTCCAACCGCTTACAAGGAGTCATCACCAAATCTTGATATCTTGTGAATCTTTCTTGACCCCATTTTGAATGCTTCGTAGCTGTCGACATGTCAAGATTGGGAATTTCTAGCACTTCCTTATTGAACCGGTGGACAAAATCCTTTAGAGTTTCATTAGGCCGCTTGGGTCACATTGTAGAGATCACTTGTCAACCTTTCAAATTGTCGACTGCATGAGAATTGGTTATAGAACATGTTGATAAGCTGGGCGTAAGAACCAATTGAACCTAGAGGTTGCCTAATCAACCATTTGAGGGCTGGTCCAGACAAGGTTGATCCAAATCCCTGCATAAGCAGTGCCTCCGGAATTGAAGAGGAATATGAATTATGTCCATCTTTTCTTGATAGTGTGCAACATGCTCCTCGGGGTCCGTGGTGCCGTCGTACAACTTCATAGATGGTACACTGAAACGCTTTGGGATGTCAACATTAGCAATTGCTGGGACAAATCGGGATTGATTGTAGCAGTTTTGAGTCACAGGTTGGATTGGAGGAGTTACGCCTGGCACGTTCATTATCAGCTCTCTGAGATCCTGCATCTGTTTGGCTAGTGGGTTTCCTGCAAAAGGGTCAGCCATAGGAATACGATTGAAATTATTATTATTAAAAAGATTATTTAGCAAACCAGAGTTGTCCGTAGTAGTCGTGACAGTAGTGTTGTCAATGAATGGAATGAACGGGGTGAATCCTGCGGAAGATGGCGTCAATGGGGTGTCCCCGGGCAAGGATGTCGACATCATTAAGGATGTCAGCGGATGAGTTTGAGGAGGACTGCCCATTGGGATGAATTCACTCTGAAATGTAGATCCTCCGGTGTTGTCAAAGTTGAGAACCCTTGCACGCAGTGGTGATATGTTGTCAAGCCGAGACGCGATGAGCTGTTGATCTTTCTGCATCTTAATCATGGAATTGGTCAGCACCTTCGAGTTGCTGTCTTGCTGGTCCAACCTTTGATTTAACCTGGTCAGGATACTCCGGATGTCAGCATCTACATTGGAAGAGGTTGTTCCCTTTTGTGGAGTCTTCGTAAGTTGAGTTTGCTGAGGTCCGGTTTGAGGAGGTGGCGGTAACAAGCTGGTTCTACCTCCTGATGCTGGAGCAACAGCAGGACTCTTGCCGGCGGCGGATACATTGGTGGGTGCAGACATAATGAACTTGCTTAGGAAATGATCCAAATAACCGATAAACCACGAGGCCCCTCGGTGGGCGCCAAATTGTTTTGGTAGAAAAAACAATAGAGTTGAATCTTAACTTTGTTTAGTGTGTGGATTGAACAATAAGGAGGGGACTATGGAATTTGACTATATGGAACAAAAGCAAGAAAAAGAAATAATGACACCACGATTTGTTAACGAGGAAAACCTTGGAGGTGATAACCTATTTGGAAAAAACCCCGGGAGTTAGGTCTCCAACCTTAAAAGTTTCACTATGATGATTATGAATACAACTTTGGAAGAGAATGGAGAGGATTACAATCAGTTCGTGCGTAGAGTGTGTGTGCGTCTGAGCCTTAGTGTAGGTTCCGTCTCCATTTCCCCTTATATATAATTAAGTATGAAAAAGTCAAATATTGTTCCTACAATCTCGGGATATAGGCTTATCCTTTCAACCTCCGTGAGACCAAGTCGCCCTAGCCGTTGAAGGTGTGTTGAACGTGCTGGAGAATATCCCGCATTTCTCTCTTAATTACTGGAAAATAAGAATAAAGATTTTAGTAAATATTAAATAAGTAAATATTAAAACAATACTTACAGTGGAATGACATCTTGATATGCAGGATCAACTGAAGATGTCACCATGCTGAAAAATACCCACAACAGGTGGTATGTGTGATTTCACGTGCCCAAAGAAGGCATTTTGAACTTTTTAACAACGAGGGGTGTCCGTGAAATTAAGATAATGTCGTTTCTTAATATGAGATTAAATCTCGCCTCAGGGGTTCTATGGTCCGTTGGCCTATTTTTTTTACTTTATTTTCGAAGCATGTACATGTATATTATCCCCTATGCACTTGTTGTTAAATTGTTATGGCAGGGATATATATTTTATTTTGTGATATTTCAATCTAATTGGAGTCTCCCATTTTATATTTTCGTAATATGCAGGTTATAGTTGGGCCACATTTCATCGTTCCTGCTTACTCAAAAGTTTCTTTGCTTTCGCAACCCATCAAGCAAGATAGTGATGAGGAACTTGAATATGCTGACAATAACAACAGTGGAATCCTGGAAATTCCATGTAAGTTACATTATTTATTGATGTGTTGTATCTATTAGAACTATTACTGTTCTTATTTTACATCATCTAAAAGTTGACTAATTTCTTTGTAACAACCCCGAGCCCAAAAGTTTGGTACACTACATGAGAACCATGCTCTAGGTCAATGAGCACAAGCATCTTGAATTATTGGGAGCTCTCAATTTGGGTTGAGCCCGTCGGGCCAGTCCGCCTCGTTACGTAAAAGGTGGGTTGAATTTTAAAATTATTAACCCAAATAAGAGTGGATCAATTTGGGCTGGCTCAAACGGTGCGGGTCAAACGGGTTTGGTTCGGGGCGGGCCGACCCCCTTTTTCCCAGCGCCCACTTCGTCAAAAGGACAACGTAGAATTTTCATTTTTTTCTTACCTCGTCGTTGACGTTCCTATTTGTAGGGTTTTCTAAATTATAATCCCTCTTTTCACTTCATTCACTCAGTTCCAGTTCCGGTTATCATTCAAACGCCCTCGCCCTCTCCATCGCCCTCGCCCTCGCCCTCGCTGCTATAGTTTCAGCCGAGAGTCGTGTCCAGCCTTCATCAGTTCAGGTCAGTACACGCAAATCATTCATTTATATGTCGTAGTTTTTGTGGATTTGATATTTTGTTGATGTAATTTGACTGAATTTCAGCAAAATTTTACATCTAAAAGAGAAATTCAGTAGAATTGCTGTCGCGATTTTATCGTTGATTTTTAATGATTTTTTTATCCAGTGTTATGTTTATTTTTATTTATTTTTTTATTTTTTTTGAAATTGACTCGAATTTGTTGTTATTTTGGTGTTTGAATGCTTGAATTTGAAGGAACGATGATGTTTTTCTCGAATTGTGGATTTGATATGTTTGGCTTGAAAGTGTTGGGATTTGTGTATCTGTATTGAAAGTTGAGATCCTTTGGTTGTGGAAAAGCCTATAATTGATCGTGGACCACTTTGATCCTCTATTAGTTTAAGTCATACAGAAGCAGTTTGAGTAAAGTGCAGTATTTGAGGCAGATGCTATTAAGTTACAATAGGATGGACCATGCATGTTGGTCGTTTATTTATTCATCTACTTGTTTCGCTTCTATTTTCCACTTTTATTTTTCTGCTAATTTATTTCCTCAAATCATCTCAGCAAAATTCCCGTTCTATCTTTGATTCCCGAAGTTAGTGTGTGTTTGTGCGTGAAGTCGAAGGTTTGAGCAATGGTGGCAAAGAAAGGAGGGAATAAAGGAGGAATATCGGAAGATGCAGAAGAGGATCTTGCGCGAATTCCCTTGCAAGCAATCGTATTGGCCGATAGCTTCACTACCAAATTCCGCCCTATAACACTCGAACGTCCTAAAGTACTTCCAATCCCCCCTTTTTGTTCACTAGTTTGTTTGAATTTGTATATGTCTGTTCATGATTATGAATCTATGATTAATGCCACCTTTTTTGTGAGCTAAAATGTGATAATCTTGTGTTTTACTCCCTCCGTCCCTAAATGTTTATCCCGTTTGACTTTTCAAACATTTTAATTTAGTGATTTTGAAGCTTTAATTTTGGTTATTTTTACGAACGCTTTGAAAATTATTGATAATATACACCGCCGTTATGTAATACTCCGTCCCCAAATGTTACAAGTTTTGAAAATTTAGTGATTTTGAAGCTTTAATTTTGGAAATGAGACTAACTTTTTGGGACAAATGAAAAGGAAAAATGGGACAAACATTTAGGGACGGAGGGAGTATGTATCTGGGTATGCGAAAGAATTGGTAGTTTTGGCTTACTGTAGTTGAGAAATATAATTTGTACCTTGTTACCCACTAGTTATTTGTTGATGGTTTGTATGAATTTTAGTATGCATACTTGGTTTTACTTTTTAGAGTAAGAAGTGGTTCTGAACTCTGGTTACTTATTTCTGATAATGCACCTCTTTAGGGTACCTTTGCCAATGTGTGTTATGTATTCTGGGGCTTGAGATGTATATGCTTCAAGTTAACTGTAGTTTGTAATTCTTGGAGAATATGGGGCTCGGGTTTTTGCTATAGTAGCAAATCTGTGCAGCTGTTATGAATATGTTTACGTACATTCCGATATTAGTGCTGTATAGTCATCATCCTTACCTTGTTGAGTTTGATAGTCTGAGGTGTACACATATTTAGTCAAATATAATGAAAAGAAAAAAGTTGAAAGAAGTCAATTTTTGAGTCTATATACTCCCTCCGTCCCGCTACAAAAAACACATTTTATGTTCAAATCAGTAAACAAGTAGTCATTTAAAAGCGTGAAATAGATGAATTCGAATATATATTTTTGGCCTAGTGGTACTAGCGTTGTTCTGGATTGTTCCGAATTGGCCTGCTCATTATACATTTGAAATTATATATTCGAATTCACCTATTTCACGCTTTTAAACGACTACTTGTTTACTGATTTGAACATAAAATGTGTTTTTTGTCTTAGAATTCTCACTTTTGGGTGTTTTAGTTGTGTTAAGTTGCTATTACATGTGAAAATGTTACCTTTATTTAATGCAAAATTCTTGTTCTTAACATGTTTAAGCTTTGTTTAATATATTTTACATATATATTCTTTTACTACTATTTTACCGCCTTGCTCGCCTTTCGGCCGCCTTTCAACCGCCTTGCCATTCGCCTTTTCTATGATCTTCTCGCCCGCCTCTCGCCTTTCGCCATTAACAACTATGCTCATGTATTACATCAACTATTTCATGAGGCAATTTTCTTATAAGAACAATGTTTAAAGGGGTAAAAAGTCGCCCAAGTCTGAATTTGGGCTGGATTTTAAAAGTGAGAAAGGGTGTACAGTTAGCTGTTAAGCTCCTCCGATTTCAAGTCTCTTGATAGTCATCAAGTGTGAAGCTCTCTTAGCTGTATTTAATTTCTGAACAATTCGATTCATCTTAACTGACTACCCCCTCTGTATTTAAATGAAATCAACAAAATTGAGAAACTTGAGAGATAATTGCTCAGGATGGTTTGAACGCATCCAGTGCAGACCAAAATTAACGTGGATGAATGTAATTAAGAAGATATGCTGCAACCACTTTATCAGAGCTTAAAACTCTTGCTTTGGCTGTTATTTAATGACCAAACAGGAATATTAGTGGGAGAAAGGATGATTTCTGAAAGATTTGTTTTTCTTTGGATTAAATGTAAATTCTGGAATGAAAACCCATCTCATACAAATGATTGCAGCAAAGTTCCCTTTTTATAATTTTTTGTTGTAGTACTTACTGAAACTGTATATAAACTTTCCACTCGTTCCAGCTTAAGCTAGGTTGAAACAGTTAGAAAATGCTAGAATATCTGAAGTTTTTTTTTTGATATATAAAATCTGGACTTGAGATCTCTTAATCTTGAAACCAAGTAATTAGTGATGGAAGACATGAAGGTGAACATGACTTTTTCATTTTTCTGTTCTTGCGTTTGAATATAGTTTTCAAAAGATATTATTTAACTGGGTAGTTGGAAGTGACTGGGGAAGTAATAATCATAATTAATTTTGCTAATTTATACGGAATTTCTTGAACGGTGCACATGTTCATTCGCTTGATGTCCAGTGAAATCATGCCACTTTCTCAATAATGGTTTGGAGGGAAGTCATATTTTCCTTTTGGACTTGCATTGATATGCTTAGATGCCGCTTTGCAACTGAAGTGCAGGGTTCACTATTTTCTGGTGTCATTAGACAGAGCCAAATGCCAGAGAATTTAGCGTTCAGACTCTTTCCCTGTCCCTTCTTTGGATAGAATGATTTTCATGGCCTCTTTACGGGCTTCAGCTGAGGGTGCCTTCTTGGAGTTTTACTTTTTATTGTATGCTGCAAGACTGGACTGCACTGCACTCCATTTTTGACTTCTAATTTCATATTGGTTCTGTTTTCGTTTCTCTCTAATACTGATTTGTCGTCCATCTTATTGTATATTCCTTCTTTCTTATAAAAGTACTTATATTGTAAAAAGGAAATGCTTAGAGTTAGATATCCATGAATGTGTTTGCACAGCACTTTAAGTGGCTACAAGAGACGGATAATCAGTCAGGAAGTTATCCTATTTAACGCTTTTATCATGGAAATTTGAACATTGTTACACTTGAGTTTTTACGCATTTTTGGTGTATTCCACATGTTCCAGCATTGCTTATGCTCAGCTGTTCTTTTTTTAGGTACTCTTACCGTTGGTCAACATCCCTATGATTGATTACACCTTAGCATGGCTTGAATCTGCTGGGATTGAAGAAGTGTTTATTTTTTGCTGTGCTCACTCCAAGCAAGTGACAAGTTACTTGAATGATTCAAAGTGGTTTGGCCAACCAAAATTTTCAGTGACAGCTATAGAATCACATAATTCCGTTAGTGCTGGGGATGCTTTGCGCTTGATATACGAGCGGAATGTGGTAGCCTTCTTCCTCCTTTTGCACAGTTCTATCCTATATGCATACTAGTACTTTCTTCTATCTGAGTTTTGCTAAATGGTTTGCATATTGTTTATGGGGAGTAAGAACATCTATGGTCCTTTTTTTCCTTTTCAATAAGTATTTTATATGCAATGTTACTTGCCTTTTACTTTTTTTTTTTTTTTTTTTTTTTGTTTTAAAGTGGTTTTTTGTATTATTTGTAATCATTTTTTTTTGTGCCTAGATATACCGCTCCTGTACGACCAGAATGACAATGGCCACTTGCCATATCCCACGGTCACTTCTTGAGATTCATCCATCACTTTTCTTCCTGAGTATGCTATTGTTTATGTTTGGCCCTACAGGGCATAGCCCTGGGGTTGAATTTAGGTCTTTGGTAAATACAGGTTGCAGGCCATGAGTCTGATTTACGCAAGATAGTTCTTACGGCTTTGCCCGGTTCCATTGAGGTGGGGTGTTGGTAGACCGTAGTGGGATTACATTCCCTTAGGTGGGTCTAATGTTCCCTGCCAGAATGAGTTCTCTCTTGGTTATCAAAATATGTAATGATTAATACTCCCTCCGTCCCAAAATAGGAGTCCCTTATTCCTTTTATGGGTGTCCCAAAAAATTGTTCTTTTCCAAAACTTTACATTTGGTGGACGCTCATCCATAGTTAGTCCAACCTTTTGAACAAAGACAGTTCACATTTTGACCCTTGTTGAATACTCCTCCATAGTTGGATCATACTCTTAATAGTATAGTCAAATGTTCTACCTAAAACTGTGTGCTCGGTAAAAAAGGACTCTTATTTTGGGACTACGGAGCATTGCTTTTTTTTTTTTCTGGTTATGCCATTTTCGTCTTCATTTCATCACCAAATGAAGGCAAGATAACCCTGTTCTTTTATACCAGTATCTTTTTCTCTTTGATCCAAATATCATTTTGTTTCACTTTCATCATTAGCTGGTCCCACTGGATTTGTCCTTTTTCTTTTTTACTTTTTACTTGCAAAGCGAAGAGAAGAAGTAACATATCAAACACCACTCTCGTTTGGTAAAAGTTGTTACAGGAGAAACAGACACTAAAGTGATGTATGGCGAACGAAGATGAGAATGAGTACCTAAGTGGAGCTAGTTGTGCTTGTATGTTTAAGACAGTCTTTGGTGTGTTTAGAACAGAAAGAAACTTTTTACATTTTAATGATCATCATCTTCCATTTCCACCTTTCTTAACAGTTTCTTTCTTGTGCGTGAGTCAGGTGACGTGCACATGTGTAGGGGTTGGCTATAAAATATTTTGTTTTTGCTCCTTTCATTCTCCACTTCCCGATTATTTCTGAGTTGCTTGTTTGGTTGGGTTAAATTCTTTCTTCTAACATCCTAATCTGTTTTTAGCTTTTCTTCTTTTCTGTTATTAAATCTCATGCTTTGATTTTCTAGTGAGGTTGTCATTCAACAATCTATAGTATAAATGGCAACGGTGGGTGAACAGTACTATGAATAGTTCCAAATGCCAAATTTCCCATTTTGCCCTTTAATTTTTTTTTTAAATTAAAAAAAAACAAAAAAGAACACGTGTCCTCGGACACGGGCTTTTACTAGTATTAGGATAGTTGGAAGCTGTATAGCCTGTATGTGGCCTTGTATTGTTACTGTCTTCTTAGTTATCAGGATAGATAGTAGGCTGTTCTATCATGAATCATGTGCCTCTCATTAAAGCGATAAATCTATAAACGTCTGAATATTTGCTAGACAAGTCATTAACATTACTAATTGCAATATGTTTCCACTATTTATCTAGCTTCAATTGAATTTTGAGATGCTTGCTCACTTACTATTTTTTATTTTATTTTTTTGGGCATTTGGTTGAAGAATAATGTTTCACCTGTTCTTTGAAGATACATGGAGATTTCGTCCTTGTTAGTGGAGACACCATCAGCAATATGTCACTTACAGAGGCTCTTCAAGAACACAAGGATAGACGGAAGAAAGATGCTAATGCTGTGATGACCATGGTTGTTAAACAGTCAAAGCCTTCTCAAGTTACACGCCAATCTCGACTTGGAACAGATGAGCTGATTATGGCAATTGATCCTGATACAAAGCAGCTCCTATACTATGAGGAAATAGCAGACCATGTTAGGGCAGTATATCTTGATAAGGGACTAATAGCAGATAATCCCTCTATATTTTTACACAATGACAAGCAGGTCTTTCGCAGATCCTTTATTTTTCTTTGATTGCCTACTCTTGTCTCCCTGAAACGTATCTTCTGCATGTTACTAGCTCTATATTGTTTCTTAGCAGGCCATGACTAATATTGCAACTAAAATGTCCATTTAAGAAAGCGCCAGATTGAAGTACTTCTAGTTTTTTTTACTTTGAATTATACTCTAGGGAAGATTATGGACACAATTTTACTTTTGGAAAGAGAGAGACGTTTGAAAAACCTTGTATGACCAAAAACTTCTACTCTTGGAGCTCTTTCCATATAATGTACTGTTCTTCTTTTTGTATTTGTACAACAGTGTCTTTCTTTATGGAAACAATCATTGGGGATTAAGCAACAGTAGTGATTTGGTATACTTGTTCTCCATTTCTGTTTCTACGTTGTTGATGAGAAAAAATGTAAAGATGAAGAAAGACCATAAACATGGACAATCTGCTACAAAAGTAAATAAGCAGGAAATTAAATACTACCAAAGGATAAACAGTAACAACGTAACAAATGAGGTTCCACACTCCAATTCCACCTAAGGTCTCTTCGGCACCTGCAAAGGCTCCTACTGAAGCCTTAAAGGATGCATAGAATACAACACTTTGTCTTTTGCAATGGGAATGGTATTGATTGATCATGAAAAGTGCTTAGGATTCTTGAACAGAGCCTCAAAACATTATAGGAAGAAAAGCCTCAATATTAGAAGGGGACACTCTCTATTCATTATGGAGAAATCAGCGGTTTTCATTATGTTAGATTCCTTGAGTTTATTAGGTTTTCAGAGTTTCATTTTACGTTATTTGAGAAGGGCTTTGATTACTTTTTACAATCTTTGGCTCCTTTATCTTGTTCTATTCGTTTTGTTTTAGTCCTTTTACATCTTTGGTTACCTTACTTGATGTTTTTCGTCGTCCTTCTTTGTGGAGACACTGTCAGCAATATAAATGGAAACAACTGTTGGTGATTAAGCAACAGTAGCAATTTGGTAGTATTGGTGCCACTTGTTATTCCAATTCTTTCTCGATATTAGAAAATTTAGCCAAACTACCTCTCTACATTTTTTATCAGAGAAGAATTTTTTAGATGAAGAAAGAACATAAACATTGGCAAGCTACCCACCGAAGTAAACACGAAAATAAAATAGTATCAAAAGGAAGCGGAGAAACTAAGTAAAGAAAAGGAGAACATAGCGAATGAGTCCACTCTCACATTCCATCTACAGTCTCTTCTGCTCCTGTAAAGCCCGCAATGATACCTAGAATACAACCTTTTCTCTTTCACAGTGGAAAAGGTAGTGCTTGATCATGAAAAGCCCTTGTTTTTTTCTTTTCAACAAGAGTCTCAGAATATAGTTGGAAGAAAAGTTTTAACATTAGAGTGGTATACTCTCTTTCATTGTGGAGGAAGCCGTCAATTATGTTGTCTGTATTGAGCTTTTGAGTCTTTGGAGCCCTGTTTTACGTCATCTGAGAAGGCGTTTATTGATTTATAAACAGGACTCTAGGGTCTAGCATTATGCCAATCTGTAGGCCTTGTTTCTCTTTTTGGGCAGGTTATTCTCATTGAGGCCAATCTTTCTCCTCATGTCCGAACTGACTTTTTTCTTCATTTAAGATCCTTATTGAACTGTGAGGAGGCTGAGTTGACTATGTGTCTCTTCTTGAAAGGATATGGGGTGTGGAAAAAGAATCATTTGGTGAGTGATGCTACTCTGCATAGACCTAGTTAGGTATCGGGAAGAGTGGTTGCTGATACAAGGCTTTCAGCGACTTTGCCAAGTTTCTGGAAATTTGTCATTTCCGTATCTGACGTTCTAACATATTAGTGGTGTAACTAACAATTTTATCATTCTTCTTTTTGTTCTTTCTCTAAACATTTGCCTTGTGAAGGTACAGCAACTGTGTTTTACTGAATTTTAATGTAGTAACCTAATCACTAATAATGTTTTCTGCAGGATTGCTATATTGACATATGCTCACCGGAAGTGCTCAGTCTCTTCACAGACAATTTTGATTATCAACATCTACGCCGTCATTTTGTCAAGGGATTGCTGGTTGATGATGTATGTTTTTTGTTTTATAATCTCAAGATTACTTGCAGAATTTTATCTGTTAGTATGTTACTGTCCTATAATTTGGGAAACTGAACATCCTATTATACTTTGAGAAACGGTGTTTGGTGCTTTATTATTGCTTTAATTAGCTTTGTCAGTTGTAAGTGCTAACTTCATAAGTAATCAATTATATGCATTCTGCTTGTACATCATAAGATTGATGATTGCCTAGTGGGCTTCTAAGTATTATCATTTTTCTTTTTGTAATTTTTGGTCTCATAAAGCTGTTTCTACACATTTTGAGTTTCATAGTTATGTATCGATAAAAAGAAGTGTCTTACTTTTTTCTTTTTTACTTTAAATTGTTATCTTTCTAAAGTTAACAGTGTTGAGGTCTACATCATCTCTTTCGTGATATAGGTCGTGGTCATACCATTTATCCTTTCCTTTCACTTCTTTGACCCTTCTGTCTTTTAAGAAACATTTGTATCTCTCCATCAATTTTCGTAGGCTTATGAAGTTTGTCAAATATAACTTTTCAGGGAGTATATCCTGGAGAATAGTCTGATAATGGTTGAAAATGTGCCTCAAGATATCCTTGAAACTTTGTGGAATGACTAACTAAATAATTTCCAAGAACATAAGAATCCAATCACTGAGTTGTTGGACTCTGGATGACTGTTAATGAAGTGAACTAACTAGCCTCATGGTATGTTTGGTAGAGGGGAAAAATGGAGGGGTGGAAAATGTGGGAGTGAAAATACAAGCTATGTTACCTGGACTCGGGATCGGGTATCCGACACGGGTACGGATCCTAGCGTCGGATTCACTTTTCCTCAAAAAATTGGACACGGGGACACTGTCCTAAAATTAGGATACGGGTACGGGGATACGTTAATAACAAAATATATTGAGTCTATTTATATACTTTACTTATAAATGAAGTCCACTCACTCTTTTTTTGCTAAGATATAATGTATAATTAAGTAAAACAACAATAAAACTTGTAAATTTTTTATAAATGAAGTCAACTCACTCCTTTTTTTCTTTTTAATTTTCTTGTCATATCCGAATGAAAATGCGGGTGTCGGGGTGTCTTGTCGGACACGATACGTGTCGGACACGGGTACTTCAACATATTTGAAGAGTCCGGGTAACACAGAATACAAGGGATGCAATAACTTTCCCTTGTTTGGTAGGAGGTAAAAGGGAAAGGGAATGAAATCACTCCACCTTTGAAAGACAAACCCCCCCATAAACCGGGATGAAAAGTGGAGGCAAAAAGTGAAACAAGGTTGACATAACTTCAAAAGTCTATATTCATCGCGTATTTATCCGAAAAAGCCTTGTGTGTTCAATGGGTATAATGGTAAATATCTATTTAGATCAATATTCGTCCGCTCGTTTTTGTACCAGATAAGTGAATGAAATGCTCCCATTTTTTCACCCCCCTACCAGCCAATTCAAGGGAATGGGATTTAAAATGCATCACTCTCATTTTTCACCCTCCATTTTCCCACCCCTTCCTCTAAACATACTATTAGAGTATTAGTTATAGTAAGAAGGAAAGATTGGTTCCTTATTTGGGCCATATTCAATCTTTGATATACCCCAAAAATTGGTGAAAAAAGAAAATATGTTCTGGAAGTTTCCTATTAAAAACAAAAAAGATCCTGGAAATTGATTTGCCTGGCAACATATAGAACCTTTGTTTGCAAACCAATAGAACACTAAGGATAGCTCCAGAATATCAAACCGTGAAAAATGCGTTACTGGATTCATGTATTACTGGTAAAAATAACAATCTTACGTATTTGTGCATCTAGAAGAGAGGAGTTGTAATATGCAAAAGTGGATGTTCAAGTTAGTCAGTAAGCAAAACAAAGTGGATTATAATATATTCCACTTAGCAGATATAAAAGGCTTAAAAGACCCAAAGACAAGTTCAAAAAGTGAGTAAAAAGAGCTCCTTTGTATCTGTATTGCATGTTGATCTTATAGATGTGTGTATATATACATTTATAAACATCTCAAATTACTGATGGGATGTCATTAGCACCTAAGTGGTACTAGAACTGGTGGAACATTATATCTGGTTTCCATTTTCTTGTTCTTCTGAATGCACAGAGCAGACATCTACAAAACATATACTTCACTTGATCAATTTTTCTTGTGCTATATTGATTGCTGATTTATTCTAGGCGTGTAACAAGTACATTCAAAGTGGTTGAAAAGAGTGCAATATTTTCCGTCCCCAGTTGCACAATAGATGATCAACATCTTTCTCTCTACTGCTTAAATAACTTGTTATATCATCTTTCAGATTATGGGGTACAAAATTTTCACTCATGAAATTCATTCAAGTTATGCGGCTAGGATTGATAACTTTAGAAGCTATGACGCGATTAGCAAAGACATTATACAGAGGTGGACTTATCCTTTTGTACCGGACATTCAGTTTTCTGGGCACTGTGCTACTAAACTTGAAAGACAGGCCATGTATCGGGCATCAGGTAAATATGTACAAAATATATATATATATATATATATATATATATATATATATATATATATATATATATATATATATATATATATATATATATATATATGATGTAAATAGGGTTGCAGTGGAATAATAAAAACGGATAGGCAAATAATTGAATCAACAACTATTTGACCCAATTCGAATTGAATCAACAATTGAATTAGGGTTTGAAGAGGTAAACACCAAAAGATGAGAACCTTCACAAGGAATTCAAAGAACTCCAACAAACAAGCTAAAAGCTTCAAGGTAAAAACCTTCAATTGCAAAGCAATTCAATTTAATTTAATTATCAAAAACGTATTCTAAAACAAACAATGAAAGGAGTATTTATACTCTAAACAAAACCCTAAACTACTTGGAAAAGGAAAAGCAAAACAATCCTAATTAAAACACTTCAAAATAGGAAACAAAATCAAATCGAAATTCCAAAACCCGCTTGGAAAAGGAAAAGCAAAACAATCCTAATTAAAACACTTCAAAATAGGAAACAAAATCAAATCGGAAGGCTTGCTTCTTTGAGGGATACATCAGATACATCATACACCCCCACTTCAAAAAAATTCGTCTCCGAATTCTGGTCTTTAGAAAAAGAACATGATCTTGACGTTTTTGACCCTCCTTTGTTGACCTTCCGCCCCGACCTCCCCTTGATCAACATCTGACATCTTCCATCCCAAATAAAGAGATATTTCGAATAAAGCAAATCTTTTCTCGTCCTTGGAAGAAAGAAGAAAATGTGTCCATCCCATTTAAACAAGTATTTGGAATACATATGACGACGAAGCATAAATAAATGCATGAAAATTTCCTCCGGAAACATAATACTATCATCCGTATCAATCCCATTATCTCTTGGCCGATCAACCTCCCCATCGTCCACATGAGTAATCATAATAAAGTCACCGACAAAAATATTGCCCAATACAAAATTCGATTTTGCAACAAACCAATTACTTCGGATTTCATCATTCACCTTGGACTCAATAGGGGCATGAACAGGGTTTATAATAAGGGAAGGAATATTATTATCACAAACCTGAATGACCTCGTCCTTTGCACATAGATCGTCAACAATAATCTCCTCTTCAACAGGATATTCCTCTTGTACAGGAATTTCTTCAACGACAATGCGATTTTCTTCCTCCAGGCGCTTTAATTCAGCCGATATTTTCGTTGTCAATCTTTGGATATCTGCAGTAAAGAAATCGACTTTGCTGGAATAATATTTGGAATCCTCTCTATGTCGTTGATACCTCCTTCGTTCCGCATCTGCTTGAATATGATTTCCAAATTCTGAAACCTCCGAAAAACTTTGCTCATATATATCTGCTTTAAATCGTTCCATGTTCATCAAATCTAGATAATAAAGTTTCTGTTGTTGAGCAAACGTCAGAAAACTATTGAGTATACCCATATATGGGGTTTGACTTTGACCTCCATTGTTGTTCGCCATTTTCTTCGGATCTTCCTTGGATCGTCCTTCGCTCTGATACCAACTGATGTAAATAGGGTTGCAGTGGAATAATAAAAACGGATAGGCAAATAATTGAATCAACAACTATTTGACCCAATTCGAATTGAATCAACAATTGAATTAGGGTTTGAAGAGGTAAACACCAAAAGATGAGAACCTTCACAAGGAATTCAAAGAACTCCAACAAACAAGCTAAAAGCTTCAAGGTAAAAACCTTCAATTGCAAAGCAATTCAATTTAATTTAATTATCAAAAACGTATTCTAAAACAAACAATGAAAGGAGTATTTATACTCTAAACAAAACCCTAAACTACTTGGAAAAGGAAAAGCAAAACAATCCTAATTAAAACACTTCAAAATAGGAAACAAAATCAAATCGAAATTCCAAAACCCGCTTGGAAAAGGAAAAGCAAAACAATCCTAATTAAAACACTTCAAAATAGGAAACAAAATCAAATCGGAAGGCTTGCTTCTTTGAGGGATACATCAGATACATCAATATATATATATATATATATATATACATATATACATATGCATACACATTTTTATGATTTGTGAAGCATCTTCATTCTGTTTAGTGTTTCATTAGAGCTTTGCTGTTGTAGATTGTGTTTATCTTGGTAAAAAAAGAATTCAAAATTTTCACAACCTAAGTTATATGGAATCTGATATTAAATGAGATTAGATATGAAAAATGTTTGTAATCTGTGTTGGTAATCCTATGTTTTTCATGTCATGAAAGGAATTCAAGAATTTACTAAGGATCAATGTAGGTGCCGAAATTTTTTGTGGGGTATTAATTTTTATTTGGCTTCTCGGCACCAGGTACCTGTTTTAGGCGTTTCCATTTCTATTATTCAGCAGGAATTGAGAGCCCTGATTCTTTCTTGAATTTCTGAAATTGTTTTTAACCCCCTTTTGTTTTTTCTTTATATTGCTGGTCTTTTGATGGACTTCTCTGCCATTTCTTGTATCTTTCAATTGTTAATATATTAGTTTCTTTATCAAATGAACATCTTTTCTTTAGCACTTCTTTGATGCCCTTTGTATTTCATCTTTTTCAGATATAGGCCAATCACGTTCGGCACAATTTGGCCCTTTTACCGTGATTGGACATGGCAGTACAATCGGGAACAACACAGTAATTTCAAATTCAGTTGTTGGGGAAGGTTGTATAATTGGATCAAATGTTTCGATTGAGGGCTGCTATATATGGCATAATGTTACCATAGAGGATGGATGCAGATTAAATCATGCAATTGTATGTGATTGGGTGATAATGAAAGCTGGAGCAACTCTGGATCCTGGCACTGTTTTGTCTTTCAAGGTATGTTTTTATCGTCTATGATATTCTTATCCTTGCCAAGAAAGGAGATTGTAGTTTTGAAAACTTTAATTTAGGGTTGATGTTGTGGTAATAAGGGATTTTACGACATTTTCTTACTCTTCCCGTTGTATGGAATAAGGATAATTTGTTCAAATAGTGGTATAGTTTCATGGTAATTGGTTGGGTAATGAATAAGGGCCTGTTTGGTAAAACTGAAAATTAACTTTATCAGTGTTTTCTTAGGTCTTTCTCTACCCTTACACCTGACCATCTTTTTCACTCTTTTCAATATATCAAAATCAAATGATTGACACTTGGGGGCCGTTTGGTTCGGTGGAAAAAAAGTGAAGGAATGGAATGGTCAATGGAATTGAATTCCCGAAGGAATTGGAATGGAAAAAAACTGGTTAAACCCCTCTGTTTGGTTGGCACGGAATGAAATGAAATTGTCATTCAATTCCTTGGCAAATCATGTTTGGTTTGAAAATACAAATTATAGGAATGGAATGAAATCATGTAAAATGTCCAATTTACCCATCGATGGAAAAAAAATTCGTGGGGGGTATGCAAAAAAAAAAAAAATTTTTTGTGTGGGGGGGTGGGGGCTGGATGGGGGGGGTAGGGCAGGGGGTATGCATAAAAAAAAAAATTCGTGGGGTGGGGGTGGGAGGGTGGGGGTGGATGGGGGGGTAGGGCGGGGGTATGCAAAAAAAAAAAAAAAATTCGTGGGTATGGGGCTGGATGTGGGGGGTAGGGCGGGGGGTATTAAAAAAAAAATTCGTGGGGGGGTGGCGGGGTGGGGGGGCTGGATGGGGGGTATGCAAAAAAAAATAATCGTGGGGGGGGGTAGGGGTGGGGGTGCTGGATAGGGGGTGGGTGGGGGCTGGATTGGGGGGGTAGGCAGGGGGTGAGGGGTAGGTGGGGGTATTTTGGTCATAATTTTTTTTTATAATTCCATTGCCAAGGGAATTGGCCATTCCTTTCATATATGGAGGGAATGGCAAATTCCATCAAGCCAAGGAATTGACCATTCCAACGGAATGAAAAAATTTAAAAAGCTTCAACCAAACAAGGCAAAGGAATTGGGGGAATGAAATTGGGCATTCCATTCTCCCACTTTACCCCCAACCAAACGCCCCCTTAATATGGGGCCGATGGAAAGGAAACAAAATGTTCCTTATGTCTTATTTTTTTGACTCTATTTTCGAAGCATGTACATGTATATTATCCCCTATGCACTTGTTGTTAAATTGTTGTGGCAGGGATATATATTATTTTGTGATATTTCAATCTAATTGGAGTCTCCCATGTTATATTTTCGTAATATGCAGGTTATAGTTGGGCCACATTTCATCGTTCCTGCTTACTCAAAAGTTTCTTTGCTTTCGCAACCCATCAAGCAAGATAGTGATGAGGAACTTGAATATGCTGACAATAACAACAGTGGAATCCTGGAAATTCCATGTAAGTTACATTATTTATTGATGTGTTGTATCTATTAGAACTATTACTGTTCTTATTTTACATCATCTAAAAGTTGACTAATCTCTTTGTAACAACCCCGAGCCCAAAAGTTTGGTACACTACATAAGAACCATGCTCTAGGCCAATGAGCACAAGCATCTTGGATTATTGGGTCTACTGGTTTCCACAGATGCACCCAAAAGTCCATAGATGATGTTTAGAACTTATCTATCACAATCAAAGTGTATATAACTTATCTACCATGATAAAGTCCATATGTTTTCGATTTGGGATGCGGGATATCACAATCTCCCCCACTCAAATCCCTACTGGTTTCCACAGATGCACCCAAAAGTCCATAGATGATGTTTAGAACTTATCTATCACAATCAAAGTGTATATAACTTATCTACCATGATAAAGTCCATATGTTTTCGATTTGGGATGCGGGATATCACAATCTCCCCCACTCAAATCCCTACTGTCCCCAATAAGGCCTACTAAGTCCTCTAGAATCGTACACCCGGGCGAGCTCGCTTGCCTTTCGGTCAGGCTATGTTACCTGGACTCAGACTCGGGTACGGGTGCGGATTCGAGTGTTGACTTTTTCTAAAAAATTTGGACACGGAACACTGGCCTAAATTTGGACACGGGTACGTGGATACGTTAATAACAAAATAGATTTGAGTCTATTTATATACTTTTCTTATCATAAAATATAGTCCGATTAATTTTATTTTTTTGTACATTAGTATAACTCTATTATTTTATTTCTAAATAAAATTATAATTTTAATGAAATTTGGCTAAGATATGATATATTATTAAGTAAAACACTAACATCACAATTTGTAAAACCTTTATAAATAAAGTCAACCCACTCTTTTTTTCTTTCAATTTATCTAGCCGTCCGTATCTATCCGACTGAAAAACCGGGTGTCGGGTATGGGTTTTATACCCATGTCGGTGCGTGTCGTGTCGGACACGGGTAATTCAGCAAATTTGAAGAGTCCGAGTAACATAGCAGTCAGGGTTCCTCCCTGATACCATTTGTAACGACCCTAACCCGAATATCCGGACTGCTACATAAGCAACATGCACTAGCCCACTGAGCATAGACATCTTTGGTTAACTTGGCTTCCCATAACCCCCCCAAAAGTGTGTGGATGATGAAGCTGCCCAGAGGTAATGGGTGAGAACTTATCTATCACAATCAAAATCCATATCACAATCAAAGTCCACATTTTTTTTTGATGCGGGATGAGTGATATCAAACTCTTATCGTGATCACAAGTATGCATTCCGTGGTGACCTTTGTATTTATTGAAGATCCTATTAACATTGGTGAGAGTTGGGAGATTTATTGTCCCAGTGATAAAGAACTTTCTTGTGTTCAATCTTGTTATTCAGTTCCCTTGGGTGCGCTCAAGAACCTAGGTCTGACGTCTATCTTTTTAAGGTTACCTAGGTGTGAAGCCGGGATATTGGTTTCTTATCCAGATTCTGCAGCACAAAAGCATATGCTCTATTCCTCTGTCCAAAATGAATGTCCAATTCTAACTATGAAAGTTGAGATGTAACCATTTTTAGTAGCACTAGTACATAAAACCTCTTATTGATTCCATCATATTGCATTATGAGTGTAACTGTGAATCAGAACTTGTTGTTTGATGTAGGGTGATGTAGTAACTTCTCCAAAAAAAAAAAGACATTCATTTTGGGACAAAATATTTGACTTGCTTACTGGTTTCTGGTTCCTAGGAAGAGTGTCTTTCCTCTTTTAAGAGGATATGCAGCCAGATTCTACTGATTGTTTTATGACTTAATGTTTTTTTATATTTTATATTTTATTTTAAACACAGCAAGCACCGATGCAACAGATAAACTGAATGGGGAGTTGACGAATGATTTACCTGAGACGCAATGCTGGGTTGCATCTGAGGTTAGTCTTAAGGCTCCTTCTCCTTCTCTAAAAAATCTTTTACCTGCCAATCCATCTTTAACTTATGCTTTCGTTCTTCATATCTTTCTCCTTCTACCTTCGGTGAACACACCTGCTGCCAATTTTATCTTTCAGATGTGTGCTTCATTTTTCCCCATTGCTGTGAGTACTCAAGACACAATTCAATGAATTTTAAGCATGTGAGGGCTATCTAATTGAGGGAAGTAAAAATATATCCATATACTCCATCCATCCCGGTAAGATAGTCCCTCTTTTTTAGTGTTCAATTTGATCGAATGTTGATCAAAGATTTAGGGAATAGTACTTATCTGGACAAATAGCACATTACTGCCGCAAAGTTCCACAGGAATTGCACTTTAAGTCCCAATGTACCATTTGTTGCAATTCAGTCATCATCTTCTAAAAACATCACAACAAACACATACCCACATCGACCAACCAGAATCTGGCCTCTCTTCACCCATGTCAGCGACCACGTTCTACAATCAGCACCTATTGGGGGATTTCTTCAAAACAAAGAAATTATATTCAAGAAAACCTCTCAATTTCTCTAGAAATTTGGGGATTTTCATTGATTGTACAACAAAATTGGTTTGAGGGAAGGTTTTATGGAAACTGAAGATTTGATTGAAATGGTGAGTGGATGGTAGGGAACGATATGGGGCGAAGAAAGGTGGCCGGGTCAAGTGGGGTGAGCAGTATGGTTGCAGCCATTGTTATATTTTTATTTTTTTGAAACATTGTTGCAGCCATTGCTAATGTTAGTGGATCTGATAGGAAAATGAGAGGGAGGATGAGACATGGTGGGTGAAAATAATGTTATTATTTTTTTGATTAGGGAGACAATAATGTTTTGGTATTGGAATTAAGTGGGTAATTTTACTATTATAAAGAGGGTATACAAGTAATTTTATAGGTTAATGTTATAAACTTAGCTTTTTTTATTTAAAATTTGTGTGAGTATGTGTTGTAAATATAATTAACGAAATAGTGGTAAATTAAAAAAGATATTGAATTTTAAGGGTGGACTATGCAATTTCAAAGAAGCTCGTTGGTTTTTTAGCCACTTTGTTAACATCCGTCAAATCTATTTAACGGACATCCAAAAATGCTCTACTTTGCCATAAACTGACAACATGATGACTGATATTGCAACAAAATGGTACATTGGGACTTACATTGAAATTCCTATTAATCTTTGGGGCAGTAATATTTGCCCTAGTTATCTCAATGAAATTTTGTAACTTGTTACTGATATAAGATAAATATACTGTCAATAACAATTTTTAGACTTTCATTAGGATAATAAATTAATGTAAATTATTGATTAAAGTTCAATCAAATTATGACTTAAAAAGTGGGAATATCTTTCCAGGACGAAGGGAGTAGTATGCAGTGGAAAGTGTAAACCATTCTGTGAAAGCGAGGTTGACTATAGGTGAGAGTGAGAGAGCTTTAAGGTGTCCACTGAGGTCTAGAACCTTTTGGTTTTGATAGTAGAAATATTGCTGAATGATACTTGAACTTGCCAAGAGAAACTGCTACTAGAAGATATGCGACGCAGATGTGTGATCTGGAGCATGAGATGATAGGAAAGATCCCTGTATCGGTCTTTGTTGTCACCTACATTAGTTTGCATTATAATACTTTAGTCTTTCCACCCATCCACTACTCTCTATATGCTACTTGGTATTAACTTGTTCTGTGGAATCCAGGCTGCTGCAGCTGCTTAAAGCTTTTGTTTCATCAATACCCCATATTTACTTCTGTTTTCAATTAATTTTCTTCAATGATTTTGTCCTTGGAATCGCATGATTTTATTATTCATAATTGTGATAACTTAAGATATTCATGCCCAAGATCATCTATCGTACTCTAGCTTCTTTAACGTTTCATTATGTTTGAGCCTAACGTTGCTATTCAATGTTCATAAGCTTTGTTTATTCTTTTTCAAACATAAACTGAGAAACTCTATTGAGATTTTCTTCAGTGAGAGAATATCTGAACGTACTATCTGATTTACATAACATCTTCACTTGATCTCATGGTGACTATTCTTTCACATGAAGTTCCTGTATTGTTTTTGCCTCAATATATATTCTCTTGTATACGTACCTCCATCTGAAACTAAGCTGTTTTTTATTTTTTTCATTTATTTTTAGTTTTCTTTAAGTAAGAAGTGTGAAAGCTGAATTAACTTCTGAAATTGTCTGAAACCATAAGAGGCAGCATATGAATACCTAATTCTGAATAATTGAAGCTGCTTGATACCTTGACTTAATGATGCTCCCTCCGTCCAAAATGATCTTCCTACTTTTTTTGCGTTACTACGGATGAACTTTGAGCAATTATTATAGCTTTATATTTATAATAATCTAAATCTAAAATTTGTAATTGATACACCATCAATAATACTATCAATAACACGTTTCACGTTTTCATTAGGATAATTAAATCAACCTAAAATAATTGCTCAAAAGTTCATTCGTAGTAATGAAAAAAAAAGTGGGAATATCATTTTGGGACAGAGAGAGTAGTTTGATAAGCCTTTTAACCCATTGACCTTCATTCAGTATTAAGTACTCTGCCATTCCAAATTAAACGTCCTAATTTCCTTTTTGGGATGTTCTAAATAAATATCTTAACTGGATTGATAGTTTGGATATGCCTAATTACTTTCGCACGAACAATAATAGTCATCTAAAAAGAAACAATTTAATTTGAAATGGATAAAACACTCTTCAAGTCTCATTTTTTGGTCCACTAGACATAAGTTCTTATTTATAATAAATGAGTTTTCTAATTTTGAGCTTTCATTCATACGCTTTCTTTGATTGTTTTTTTGTGTGTGAATATGAAAGAGTTTTATTCCACAGCCATGATTGGGCTTTAAATGATGTGTTGGGGTAGAATTTGTCGTAAATGTGTTCAGAAATGGATCACTTAATAATTCTGACTTATTTTCATTTCTGAATCTTCAGAGGGCTCCAAAAAAATAAGTAGACTTAAATGGGGGGGGGGGGTCTGACCGCTTATATTATTGGACGCTTTAAGCGGCAAAAGAAGGGGAGCAGACACTCTCTAAGTGTCTCAGTTTCTATTTTGGCTATCTGAAGATTACATTCATCAAATTCTGAAAGCTAATATTATTTTAAGAACATGAGATCTTACTATCCTGATTGTTAAATAAATAGCCTCACATAAAAGTATTTTAGGAACTCATTTCGCAACTTACCTTGGGATGTTGATGGTAAGAACCAAAATAAGTCTTACACATCTTCTTCATTTCTCCTTTTTTTAAAATTGTCCAAACTCATGAAGAAATTTTATTTGACCTGAGGTTGTAGAGTATTCACATTCCAGTTAGTTAGGAGAAGCTTCATAGGAATTGCGCTGCCTACTCATATGCCCTATTTTTTGATGCTTAGCACTTTATTTTTCTGGTTGAATGGGTTTTTACCTCAGTGCGCTCATCCCGTTTGTGATTTTTTTTTTGGGGTAGATGGGGCTGGCCGGCTGGGTAATTAACTATTTTGGGCTATTTAGTGTGCATTCTTTTGTTTATTCAACTCTTGGCTTTTTTGATCTTGCAAGGCCTTTTTCTTCTTTTGTAAGAGTTCACCCCTTTGGCCAATTTTTAATGCACATATTTACTCATCAAAAATTAAAAATTAAAAAAATCAGTATTTGTTACCGGACCAAAAGTATTATTATGTTCTCTTACTAGTTGATATTTACTAGGTTGGCAATGACGGGGCTGGATTCATTTGGTCAATTAGTGAGGGGGGCCATGAAGAAGAATGGAGGCATTCAGTTGCGCCAATTCCGGCAGATAAGCTTCTTGAGCTTACTCAAGCGGCATACGATGACCAAGATATGCTAACACAAGATGACAATCTTCTTGCACGTTCTGGCGAATTGGAGATAGGCTCCATCATTGGTGATTCCGATGCTGATGATGCTGATGACATTAGGGATGACTCTCTTTACTTTGAGAAGGAGGTAAATGCCAACGATGCTAATGATAATGCCTGATGGTTTGGGCTTAATTAAATTAACGTTTTTCCTTCTGCAGGTTGTTGACACTTTTCTTAGGGCTGTTCACGAGCATGTTAAAGAAGACCATGTTATCTTAGAAGTAAACTCCCTGCGGTATGTTCATCGTCTAGCCTTTCTACAAAACTGGTGAAATGTGTTCTAAATTCTATTTAGTGCAGTCATACATGTAGCATGTTCATGTTAATGCTAATTGGCTTTGCTTATTAAAAACCAAAGATTAGAATCACTTCAAAATTCTTACTTTGCAATCGAGAATGAGATTGTATCTAGAATATTAACGTGGAATCAACAAGGAAGATCAAAGGGATGAGATTCAGTAGTTAATATATACTCCCGAATCCCACGTTTATCCTAATCTTCACGAAGGTTCCAGGCGTCACCTTTAAAACCGAATTGTTCCAAGAGCCATATTGAGGTATGAGACGGGTTATTCCGCATAAAGTCACTACTTTTAACTTTTGTATCCGAATGACAAGAAGCATTATTCATAAAAAGATACTGAACCTGAAGAGGAAAAAAAGATACTGAACCTAAAGACTCATAAATTGCTTGTTCATGGCTATTGCCTTATAGTTCACGTACTGGGTGATAATCTGCTGTTTAGTATTGTCTCAGTATATGTTTCCCATTCTTCAGGTTGTCATACAATAAGACGTCTGAAGACTGTGCTAGCGCATTGTTCTATGGAATGATGAAATTGGCTCTAGATAATCCGCATAAGTCAGCTAGTATGTTTTTCTTTTCATTATTCACTCTTTTCAATATCTTCAGTCAGCTAACTCATTTCCTGCGCTGTGAACTTCCATTGTATCAAATCAGTCTGGTGTGGATTTAACTTATAATATTTCATCGTTCATTCTTGTTCTCTCAGAACATTTCAAGCAAATATTTGTAAAGGGTGATTGATTCGTATCCGATCATATGTAACCTAATGGTATAAAAAATAGCAATATTAGTTCTCTGCTAAAGTTTCTGAGTGTGAGAATACAAATTTCTATCAGGTATTGTAGCATGTTCTATACTATGATAATAGGAAAATCATTGATCGATTAAACAACCACAAAATATTTAATATTCATTCACTTGAAAATGAAGTTTATTATGTTCATGTCCTGAGATCTAACCTTGAGAGATATGATTTCGTATAATATTTTTGCAATGTGAAATCCAGTGAATTTAATATGAAATGGATATGATACAATAGATCTGTCATGTTCAGTTCTGTCACTGATTTTTCGAAGTCTTATCCTGGTGATTTTTAGCTTTCTAAATTATAGTGCAAAAGAGGTGTATGTGGGAAAGTAATGGTGAAGGTGTATGTGGGAAAGTAATGGTGAAACTGAGAAGCGCCAATGAAACCAAAATTTAAGTAACATCAGCAGGAAATGATAATTAATGCAGTTCTTGCTTGAGCAAGGACCAAAACAGATTACGTAATACCAAGCTCTATTATTGCCGCCGTTATAGCCCTCCGAAACTATGAAATGATTTGCATATTGTGGCACTGACCTTTAAAATAGTCCCTGAACTTCTTCGAATCATTACCAAGAAAGCACCTAGCCGTCTTAAGTACCAACTTAATCTAATCATTTGCATCAAAATACGACCGCCTTAGATTGTAATTAAGGCCGGAACATGTCGACACGAGCAAGCCAGACAACTTGAAAAGCCTCATATGTGTATGTGCCCATCAACTCTTTGTGGGCGCTATCTTTGGGGGGGGGGAGTCAACAAATGCAGAGCTGTGCTAAGTATCACGAGTTAATTCACCCAGATTGCGTTCCCTGATGAGGAAGCTTATTGAATTAGGTTCATTAGGTCAGGCAATTTAGACATATACAGGTTCTAGGCACTTGTTTTCCATCGTTTACTTCCTATTCCAAAATACAACGGTTCAAGCGAGTGGATGCTATTTATGTGCTTTTCTATCATCATGAAGCAATTTGTATGTGTTTGAAATGTAATGTTTTCTTGCAGATGAATTGGTTAAAAATACAGAGGATGCTATTATAAAATGGAAAAGACTTCTCAAGTACTACCTTCCTAGCATAGATGAGGAGGTATGCACATCTTGAAGTTCTCTATAATTTTTTCACTTGCAGTTATCTGTGTTACTCATACTAAATTATGCTGTAGGATACATAATGTTTCTTTTCTTGTTAAGTTGTCTGCCAATCGAATCTGATGATATCTGTAAATTTAAAGGGACTATAGTTCAAAATTCTGCGGCTTTGAATGCCCCTTAAGTTTACTGTAGGTCAGAGTTCCACGGCTTTGGATGCCTCTTAACCTTTTTGGTAGTTGTTTTCTTGATTAATATACTCAACCGAATCTTCATTCCAAGTACTTGGGTCTTTATTAAATGAGCTGAGTACGGGTACCTGTCCACTAGTCTGGGAAGACCGGTTTTGGGATATTTGAATCTTCATCCCAAGTACTTAAGTCTAGGTTACATGAGCTGAGTTCTGGTACTTGCCCACCAGATCTGGGAAGACCCACTTTTAGGATACATTGGCTCGTTTCAAAAATATCCGAGGACAAGAGTAGTAATACCTGGAGACGGTCTGTGGTTGTGTATTTTGGAGTCCGTACGTGTATATTAATTCTAGTTGTCTATGCTAATGATATAGGGAGTTGTTAGGATACCAACTTCATGGGTATGTTAGCAATTGGCCCAACATTTTAGGACAAAAGAGCCCATATTTTTTACATGTAGCAAATATTTAAGACGGGCTAAATTGTAAATCTCAATTCATTTAAAGAGACCCATTTCATCAACTTCATTCCTCCCCAAATTTGACTGCATATCGTTGCTGCAGCAGTTGCCCATTCCTCCTCCGGCCACTATATCTCTCTCTCTCTCTCTCTAAGTCACCCCATAAAATATTTAAGTTATCCCCCTATTCCAAAGCCGACTCTCTCTTTCATGTGAGTTGCTGGCCATGCCGCTCATCCGGCAGTATCTCTCTCTACCACCTCCATATAATGAGAACGTAAATGCATAGAATTGGGGGAGGAAAACTAACAATTATAAGCAGAAACAAAGTGGCAATTCAATTTTGGGTGCAATGATTTTGTGGGCTTTTGAAAGAAGGGGTTTGAATGTAAATTGAAGCCTATCGCGTGTTTGACTGGGGAGGTTAGAGGATAGGAAAGAAAGAACAGATCAGTCAGTGTTGTCTTCTTCATTTGATCCCTTGGTCGGAACTCCATTTCCAGTTTCGATGCATAACTGAAGAACTTTTGAAGCTAAAAACAATGTCAGTCGTCCTTTATTGATGCCAAGATGGGACTATAGTGTGGGTCTTTCAACTGCTCTTTGATTTGAGATTTACCTTCATGCCTTCTTTCTTTATTTATTTTCTCTACGAAAGTCGAAAGATGGGTATTTTGGTCATTAAAAGTGGGCTATTAGTTAACATACCCCTGAAGTGAGTATAATATATGGATTTTTTTTTAATATTACCGCCTCCGGTCCAAAATAAGTGTCGCCTTTGGACTTTTCACATGTTTCAAGAAAGACAATTATTAATACAACTTAATGATGAAAGTACCATGTTTACCCTTATATATTGTCCCTCTCTCTTACATTACTTCACACAAAAAACTAAGTAATAAAGTGAGAATTTTCAATGTATTGGGTAAAATAGGATTTTGAATGCTTTTGGCTCATAAGCGACAATTATTTTAGACCAATAATATTTTTCAAAAGCAACAGCTATTTTGGACCGGGGAAGTATTATTTTTGATCAGCAGTTGTATATGATCGTATGATATAGAAATTAGTGAAATATGTTATAAGGTAAAAACTTAGCATTTATTTAAAAACAATTGCGGTTGAAATCTGAATAGATTTCATACTTCGAGGGTTTGACTGAAATTCATGAGTAGAGTTCCCACAGGCCCCAGACTTCCCCTCGAAAAGAGTCCGACGGCACAGATCCAAACCCATGTACATGAAAATCATGTCAGACACGTATGGCAGGTGATATGATATGGAATGTAGTTAATTACTCCCTCTGTCATATTAAGATGTTCCCATTTGCCATTCTTGTTTGTCTCAAAAGTCTCATGTCCATAATTGTTAGGTTAAATTATTGAACTTCCGAAAATACCAATCAAGGAAGAAGAGGGAGAGAGAGAGAGGAGAGGATGAGAGTCAACTAAGGAAAAAGAGAGAGCAATGGAGTACTAAGTAAATGTCATTAAGGTTGGTTATGTAAATGAAAATACGTTGTTAAAATGTTTGAATAGTCAAATGAGACTATCATTATGGGACATAGGGAGTTAGATTTGAGCTATATTTGGAATTGTGAGTGTTCATGCTCTTGACCTTAGGGTGTGGGTGATCCTTGTGATGGCAAGCATATTTTTTCTATTTCTTTTTCTTTTTCTTTCTTCCCAGCCTCCCTCCATATACGCTTGTGGGATTAGTCTTTGTGCAGTATCCTTGGTCACTTTTGGTATAAGAGCCGAAGTTAGGCTCGGTCACTTCAGAAAGTATTGATTATAATTCTTTTTTAAATTGTTTGACCAAGAATAAATTTTTTGACCAAGAAGAATTAGGTCTGAAGAAGAAAATTAAAAAAGATTAACAAGATCCATGAAATCTAACCCTTCTATTTACTTAACCTAGAGCCTACATTGATCTGCTTACCGCTGCTACCTTTAATCCATTTGCTCTATCCTTCAGTAATTTCGGTCGAGAAAATTTGATACAAAAACAACAAATCCTTGGTTCCAAAATAATTTGGGGTCGGCTAACATGAATCCTCATATTTGTCATCCTGAAAAAAAGGAGGGGGGAAAGTAGAGAATAATTGATAAATAAATAAAATCAGAAATATTTCGACTTTCTTTCAAGCTTCTTTACCAGGGAGATTTAGTAACCATTTATTGAAAGAATTTTTCACGTTATGATGGAAATGTTTGTTCCTTGATTTGCAGTGGTAAATAGGATATCAGATGAAGATTCCTGAACAAATTTGCTTCAAGAGAGAACCTTTTCCATTATTTCAAAAAGATTAAGTTATGCAAGATAATGACTATGCTACCATCATTACTTTTCCCCTTCGATAGAAAGAGAGTTGACGCCGATAGAAAGACGGAATGTAAAAAGGTGCATTAGAAATCTACCAATACAAAAGATATGAGAAAAAAAAAAGATAAAAACAACCTGATAAAATATGAACCAAATAACCTACAAAATCCATGCTTCCTACCATCTCACATCAAGGTCAACGAGACACCCGAATGTAAAAAGGTAGATAAAAAATATAAAAAACAACCCGATTGAACTCTACCTTTATTTCAAAAAGATTTAGTTTTGCAAGATAATGATTGATAGGGTTTTCTTTTTGGATAGAAAAAGAGTTAGCTGATAGAAAGTAGGAATGTAAAAAGGTATATAAGAAATCTACCAATACAAAAGATAAGAAAAAAAGAAGATAAAAACAATCAGATAAATTATGAACTAAATAACCTACAAAGGTAATGCTTCTTACCATTTCACATCAAGGTCATGAGACGCCCGAATGTAAAAAGGTAGATAAGAAATCCACTAATACAAAAGATATGAAAAATAAGATAAAAAACAACCCGATAAATTATGAACCAAATAACCTACAAAATCAATGCTTCCTACTGTCTCTCATCACGGTCAATGAGACACCCGAACGTTTCCAGAGTTTTAGCCCGAAGAGAGGCCAAAGAAGTTGCAGTGAACCGATGCTAGATTCTTCTTGTCAAAGTTCTATTGGCTCTTTCATTCCACGTGCACCGGGGTATAACAATCCAGCTCATCATCTAATTTGTGTGTCCCAAGCACTTTCGATTTCCATATGAACCATACTTTATAGGGAATGCTTTTCACCACATCCTCTAGATGTGCTCAGTTTACATCAGCTTGCTACTTTGTGTGATGTTGATGTGTTTCTGAAGACAGCCTTATATAAACCAACATCAAACTTGATGCTAATCAAGGTGTGGTATCGGTAGACATGATTAACTGGTGATAAGTGGTAGGTTTAAGTACCTAACCTGTTTGAGGTGCTATCTAATGGTGGCCTCGGTTGTGGTTAGGTACAAGGGCAGATCCACCCTATCCGCAATGGGTGCATGTGCACCCAATTACTTCCCACATTCAATAGAAAAAATAGTTTTGTAATATTTTAGCACATTTTTGAATATATATATATATACACACACACACACATATATATAGTGTGCACCAATTGAATAACTAGCTCGCCTAGCTTAGTGGATTAAGTGTAATGGTTTTAAGCTTGTGATCTTGGGTTCAAGTCCAACAACAACAACAACAGAGCCCTAATCCCAAAATATTTCGGTTCGACTAACATGAATTGTCATAGGGAAATGCCAATTGGATTTTTTTTTTTTTGAAAAATTAAAGGAAGAAATAGGTGGGAAGAAAAATTGAGTTTATTGTCAAATTGCCATGCGTACTAATTGGGGATAGTCAATGTCATGTACGTGGTTTCTAAACATGAAATGTCACAAGCGTACTTTACTTTTGGTTTAAATTAGACCACTTTTTAACACGCTATAAATTAACAGATCAATTCATGAGAATTAATAATTTAACAGATCCGTTAGTTTGAAATTGATTTTCCTTTTTAAAGAGTTTATTGAAAACTCCACAAGTAAAAGTTTAATAAAAAAGTTGAAACATTAATATATTAAAACATACAATAAATATGTTTAAAAAATTGAGGGGAAAGGTGAAAAAGAAAATGTTTTGTCGGCCTTTCATTTCCCTCTCTATATCGTCACTCTCCCGAGAACCCACCCAACCCCGTCCCTTCCTTACCGCCCCTCCTCTGTTTACCTCACCTTATCCTCCCACGTCGCCACCCTCCCAATTTCATGATACTCGATTCTCACTTAAACACCAACGCCGACAAACCTCCATTATTCTCGTCGCCTGCTCCTCATTGTTCCATATCTCCTTCCGACGACTGCGAATCTCAAGAAAAATGTGAGTTTATGTTAAATGGCTTGTTTCATGTTTTTAGGATTTTGATTTTGAGTTTTAAATTGGGATTTTTAATGTTGGTTTTGAAATTGGGTTTGAGATTGGTTTTGAGTTTTGAATCTTTGATTTGATTTGATTGAGATTAAACTTGGTTTTCTTCATTTTATTATTCTTTGTGATGATTTTCCTTGTGGCGACGGGGTTGCACGGTGGTGATATGAAGGTTGCTAGTGGTTATGGTGGTTGTAGGTGGTGATTGGAGGATGAAAATGGATTGGTGTTTTGAAATTGCGTTTGAGATTGGTTTCGAGTTTTGAATCTTTGATTTGATTTGATTGAGATTAAACTTGCTTTTCTTCATTTTATTATTCTTTGTGATGATTTTCCTTGTGGCGGCAGGGTTGCACGGTGGTGATATGAAGGTTGCTGGTGGTTGTAGGTGGTGATTGGAGGATGGAAATGGACTGGTTACGGAAAATAAGGAGAGTGGAAAATGTGTTTTGGGTTGGGGATGAATCAAGATATAAATATGAAGATGGGTTGAATATGTTATTTTATGGGTAATAATATTTTATTGATATGTTTTAATTTATAATGTGATTAGTATATTTTATTAATAATATTTTCATCCAATTATTGTTTTTTTTTAAAACCCAATTTTTAATAATTAAAATTTTAAACATATGTATTCTTATCATTTCATATTAATTAATAAAAAAAAGAAAAAGTTTTTGCTCATAAAAAAGATTTTTTTTTTTGAATGTTAATATATTAGTGTTTCAATTTTTTATTTTTTTTTGATTCACAACCTTTATATTTATGGAATTTTCAGTAAACCACTTAAAAGGAAAATCAACTTCAAACTAATTGATTTATTAAATTATTAACTCATGGATTGATAAGTTAATTTTATAACGGGTGTTAAAAAAGTGGTCTAATTTAAATCAAAAGTAAAATATACATGTGACATTTCATATTTAGGAACTATTTATGTGACATTGACTATCTCCAATTAGTATGCATTTACTTTGGCAATAAACTCAAGAAAAATTTGGAAAAAAAACATAAATCGAACCCCATAATCCAGATGGATTTTTGCTCGCCAATCTGTTCTTTTGAACACCACATTTTCATCAATCCCAAGTGGACTTGTATCGCTTTCAATCATCTTTATCCATATTTGCTTAGTTCTTCCCCTAATCATCACTATCCTATCACTTCTCCACTTTTCAAGCCTCCTAACCAGTGCATCACATGGATTCGAGTCCTAGAGTTGATATTAATTTTTTGTTGTTTAATTTGTGCACCCACTTTGAAAAACTCTTGGATTCACATTATCTATAGTAGAATTTTGAGATATTCAAAGTTTGTGTAGTGCCAATGCAAGATATAGTGGAGTCTCTATCTGATGACAAGTCTTTTTTTTTCCTGATAAACAAGAGGATTGTATTAGAATAAGGAAAAAAAACAAAAATGATGGACAAAAGTTCCATCTACAATGAAATAAAATAAAATAAAATAAAATAAAATAAAATAAAATAAAATAAAGAGAATACAAGGAACTATACTAAACTATATCCAGACTCTTTTCAAGTCATTAAGCGATAAACCTTTGAAAGCACTATTGACACATGCCCTTAGAGAAGCTAAAGACACTACTCTTTCCTACAAGAGATGCTTTGGTGACAACTGATATTTAAATATCCGCGTGTTCCTATCCATTCATATACACCAACAAACTTCAAACACCCTACAATCCCATAAATATCTCGCATCTTCTCTTTTACCAGATCCTGTTAACTTATTACCTTAGTCTGTAGAAACGATTTGGTAGGCCTACAATTAAGCAAAGAGATAGGGCTATGTTACATTGAAGAAAGAGATGATCATGCGTCTCATCAGACTCCCTGCAATTCACACACCAATTTGGGCAGTTTGTCATTTTTATTAAGTTAATTAAGCATAAAAGCAAGCCACACAAAGTACCGCTTGGGAGGAGTCCTAGACTTCCACACATACTAAACAAGAGGAAAAGATTATGCAGTGGGGCTCTGGATCAAGTTAAGAAACGATTTTCAAGAATAATTTCCTAAGTCCTTCAATACCCAAACACGAGAATCCTAGTTCTCCGACAAACAAACATGCGATAAGAAATAAAAAAGAACACAGTTTTGGACCACACATATCAGCTAGATTATTGAGCTCCTTTCTAAAAGCATCACTCTAAAGAATGGCAAGTCAGTTATAGAGAACGTCTTCCCAGAAAAAAAGTATCATTAACAATGGGAAGTCAATTATTAAATATTAGGGGAATTTAGTCTATTTGGAGAGTAAGAAGCAAACTTGATTTTCAGATCGTGTGTGAAGCTGATATAGCTATAGTAAGGCTAGCAGGTGATTCAATTTAGTTGATTCCGTTTTTAACTCTCACATCCTATAGACAGTAAATGGCTGTTTTTATGCACTAATGCAATTTATTTGAGAACAAAGCATATTATGTCGATCATCCTCTCTTCCGGAGACTTTTTGGCACTAATCATACCTCTGACAATGCATTTGGTGCTCTCGAGTGAGATGGTTATAAAAAGCTAGTTTCATATATGATACAGGTAATATGCTATACATGTTCCAGCTCTAGGGGCAGCAAAGAGCCATTATATTTCAATTTGCAACTCCATAGCCTTTAGAAAGCTGTTTCTGCGATGTTTATTTCACATGTTTATTATTATCTAAATATATATTTTTTTCTCTTATCTATGGCATAAATTTTCTAAATAAATGGAATGGAGATAATTGTGCTTGTCAAGATCATTCTCTCTTTCTTTCACTCTCCCTCTATATTGCTCACAGCACCCCCCACACACATTCTTAATTACATGTAATCTATCACCAGTTTCCTTCAGTAAATAAGCTCTTCGTAGGAGTTAAAGACTGATGGGAGCTAGTTACTTCTTTATATGAGTAATATACATGTGACAGATATGCCAAGCAAGAAAAATAAATGTCATTATGGATAAGTCTATGTTCCAATTCTGTAAGCATTAGTGTTCATGATTATTCTTTCATACCTTCTACTTTCACACATGCTTATTTTTGAATAACAAAAATCTTTGATTTTGCTTGGAAAGTCAGATGTCATAATAATACCTATACTAAGCTAGTGATCAGACCCTGGATTGCAAATATTCGGTTTATGCTCTGTAGTTAGTCAAAAAAAAAATTTCTTTGAGGCCTTTTCCAGTTATTGATGATAATTTTTTCTTGGATGACAATAGATTGAAGTGATATTGAAGTTTGAAGAAATGTGTTTGGAATCTACGCAGGAGTTCTCTCCATTGTTTGTTCAGGTAGATTGATTTAGATGGTTTTATGGTCTTATTATTGTTGTTGTTGTTATTAATATTTATTTTATTGTTATTATTATTATTGTTATTATTATTAGTTATTACTACCTCTGACCCACTTGAAGAGGTGGGCATTCATTTTTGGGCCATCCCACTTGAAGAGTACTTTCCTCTTTGGGCCACCTTTTTTCAACCAATTGAGCATACTAACCTTCCTTTATCACCTAGTTTTAAAGTGGTTCCCTCCTTGTTTTGGAAATCAAGTAGCTACTCTTTTGGTGTAAATTAACACTACTTTTTGAAGGTCATCTATTTCGGATTTGGATTGAGACCATAGTTACCAGGAACGTGAGAAGTTTCGGGACGCAAGACGATTATGGAAACGAGGAACATGACTTAGTACATTTTGGGTACACAAGGGGTAGGATCAGTTGGTACGCAAGTACACTTGTAGATCTTTTCTTAAATTCTTGATTCAGAGTCCCAATCAATCGTCGTTTCCTCTTTCTTCTTGGGTTTGGAGGTCTACGACTCTTTTCAAGATTCGGGCGTTTATGTGGATTCTTGTGCTTAATAAACTCAATACCAACGATAAATTGCAACTTCGATGACCCCTTTAAATATTTATCGTCAAATTGGTGTATTTACTGCAAGGTGTTTGACGAAACACATGATCATCGCTTTCTCCATTGTAGCCTTATTCGTTACCTTGGGAATCGTTTGTTTGAGGTGGTTAACGAAGTGTGGGTAAATCCGGAACATGTTTCTTCTTTTCTGCAAATTTAGCACAAAGGTTTTAGTTAAGGAGAAGATCTGAGTCGCTGCTTGTGGGAACGTGGGGTTTTTGCAGTTTATTGGTACATTTGGTTGGAACGAAATGCAAGGATGTTCAAAAATCAGCCTCCATCGAAGCATTTCTTATGGAATAAAGTGGTTTTATTATCATTGCTTTAGGCAAATGCGAATGATGGATTCAGAGGATTATCTCTTTAACGACTTGAAAAGAGATTGGTTTGTTGTTATTTTATAATGTAGAATTCTTGAATTTTGTTTTCTTTTTGAGCAATGCTATGGTCACAAACGAAAGTCATAAAATCTTGCTTACAAAAAGAGTTGGCAATATTTTATTGATTGCGTCGATAGTGGACCCGCTACACTCTAATGAAAACACCAATGAAATCATTACACCTAGAATTTTGTAAGTAAGATTTTGTGACTATTTTATGCCCCTAGTATTACACTTTCTTTTTTAGATGGACTTCTTGCCCATCTTCCTTTCACTAATATACATATACATATATATAGATACATATAATGTACGCACACATATATATAGATACACACACATATATATATATTCTTATAAAGTATTTATATTTATATGTACGTTGTTAAGTAAAGAGTTGGGTAAGCAAATAAAGTTGAAAAAAATGAAACAAGTAACAGCCAAAACTAGGTTAATTGAAACAAAAAAGTAAACAAAATATACTCCCTCTGTCCCACAATAATCTGCAAAAAAAAAAAAAAAAACCTTCTGGGCGTGCAATAATCAGCAAAGTCACAAAATGAAAATAGGACCCACTTGTCATACTCAATACAATTATCCACTTACCCCACTTTCTCTTCTACCCAACCATCTACACTCACAACACATCACCTTTTTCACTTTTCTCCTTAATTCTTGTGCCCCCCATTTGTGCATATTATTGTGGGGCGGATGGAGTATTTTTCATTACCGTCATTCTCCCACCCATTCATTTATGCCCAGTCACATTTTTTTACCGTTTTGCTAAAAAAACTGTGGTTAAAACCCACATCATCAAATGGGATGGAGGGAGTATTATTTTTCGATGGTGGGGGGTGGCATCAGGTAGGTGGGTTTGATGTCCTTGATGTGCCACGCCGTGATTATCATTTTTTTAAAGGGGTGGGGGTGTGATATCCTTGATGCGTCGGGATTTCTTTTGTCTCATTTGCAGCTGCGGGAGAAATGTTGTACTCTCTCCGTCCTGGAAAGATAGTCCCATTATATTTTTGGTGGTCGACGTGTCACGTGAGTGATATTTTTTCAAACATTAATGTCGATCTAATCATCCTAATGAAAATCTAAAAATTATTATTGATAAATCATTAATAATGTTTTCAATCACTAGGATAATTAGATTGACATTAATGTTTGGTCAAAGTTCACTAATGTTGACCACCAAAAATAAAATAAGACTATCTTTTCAGTACGGAGGGGGTATATAGTATGTTTTCCTGTCAGCATATATCAGGATAAATCTTTTCATTAATGGGTTATGTTTCTCTGCGCATTATCATGAGCTACCTGATTTCACCTTCGATGCTGCACTGATTCAATTGGTGACTTCATTGTACACAATGGGTGTATCTGCTTCCATGCTGTTTTATCAATTCACCCTAAGTATCATATTTAATCAAGAAAAGATAGATGTTGGGTGAATTATGATGACCATGATAGATATCAATCTCCCCTATGAGGATTGATTTTTGTACAGATAGAATTTCTGACGATGGTGTCCTACTTATGCATGCTTCTGATTGTATTGTATATACTGTTGAGTAAACTCGAACAGATTGAGGTCATAAATTTCAAGAAATGATTTGCATTATCTAAGTCTCTTTCATGTCAGACAGATCTTAGTTCATTTTTGATTATCTTTGCCTGCAATGTTTTAATTATGATTTCATTATCTCTAAGGTTTTTGTACATGGCTTGGAGGTAGCGTTTATCACTACTTAATTTTTTGGCTTTTCCTTGTTTACCCATTTCCATAGGTCTTTGCAGACTGTCTACATCTTAACGATTATGAGCATCAGTAAGTTTACAAGCATGTAATGAGTGTGACCCATAAAAATCAGTAGTTGGGCATTGGTATCTCTTTATATCACGTCTCTCTCAATCACGTTTAATATCATATCATGGATGTGAAATGAAGCGTGACGTAGTCTTAGATCTGAGAAGGAATGGAGGAATGGAGGGGGGAATGAATTTGAGGAAAAGGGAAGACACAATGGTGTGTTTTTAGCTAGAAAGGAATCTGATAGAACTAAATAAAACACGGCCACGAAAAAGTTTGATATGTTCATGAGATTACGAAAGGGTATGTCCGTCTTTTTTGAATGATGGATAAGGGTTCTTTTTTCATTTTTTCATTTTTTCATTTTCGAAACTAGAGTAACAGGCTATATTAACCACATTGTATTTTAGAAAATTTATAAATTTTCTTTTAATAACCAACAGAAATACATTCACCGTAGGCATCTACAGAGCCCAGCCTGAAACATTGTCAGAGTAATTGAATCTGAAAGTAGAACGAATAGACCGAGTTTCCTTGGGAACAATCTGGATAAATGGATGTCCCTGCACTCGATATGCAGCATTACAGATCTGCCACCTTCCTGTGTCTGAGAGCTTAATGAACCTTGTGGTCATAGTGTTTGACGTGGTCTTATCACTAGAAGAAAGTAAAAATAATGTTTGATGTGGTTGCTTCTTGATTAGCTCTGTTCAGTGTTTCATCCTTGAGAATTAATTTGAAAAGAAAAAAAAAATTGGTTAAGTGGTTGAATCTTCACCCAGAAACTACTATTTTAATAATATATTCTTGAAGCGTCTCACCAAAATTCAATGGCTATCACAACAATCTGTTTTGGTTGAGCGCAATGTTTCTTTCTCCTTTTTCCTTTCTCTCTCTCTCTCTCTCTCTCTCTCTCTCTCTCTCTCTTTCTTTTCGTTGTAGTGATGAAAGTAGCAAAATTTGATGGCTGGCTACTTGTTTTCTTGTATCCTGCATCTTATGCAATGGGCAATAAATAAACATTGGTTCGTTTCTTGGATTACTAGTTTATCACAAACCATGTTCCTTCACAGATTTTGCATCTGCTATATGACAATGATGTTATACAAGAAGAGGCGATTCTCAACTGGGCAAAGGAAAAAGAAGGGGCAGATGAATCAGATAGAAAATTTGTGAAGCAATCAGAAAAACTCATCCAAGTAAGCATCTTTGATATAATTTATTATTACGCATATGTTCAATATTCGCGTAGTTTCTATTTGTGAGAAGTGCATCTGTGAAAGGTTATCTTCGACAGTTTCTCCATTCAATGTTTATTGTTAATTATGTAATGGAACTGCCATAGGCACAACGCTAATATACAATGTGACTTTAATCAGAATACATAAAACTAAAGGGTGTCTTTTTATCTGGCTGCTATGAAGCTCTCGACCTAACATTCTCAACTGCCATGAGATTGACGGGTTTGGTGCCAGTGATTCTTTCATTACTTTCAAATGCATATGCAGAATGAGTAAAGGCAGAGCATAGTTCTGCTTTAGTAATTCTATGATTAGAGGAAACCATTTTGGATTGGCTGAATAATCAGAAGAATATCATTTACCTGTCCAGTAGGAATTGAACCTATGAGTTTTCCATGTTGAAATGAATCAAGGTCGATAGAACAGTATTTAATTATGAGGATTGGCTGATCTTTTATCATATAAATTTATTTCTTCAGTGACTTAACTACATGATTAGTATATTTGGAGGACCAACTGAATGTCAAATATCAAATGTCAATTGGATTCAAACATGTAAACCATTTTTCAGCCAACCTAGCCTCCTCCAAGTATTCTTCTTACCACTAGATCCAACCTCCCGTTTAGTCCAACTATTCTTTTTCTAATAATTTTAGCTAAACTTTGGGACAATAAGAAAATAGGGGTCACAATTTATATCTTTTAAAAGAAATTGTTTGCGATCTGATCCACTCTCAGAGATCAACCCTGATTTCTAATTCTAATTTGTGAATGATGAATTTCAATGACTAATTTGTATTATGGATTATAAAGGTGGATGGAATGGAATGTTAGAAGACTCATTAAATCTAGTACTGAACTACAGATGGTTTGACAGGAGACTTCTTCTTGGTGTACTTTTGAAATGATTGAATTCCTCTTGATTGGAAAGGACTTTTCTCATAACCTACCAAATGATTTCACCATCTAATGGATGGGCTTCTAGGATTAAAAGTCCATCAGAAAATGTTCCGCCAAACACCACCTTTGTACCATAATAAAAGTCGCATTTGACTTGTCAACATTTCTAAGGGTTTTTAAGGAGTGCGACATTTATTTTCGACGGACTAGAAAGGAAAGTGCGACATTTATTAATGTTGTTCTTGTATATTGGTGCAGTGGCTGAATGAGGCATCTGAGGAAGAGGATTGAGTAAATGGACAAGATGTGTGGGATGCTTCTATCATTCAAAACTCTACACAGGTAAGAAATTTTACCCAATTCTCTAGTGAGTCCAAATCCAAGATCATTGACCACTTTCACAAAGATGGTGGCTGAGGGAGAGGACAATTTTTATTTGTCAGCCTTCGTTGTTTTTCTTCTTTCCTGTTTCTGATTTTTGACATTCTTATACACGTGATTAATCACGTATGATTAATTATTTCACCCTTTACAAATCAATTTCCGAAAAGTGGATTTCGCTTTATAGAATTTTGAATTGCGATTGGATGGTTGGGAGTGAAGGCTGCATTTCTGGTCTTTGTGGATTGATGAAAATATTTAAAGAAAGCTTGAGCTAGCTGCACCAACCTAATCCAATTCTGCCAAAATAAAATTGACAATTATTATTATTATAAATTTGCTACTTCTAGATGTATCCTCGGTATGTAAAATGTTACTAAGAATTTTCATATTTTCTGTTCTGAAATGTTGGTTCCACCTTTTTTGAGGAATAATTTTAGGTTGGTTTAGTATCATAATGAAAATTTAAAACTTGTTTAAAAAAAAGTAGGAAAATTATTTCGGGAAAGTGAGAGTAGTTACAATTGGCTGTTCTGTAGGAGGCTCTGTTTGAGGTAAAATATTGACTTCAACTGACAACTCATACAAACACAGAAAGAATATTGAGAGGAAATGAGTAAACTAAGCTCTAACTGACCTAACTGCACTAACTGCTTGACTTGTAACAAATTCAATATATTTAAAACTTCATACATTGACTTCTATATTTGTACACTGAGCACCCTTCTCCTTTATTATATTCCCCTTCAAGCCAGATGTGTTGAATAAGTTCAGTAGCTTGGATATCAAATGAGCAATTTGAGAAGATTTCAGTGGTTTAGTTGATCTGAAGAAGAAATATGAGAAGTGGAGATCAGTCCAGAAATAATTCTCTCCCTAATCATGTGATAGCCTATCTCAACGTGCATAGTCCTTTCATGATACACAAGATTAGATTTAGAAACAATATGTAATGCGACCTTATTGTCACAAAACAAATTCACATGGGTAATCTGTACTCTCGTATACCATTTCTCTTTGTCCGTTTTGGGCGTTTCACATACAATTTATCTTTTCTAAAATGATAAAAATCCTTACTACCCCTCCCACTCATTATCTCTCTTACTTTACTTTTATACAAACAACACAAATCAATTTACTATTCATCACAATTTTCTATCTCCTATGACCTATCTCACTTTTCATACATACAACACTTGCCCCATTTTTCGAGGATTATGCATCTATACCTGCTCTTTACGGGATCACACATTTTCTGGTATTTCTCTTGTTCCGTTTCACCTTTTTGTCCCGGTTACTCTTATAGAGAGAGCTCTTGTAACACTGGTTTTTTTTTATGCATATATACATGTGTATATATATAGACTACACAAAGCCATTTTATTTAGGATTTCTAGAGACTGGTTTCTTTCTTCAATTTGTTTAGGTGTATTGATTGATGAATGAAGAGGAAAGGACACTATAGGAAGATTGGGTTGTACATGATAGTACAACTTAAGAGCTCACATGTGTGCCAATAGTTGATGACAGAGAAGCAAAAAGGCTTGTTCTTAACAAGAAATATATAGTAAAAAAAAAAAGGTAGGGATTTGTTGTTATTTTATAAATGACATTTATGTTCTCAGGTTGTTTCCCACAGCATAGACAAAAACAAATAAGAAGAAAGAAAGATTAAATAAATAACTTAAAAAAAAATAAAAAAATAAAGAGAACAAAAACCTGCTTAGAAATCTTAATGCTATTTTCTTTACAACCCCAGTTCTTCAGTAACTGATAGTAGCAGCTGCAGATACAGAATAACCCCATTCCTGCTTCTCATTACCACTTTCTCCCTTGTATACCTCCTGCCAAATTCACAGAGAGAGAGAGAGAGAGAGAGTTACACGATCGCTCGAGTTCCTAAGATTGTTGGCAATGCAAGTAGAATGTAGTTACTTACCTGACTTATCTGAAGAAGCTTTACCAGGATCAGAGGACTTCAAGAAGCCGAAATGTTTTTTGACTGTTGATTTTCCCTGTAGTTATAGAGACAGAGTGTCAGTGTTTATGTCATCATACTACCTCATAGTTGTTAAAAGCGTCGCCTGCCTCGCTTTTTTTGTCGCTTTTCGGGTTCGTCGCTTCTCTGCCATCGAAGCGGGCGTTGTTCGCCTTTTTCAGAAAAGCGGACGCTTCTTTGAAAAAAGCGTAAAGAAAAAAGCGTCGCTTTTTTTTTTAAAGCGTGATACTTAAAAAAAGTCGTTCCGTTTTTCCGTCGTTTCTTTTTTTTTTTTTTTAAACAGCAGTCGATTTATAAATGAAAAAAGACGAGAAGAGAGGTAGTTGAAGGGTTACATTTTTACCAGGCAACAGAGTCCTTTCTAACGGCGATCGGTCGCCGGGCAGCCGACGACACATAGGCGACAGCGATTCCAGGTTAGATTTCTCCTTCTGTTCGTTTCTCTCTGCTTTTTACAATCTTTGACTTTTTTTTTCCGATTTTGACTCTTTTCTATCCCAGCAGCAATTGTTATTTTCCTATTTGTTTAGTATAGCACTTTTCTACTCCCAATGTTATTTTCCTGTTTACTTTAGTCTAATTTTGACTTTTTTTTACAATCTTTGACCTTTTTTTTCCAATTTTTGACTCTTTTATATACTTGTTTTATATTATTTTTTTATTAACATACATATACAAACAAAAATTGTTATATTCCTTGTTAATAACATGGTTTAAAACTTTAAACTCTTTTTTTGTGTTACAATGTATATATGTTCATATTCCTGTTTCTAACTTATTTTTTTCCTATTTTTCAGAATTGCTCGCTTTTTTGTCGCTCGCTTCTCGCCTCGCTTTTCGCCTCGCTTCGGTACCATTCGCCCGCTTCTCGCTTCTCGCCTTTAACAACCCGTCCCAAATTAAATCTCCATTTCTTTTTCTTGATCAAGAACAGAATGTACATTCACTTTGGGACAGGCACAGAGGTAGTAGTAAGTAGACGAAAACATTATTATTTGCAAGTGAGAATATAAACCTTAAAGCTTGTAACATGCTCCATGATCATTTTCCTGAAAGAAATACGGAAAAAAAAAAAATTATATGTCAGAACTGAACAGACATAAGTACTTCCTCAAGGAATCAAGATTATTTAACAATGTACCATAGTCCAACCCGATTCGCACCCGCTACTGCAATCGGAAGTTGATATGTTCATTTCTGCAAACTCAGAATGATAAAACGACTAGTGACAGAAAAACAGAAAGAAGTTGGATTGTTTGATATTAGAATTATAGACTCTGTTATGGCTTTTATATAAAACAGCCAGGGGTAGGAGAGGGATTCTTTATCTTTGTAGCAATGTGGATGTTGTGCAAGTGTTAGGAGGAGAGAGAGAGAGAGAGAGAGAGAGATGAATTATTGGAGAAGGCCAAATGTAGAAAGCCTACTGCATTCCACATGCCCTTCTCTTTTCATGTAATGCTTTACAGACTTGTGACATGTCAACCACGATTATATGCGGTAAATGAGTCAACCACGCCCCATAAAACACTATCTCAAGCAAATTTATCTCATTCGTATACCTTGCTGAATTAACTATTTCGTCTACTCAAATGACCAGAAAATCCAGTATGCGAAACAGAGATTTCAGTTTCGACTTGGCTATTGACACATCTACTACTACGAATATAGTGCACATGCTACTTTATAACTAGTTACCGTAGTAAAAAATATTGTCATACTGCACACTATCAAAAATGACAAAAAATATTTACTATTTCACCCACTAATTCTCCCTCGTACTTTACTTTTATTATACTCACAACACCAATCAACTTATTATTTTCTACCCCACTTTTCTCTCATACATCATTTTTAATACTCACAGCACCTACACTAGCACCTACTCTACTAACATTTTTCTTAATTTGTGTGCAAATAGTAAATGTGCGGGTTGTAGCGGGACGGAGGAAATACTCCAGTATTTTAAATTGAAAAGAGTAAAAAATAATAAAATATTATTTTGAATATAAAAAGTGAATCTCATTAACTCATACAAACTGTAGATTTCAATCTTTTGTGATCGTACTAATAAATTTAGTTCATTATTTGGTTTGATAGATCAAAGCCGGATGAGATAACATATGGTATTGGGGTTGAAGAAGAAAATCCGAGGAGAGAGAAATACCGGAAGATACATGAAAATTGGGTATATACCTGAGGTGAGATAGGCAAGTGTAAATAGTAATAGTGAGGTGGACCAATTAAAATAAGGAGGGACTAGAAGGAAGGAGGTAGGTAGGTGATTTGTAATGTTTAAATTCCTTGCAGACACTAATAGGAGAGCCAAAGCAACAAACAATTGGTACCTCAAGAATGTCATACCATAGAACACATTGACAATTATACTGATTTCTTAAAGTGGGTCCTGATTAAGCACAGTTATAACCTCAATAAACATCTACTACAATGGCTTGTTAGTCAAATAATGCTAAAATCCACTCTATATCCATATCCATTTAAGTTCTACCAAAAAAAATTTGATTCCATTTAAGAAATAGCCTGCACGTTTGACTTTCAACATCTTTCCATAATAGACCGCCACCCGTACTCCCTCCCTCCTTGGAGAACCTGCAAAATAGGCCGAAATTTAGAAATGGGGTTGACACTTTTGTTTGCTTATATAGATCACTTTTGGCTTTACTTATAAAGATTTGAGAATCAGCGCGGGATATTGCAAGTATACATACATGTGAATTTTGGCTACTTCACAGAAAAATGTTTTTACAATGAAGAATTATAAATGATTACTAAACACCACCGAAAGTGTTACCTTAGAATTCGAAGCTTTCCTTGGTTTTATTAGCCCAAGCAAACTTATCCCTTAGAGATTTGCTGAACACCTGTGACCACCCACCGAGGAATATAGTAAGCAAAAATAAATATAGGTTGTCCTACCTAAAAGTTCAAAATCCCAAAATGGAAAGTTTTTACAACTTTTTTATTTGTGGGTCCCATGTGTCATACTCACATCACCTTTTTTACCTTTTCCTTAATTCTTGAACCCACTTCATTTTTGAACTTTCAGCTAGAGCTGGGACGGAGGGAGTGTATATATATAGATACACACATATATTAATCTATACTCACTGCGTCTTAAAGATGTTACATTTTTTTTTATCCCATAGTGATGCAGAACGGAAGCAATTTTTTAAGCACACTTTGATTATGAAACGGTAAAGATAGAAAAGAAATTAAATAACAAAGCCTGGCTTTATACCAAGGCAACCGTAGGCGCACCTAGGTTTCTTGAGCGCACTCGAGGATTTGAATCACGCAGATTCAAAGGAGCAATAATTTGCTAGAAAAGGTTTTATTAAACTCTCAAAAAATATCAGTCAATCAAAATACTTAACATGTACTAATTTTAACAGTCATATCTGTTATTAAAAACATCTGTAGGAAAAAGTCATGTCTGTTGGCAGTTGGTTGCTGTTTAACAGGCAAATAACTGCTCAATAACTGCCTAAATAACTGCCTTTTTTGTCAGATCCTTGGCTAAGCACTATTATGAAATAATTCTAACGTTCCTGTACCACATTATTCTGACTATAAGAATCATAAACAAAAGAATCCTAAACAAAAGAAAATTAAAACCTTTTACTCACTAAACTAAACCTGCTGGAAAAGAGCATCATATCTTAATTAATTACGCCAATTCCCAACTAGGCTCCATATCGTCAAAAGCATCCCAAATCAGAACTTGAGCCTTAGAAGCATCTTTTCCACGTCTTTTATATGTCTTGAGTGGCTGCTGCCACTTGTTTCTATCATCTCTCCCCGAGTTGAAAGAACTCGACTCCGACGAGTTAAAGGCTTGATACTGCTCATAAATCTTAGGGTTAAGACGTTGAAACTCTTGATCAGTAATCCAAGTACATTCTGAAAGTGGACGCCCCCTCCATTTGACAAGAAACTTTTGATAACCACCTCCTCGAGTTGAAACCAACTGATGATCAACAATATCTTCAATTTCTTCTGCCAATCTTGGAACTGGTGGTAGACGAACATTGTTAGGCTTATTGGTTTCATCATTGTCATGGCCGTAATATGTGGTGAGGTCTTCAACATTGAACACATTGCTAATACCCATCTCAAATTCTAAGTCAAGTACATAAGCATTAGAACCGATCTTTTAAGGATTTTGTATGGGCCAAAGACCTTTCGAGCGAAGCTTCTTCAGATGTACACTTAGATAACGTTCGTGTCTAATTCGTACCATCACCATGTCCCCTTCGCTAAAATCGAGCCGAATCTCCTATGTGTCAAGGCACGTGCTTGCACTCTTCATCAGTCGATTGCTATCCTCGCGTCGAACATCATCAGGCACTAAGCGAATGTGTTCAAGAAACTCTTCTCGCTTCAAAGACTAGGATGTGCCTCAACGGGTAGCGAATTAAATCAATAGGCTTTCGGTTGTAAGCTCCGTGACAATTTCAAATGGGCTTCGACTCGTTGTTTTCTATCGAACTATCAGTATGCAAATTCACCCATGTGGAGTACAAGATCCCAAGAGGAAACATGATCACTAACAAGACAAATAAGCAAGAGATTACCCAGATCGCGATTCACTACTTACCATCTATTGAGGATGAAAAGCCGATGAAAATTTCAAATTTTCAGACTAAGCAATTTCCATAAAGTACGCCAAAAGTAACTCATAAACTTCACATAACGATCGATACGATTGTAAAGAGGCAAACCACTTAAGTCGAACAATTTCTTTTTGTATGCAAATTCGCCCATAAAGGAGTACAAGATCCCAAGAGGAAACATGATCACCAACAAGACAAATGCAAGAGATTACCCAGATCACTGCGATTCACTACTTCGCCTCGACCATCGGTTTGAGAATGAAAAGCCGATGAAAATTTCACCAGACTAAGCAATTTCCATAAAGTACGCCAAAAGTAACTCATAAACTTCACATCACGATCGATACGATCAGAAGAGGCAAACCATGAAGTCGAACAATTTCTTTCAAGAATATTTTCGCAATGTGTAAGGCATCGATGTTTTAGAACAAGTGGAGAAAGTGAGCCATCTGGGAGTAACGATCCACTACCACGTATATCGCGTCGTGTCCTCTTAATATTTTTGGCAATCCAAGAACAAAATCCATGCTTAAATCTTGCCAAGGTTCATGTGGTATCGTAAGTGGCGTGTATAAACCAAGATTCTTCTTTCTTCTCTTAGAAATCTGGGCAAGTACGACATCGAGAAACAAACTCGTGCAACATCACGCTTTAAGCTCGCCAATAGTAACGATCTTCCACCATCAAAATGCAGTTTTATCTCTCCCAAAATGACCCGCCGCACCCCCGAATGTAGTTCTCTAACCACTTCCTCCCGTAAAGAGGTATTGGTAAACATAAACGAGTTCCCCAAAATAGATAGCCATCATGTAAAGAGAAATCTCGTGTAGTTTCAGGTTCTCGTCTGACCATTAGTTCAAAGATGATAGCGCCGAAAATCTTCGTGATCTAGGATAGTCTCTCTGAGCAAATCAAAGCCTACCACTTGCACCGACATTGAAGAAAGAAGATGCACCACACGACTAAGCGCATCCGTCTGCTTTATTCTCCACTCCCGCCTCGTGTTTAATAACGAATGTGTATTCTTGCAAAAATGAAACCCACTTAGCATGTCTGCGGGTTTAGCTTTTCGAGAATTTATGTATTTTAATGCTTCATGATCTCGAATGTAGTAAAAACTCTTTTCGAAATAAGATAGCCGCCAATACCGCAAGGCTTCGCACTATCGCATAAAATTCCCTATCATACGTAGAAGTACCTCCGTTTGCCTCATTCAATTTTCGTCGAAGTATGCTATCGGGGTGGCCTTTCGACTAAGTACACCTCCAATTCCAACATTTGACGCATCACAAAGCTTACTTCAAATAACTTTTGAGAAGTCAGCACGCAATACAGAGAGCATTACTCATCCGATTTTTGATTTCTTGAAATGCTTGTGTTTCGTTGCCTTAGTCCAAACAAAATCTCTTTGTTTCATGCAATCACATGGGTGTCACATGCTACCAAGTTGTGTATGAAACGTCGCTGTAGAATGTTGCACAAGCCATGAAAACTTTGTACTTCATTAATGAAGTGAATCGCCATTCACGTATAGCTTTTACTTTATCTGGATCAACTTCTACGCCTCTAGAAGAAATTACAAACCCCAAGAATATTACATGGTTACTCATAAACGAACATTTCTTCATATTGATATAAAGTTTGTCTTGGCGAAGAGTTCTCATGACTTGATGCAGGTGATCCAAGTGTTCTTCCTTGTTCTTGCTATAAATTAAGATATCGTCAAAGTATACCACCAGAAAACGACCAATAAAAGGCTGAAGTACTTGTGTCATGAAGCGCGTGAATGTGCTGGGTGCATTCGAGAGTCCAAACGGCATTACAAGCCATTCATAAAGGCCATCTTTGGTCTTGAACGCTGTTTTCCATTCATCTCCAGGCCTGATACGGATTTGGTGATACCCACTTCTCAAATCTATCTTTGAAAATACCATAGAACCAGCCATCATGTCTAACATATCATATAATCGAGGAATAGGAAATCGATATTTGATAGTAATCTTATTAATAGCTCGGCTGTCAACACACATTCGCCAAGTTCCATCCTTTTTTTGTCATTAGTAACGCTGGTACAGCACATGGACTTAAGCTTACACGAATAAACCCTTTGGCCAGCAACTCTTCCACTTGTCTCTTAAGCTCTGCATGTTCAGTAGGGTTCATGCGATATGCTGGAAGGTTAGGTAATTGAGATCCAGGCACAAAGTCTATCTCATGTTGGATGTTACGCAAAGGGGGTAGTTCCTTTGGTAACTCTTCAGGTGATACATCTGAGAATTCGGTCAATAATGTCTGAACTTCAGAAGGTATTTCACAAATGGTCGCTTTCGATCCTTCAATACGTTTTACTACTACGGCAAGTATCACATTTTTCTCCTTACTCTCTTTTATGAAAGGTTTCTTTGTTAAAATCTGAAGGAATTTATTCTTACTTGTAACCGGTCGTTTTGGTGAAGGTTCCTTATGCTTGTCAATCTCCGCATCAGTCATCGGGAGTAGAGTTACACACTTATTCTGATAAGAAAAGCTGTAGGTATTACTTTCTCCACAATGTTTCACTTTCCGGTCATAGAGCCAAGGTCGTCCAAAGGTCGTCCAAGTAGAATATGAGCAACTTTCATAGGAACTATATCACACAACACTGAATCTTGATAGTTTTTAAATGAGAACGAAACAAGACAACGTTGTGTTACTGGAATAGTTGAGTTGTCGATCCACGCCACTTTATAGGGTTGAGGATGTGGTTCAACCAGAAGTTTAAGACGTTCCACTGTTGATGCTGAAACTACATTCATACAACTGTCACCATCAATTATGAGCTTCTTGGCTTGAGTTCCACAACGAACCAACATTTGAAAGATGGAGGTAAGCCGCCAATCTTCCTCTTGAATTTTAGGAGCTGCTAGGATCCGTCTAACTATTGTAGCAAGCGAAACGTCCTCTTCTTGTTCCTCTAAATCATCAGCTTTATATGTCCCGAAATCATAGTCACCCCAAACATTTTCGTTCTCTAGTTGTTGTTCTTCAGACTCTGTTTCAGCACCAATATGCAGATTTTTCTTTGGGCAATTGTAGCTCATATGACCTGGTTCTCCGCACTTGAAACAACCATCATTATACTTTCCAATACCTTTAGGAGGCATGGCATTCTTTCCCTTCTGATCATTTGCCTTTGTATTAGATCCACTCGTTGGCTGCGTATATGGTGATCTAATATTCTGATTAGTTGCTGAAAACCTTTTATTTTGTGGTTTAAGGTATTCCTCCAAGTCAAGGGCTATTTGAAATGCATCTTCCACACTATAAACAGGTTGCCTCAGCAATTCTCGCCGTATATCAGCCCTTAATCCAGTCTTGAAACGTGCTAGGCTTTGGCGAGGATCTTCAACAATCTGACTTCGAGTTTTAATCTCATCAAATCGTTGCATATACTCTGTTACACTCGAAGTACCTTGCTTTAGATTAACAAGTTGCTCACACAGCTTGTCTTGGTAATTAATTGACATATACTTCTCGATGAGCTTTGTCTTCATCTCTTGCCATGTTCCTATAGGTTGTTGTCCCAACCTCCTCATATTTTCTTTAATTCCACGCCACCATACTTTGGCCAAACCAACAATTTTCATCTTTGTAAACCTGACTCGTCGCTCGTCCGACATATCAAACCAATCAAAGTATTCTTCAAGCGCAGCAAGCCAATCAGAAAATATTGTAGGATCAAATTTTCCTACAAAATTTGGAACATCAGTCTTCACTTTCTTCGTGATATCTCCAGTTGTATCACGTGGTTCAAAACGGCCTCTTTCTAGGACTTCCCTTGCCCAATTGATTGCAGGTTGACGCCTTGCTTCTGGGCCTCGAGCACGTCTTTCTGGTTGTCTTCCTCCTTCATGACCAGCAACCCCACCTGGATTATCTGGTATTACAGGTTGTTCACCTTCTGGTATTTCATCATTCACAACAGCTGGATTATCTCCTACTTCTGTACCTCGATTCCTTTCTTCCATAGTTTCAAGACGAATATCCATATTGTCTAGTCTATCCAGAATCTGAAGAAGTATTGCATCTCGCTCGTTATCCGGAACTTCTTGTCTGAACGGTCTTCCTGAACGAGTAGTCATGATGCAAACCAGGCTCTGATACCAATTGATGCAGAACGGAAGCAATTTTTTAAGCACACTCTGATTATGAAACGGTAAAGATAGAAAAGAAATTAAATAACAAAGCCTGGCTTTATACCAAGGCAACCGTAGGCGCACCTAGGTTTCTTGAGCGCACTCAAGGATTTGAATCACGCATATTCAAAGGAGCAATTATTTGCTAGAAAAAGTTTTATTAAACTCTCAAAAAATATCAGTCAATCAATAATCTGTTACAATGAAAGGAAGGCATATTTATAGGCCTTCCAAAATACTTAACAGGTACTAATTTTAACAGTCATATCTGTTATTAAAAACATCTGTAGGAAAAAGTCATGTCTATTGGCAGTTGGTTGCTGTTTAACAGGCAAATAACTGCCTTTTTTGTCAGATCCTTGGTTAAGCACTATTATGAAATAATTCTAACGTTCCTGTACCACATTATTCTGACTATAAGAATCCTAAACAAAAGAATCCTAAACAAAATAAAATTAAAACCTTTTACTCACTAAACTAAACCTGCTGCTGGAAAAGATCATCATATCTTAATTAATTACGCCAATTCCTAACTAGGCTCCATATCATCAAAGGCATCCCAAATCAGAACTTGAGCCTTAGAAGCATCTTTTCCACGTCTTGAGTGGCTGCTGCCACTTGTTTCTATCACATAGATAGTCTCATTTCCAAAATTGCTAAAAGTGTAAATCATTGAACTTCCAACACTGCCACCCAAAGGAAGAAGAGGGAGTAATAGAGTAATACTCAAACCTCATTTAGGTTACTGATGGAAATGAAAATAGGCTGTTAAAATGTTTATTGGTCAAATGGGACTATCATTATGGGACGGAGGGATTATTATTATAATGCTCTTGGAAAACTGCCAATCAAAAATAGACAAAGATGCTAAGTTTTTCTTTTTTTAAATCCTGGAGCATTTCTCCCCCCCCCCCCGATCTAGTTGATTCGCCGCATTTCATTTCTTTCTTGTCAATCTGCAATTTCGCTCACCGTAGCTAAAAAATGGGTTTCGTTTTTTTCTTAAGAAATTTATGTAATATTGGTATTCGAAAAGTAAGCTGCTTTATAGAGTTAACAAATCTTAGATAGATAAAACATAAGTTAACAAACAACAAATGTATAATTTCAGTGCTATTACTCCCAAGAGCTGACTGCATGCAAGGAGCTAACCCCAAGTAAGTCATTTCATGAGTCCTAAATTCATGTCTTCTTACATCACAGAGTAGTTGATAACATTTTTTTTTTAAAATAGAGTTCAGTTAGCTCAAAACAAACAATTAGTTTAGGCGTACCTTATTAACAGGAACATTATACTTCTTGCACCACGCATATGTGATTCTTGGGTCGATATAATATCTCTTAGAAGTACTTAGCTCCACAATAGTCGTCGTCTGTAATTTGCTTTTTTTCTCCTTCTCATTATTGAGCTCTTTTTTTTTTTTTGTAATCAGCAACTGTAACCTGAATGATGTTTTACAGTTTACAGTTTACAGTTTGTGAGTAAATTAGCATTTGTGATATAAACTTAGAGAAAAAATATATTACATTTTCTGTTGCCTCTTAACATCATTAGCATCATCCCCTAGCTTCATTGCATTCTCTGGTTTCCTCTTCTCCGAGAAAGATTCTCTTATTTCAAGTTTATACAATTCGCACTGTAATCCAAGATAAATTAGTTGTTTTACCATTGAGAATTTACTTCACTGTTTTCAAATTAACAATAAAAATAACTCACTTTTAGTTTCTTTATATTCGCAGACAATCTTTTCCTTTCAGCAAATTTTGAGTTACGCTGATGATTACAAAAAATTGCAACCTGCAACAAAAAGATATTACATTATAAATGTTAGATTTTTAGCTCAAGAAAAAGGAAAAACACTAGTGTAGGCATGTATGGTCTTACCTCCTTGTTTGCGTCTCCATAAACTTTCAACTTCTCACGAAGACGATATTCATCTTTAGTGTTTTCCTTTAACTGCAAATAGAGAGAGCAGCAAGAAAGTTAATGGAGGGCTAATATAAACTCCCTCCGCCCCACTAAAAGGTTCATCAATTGCCTAATTGAGCGTCCCATTAAAAGGTTCACCATTCATAAAATGGAATCAGCAATAATAATTTTATATTTGTGTGAGACCCACTAATTATCAATAAGCAGTAGGCAATCCACTTAACCATCAAATTAACCAAAGCCAAAAAAATTACTCCTTCCAGTCCATTTAGATTTGCCTACTGCCTACTGCTTATTGATAATTAGTGGGTCTCACACAAATATAAACTTATTATTGATGATTCCATTTTAGGAATGGTGAACCTTTTAATGGGACGCCCAATTAGGCAATTGATGAACCTTTTAGTGGGGCGGAGGGAGTTTATATTAGCCCTCCATTAACTTTCTTGCTGCTCTCTCTATTTGCAGTTAAAGGAAAACACTAAAGATGAATATCGTCTTCGTGAGAAGTTGAAAGTTTATGGAGACGCAAACAAGGAAGTAAGACCATACATGCCTACACTAGTGTTTTTCCTTTTTCTTGAGCTAAAAATCTAACATTTATAATGTAATATCTTTTTGTTGCAGGTTGCAATTTTTTGTAACCATCAGCGTAACTCAAAATTTGCTGAAAGGAAAAGATTGTCTGCGAATATAAAGAAACTAAAAGTGAGTTATTTTTATTGTTAATTTGAAAACTGTGAAGTAAATTCAAAATGGTAAAACAACTAATTTATCTTGGATTACAGCGTGAATTGTATAAACTTGAAATAAGAGAATCTTTCTCGGAGAAGAGGAAACCAGAGAATGCAATGAAGCTAGGGGATGATGCTAATGATGTTAAGAGGCAACAGAAAATGTAATATATTTTTTCTCTAAGTTTATATCACAAATGCTAATTTACTCACAAACTGTAAACTGTAAAACATCATTCAGGTTACAGTTGCTGATTACAAAAAAAAAAAAAAGAGCTCAATAATGAGAAGGAGAAAAAAAGCAAATTACAGACGACGACTACTGTGGAGCTAAGTACTTCTAAGAGATATTATATCGACCCAAGAATCACATATGCGTGGTGCAAGAAGTATAATGTTCCTGTTAATAAGGTACGCCTAAACTAATTGTTTGTTTTGAGCTAACTGAACTCTATTTAAAAAAAAATGTTATCAACTACTCTGTGATGTAAGAAGACATGAATTTAGGACTCATGAAATGACTTACTTGGGGTTAGCTCCTTGCATGCAGTCAGCTCTTGGGAGTAATAGCACTGAAATTATACATTTGTTGTTTGTTAACTTATGTTTTATCTATCTAAGATTTGTTAACTCTATAAAGCAGCTTACTTTTCGAATACCAATATTACATAAATTTCTTAAGAAAAAAACGAAACCCATTTTTTAGCTACGGTGAGCGAAATTGCAGATTGACAAGAAAGAAATGAAATGCGGCGAATCAACTAGATCGGGGGGGGGGGGAGAAATGCTCCAGGATTTAAAAAAAGAAAAACTTAGCATCTTTGTCTATTTTTGATTGGCAGTTTTCCAAGAGCATTATAATAATAATCCCTCCGTCCTATAATGATAGTCCCATTTTACCAATAAACATTTTAACAGCCTATTTTCATTTCCATCACTAACCTAAATGAGGTTTGAGTATTACTCTATTACTCCCTCTTCTTCCTTTGGGTGGCAGTGTTGAAAGTTCAATGATTTACACTTTTAGCAATTTTGGAAATGAGACTATCTATGTGATAGAAACAAGTGACAGCAGCCACTCAAGACTTATAAAAGACGTGGAAAAGATGCTTCTAAGGCTCAAGTTCTGATTTGGGATGCCTTTGACGATATGGAGCCTAGTTGGGAATTGGCGTAATTAATTAAGATATGATGTTCTTTTCCAGCAGCAGGTTTAGTTTAGTGAGTAAAAGGTTTTAATTTTCTTTTGTTTAGGATTCTTTTGTTTAGGATTCTTATAGTCAGAATAATGTGGTACAGGAATGTTAGAATTATTTCATAATAGTGCTTAACCAAGGATCTAACAAAAAAAGCAGTTATTTAGGCAGTTATTGAGCAGTTATTTGCCTGTTAAACAGCAACCAACTGCCAACATACATGACTTTTTCCTACAGATGTTTTTAATAATAGATATGACTGTTAAAATTAGTACCTGTTAAGTAGTTTGGAAGGCCTATAAATATGCCTTCCTTTCATTGTAACAGATTATTGATTGACTGATATTTTTTGAGAGTTTAATAAAAACCTTTTCTAGCAAATAATTGCTCCTTTGAATCTGCGTGATTCAAATCCTTGAGTGCGCTCAAGAAACCTAGGTGCGCCTACGGTTGCCTTGGTATAAAGTCAGGCTTTGTTATTTAATTTCTTTTCTATCTTTACCGTTTCATAATCAGAGTGTGCTTAAAAAATTGCTTCCGTTCTGCATCACTATGGGATAAAAAAAAATGTAACATCTTTAAGACGCAGTGAGTATAGATTAATATGTGTGTATGTGTGTATGTATATATATACACTCCCTCCGTCCTCCGTCCCGGCTCTAGCTGAAAGTTCAAAAATGAAGTGGGTTCAAAAATTAAGGAAAAGGTAAAAAAGGTGATGTGAGTAGATATAGTGAATAATGGTTGTGAGTATGACACATGGGGCCCACAAATAAAAAAGTTGTAAAAACTTTCCATTTTGGGATTTTGAACTTTTAGGTGGGACAACCTATATTTGTTTTTGCTTACTATATTCCTCGGTGGGTGGTCACAGGTGTTCAGCAAATCTCTAAGGGATAAGTTTGCTTGGGCTAATAAAACCAAGGAAAGCTTCGAATTCTAAGGTAACACTTTAGGTGGTGTTTAGTAATCATTTATAATTCTTCATTGTAAAAACATTTTTCTGTGAAGTAGCCAAGATTCACATGTATGTATACTTACAATATCCCACGCTGTTTCTCAAATCTTTATAAGTAAAGCCAAAAGTGATCTATATAAGCAAACAAAAGTGTCAACCCCATTTCTAAATTTCAGCCTATTTTGCAGGTTCTCCAAGGAGGGAGGGAGTACGGGTGGCGGTCTATTATGGAAAGATGTTGAAAGTCAAACGTGCAGGCTATTTCTTAAATGGAATCAATTTTTTTTTTGTAGAACTTAAATGGATATGGATATAGAGTGGATTTTAGCATTATTTGACTAACGAGCCATTGTAGTAGATGTTTATTGAGGTTATAAGTGTGCTTAATCAAGACCCACTTTAAGAAATCAGTATAATTGTCAATGTGTTCTATGGTATGACATTCTTGAGGTACCAACTGTTTGTTGCTTTGGCTCTCCTATTAGTGTCTGCAAGGAATTTAAACATTACAAATCACCTACCTACCTCCTTCCTTCTAGTCCCTCCTTATTTTAATTGGTCCACCTCACTATTACTATTTACACTTGCCTATCTCACCTCAGGTATATACCCAATTTTCATGTATCTTCCGGTATTTCTCTCTCCTCGGATTTTCTTCTTCAACCCCAATTTCAATTTACAAACCCATGAATTATAGGTTTTAGTACAATAACTCCATGACACTGTTCTTCATTAATCAAATAATTACAGGTTGCAATGTCTTACCATTGTGTGCATCCGATATTCTTAAAACTCATTAGATACCACAGAGATCCATTACAGATTGTCTAAAATTGAAATTGATCAAATTGTTGGTGTGTGGGGAGTTTACTACCGGTGATATCTTAAAAGTAAATAAGACTATTTTGGTGTATTGAGGTTTTTGAATCAAATTTGGTTACTTCTTCTGTCCCTTGACTCAACATCTGTCCTAGGTTCCTGGATGGACTACATGAATTATTTTATCCATTCCTTCAGTCCAATATGAGATTATGATGCGAAGTCCAATATGAGATTATGATACGCATTTGAACAGGAATATTCACACAATGGAAAAAAAAAATTAAAAGTTGAAGGGTAAAAACCAATTCACACTCGCAAATATGACATAATAGAGAGAGAGAGAGAGAGAGACTTACTCTATTATGCTAAGATCTGATGGAGATCTCTCATCCTCAATACCATATGTTATCTCATCCGGCTTTGATCTATCAAACCAAATAATGAACTAAATTTATTAGTACGATCACAAAAGATTGAAATCTACAGTTTGTATGAGTTAATGACAAAACTAACTAAAAATAGTTACAATTATTTTCGAATACCAATATAATTCATCCGTCCCGTACAGCTGTGTACTTTATTTCTAAAATCGGTAATAATGAGATTCACTTTTTATATTCAAAATAATATTTTACTTATTATTTTTTACTCTTTTCAATTTAAAATACTGGAGTATTTCCTCCGTCCCACTACAACCCGCACATTTACTTATTATTTTTTACAATTTTCAATTTAAAATACTGGAGTATTTCCTCCGTCCCGCTACAACCCGCACATTTACTATTTGCACACAAATTAAGAAAAATGTTAGTAGAGTAGAGTAGGTGCTAGTGTAGGTGATGTGAGTATTAAAAATGATGTATGAGAGAGAAAAGTGGGGTAGAAAATAATAAGTTGATTGGTGTTGTGAGTATAATAAAAGTAAAGTACGAGGGAAAATTAGTGGGTGAAATAGTAAAGATTTTTTGCCATTTTTGATAGTGTGCAGTATGACAATATTTTTTACTATCCCACTTTTACCCTCACATATTTTTCATAATCCCATTGTTACCCACTTCCGATATATTCACATATCATTAAAAGCCTACTGCGCACTCCTCTTCCATTAATGTGCCCTTCTCTTTCTCCTCCGTTCTCATAACCAAGAACTTAAGCCAAAGAACAAGACTCCGTTTCATGGAAGAGTTATGTTGGTCTATTTCCTGCTAGAACCATTATCTTAACAAACTAAGAATTTAATTTAGGTCTGCCATCAATGATTATAAACAACATATATGTATTGACTATTGATGGAACATCATCACTGGTTTTGTTATTCATTGGGGGGGGGGGGTTGTTGGATTAAAATAGCAGCTAATTCGTGTATTAAGGTTTCTAAATCAGATTTTAAGTACTCTGATGCAGATAAGTGGGTGAATTATGTTACACAGAGTAGTGGGTGAACTATGTTACATACGTAACGGAGCTATGCTATGTTACACACGCAAACACAGTAACATAGCATGGTAACATAGCATACAGTGGGTGAACTATGTTACATACATACGTAACAGAGCTATGCTATGTTACACACGCAATGTTACACACGCAACAGTAACACAGCAACAACACAGCAAGTTAATATAGTTTCTCATTTTTTTTCTGTTTCAATTTTGTTTTCTGAAGTTAAAATAGACATATGTTTGATAACTATTTCTATTTTTCAATTCACAATGATATGCAACACTTAAACACATTCAAAGTAAATAGTTGTACAATGAACCATGGAAAGAAGAGTGGCTTTCTCTAAAAAGAATAAGCAAGTTAATATCACTGCAGTAATGTTTGCGCAAAGAGAGCACTTACTATGAATAGTTGTATAATGACCCATGTAAGAAGATGGTCCAGACTTGGGCATTTCTTTTACAAAAGCATTTGATACCTGCAATTATTAGGCACAAAAGTCAGTATTTGTTTCCTAGTGACAAACACCGCCTCATTATCCACCACCGTCTCCACTCCCGCCACCAGATCAGTTCAAAAATTCCCTTTCAAACCCGTACTTAAGGAATTTATCTCCGAATCTATCAAACAACAGAATTGAATTTGAGAAGCAAACCCAGAAATCTCAACAAAAATACCGAATCATGCTCCCAAATGAAACAATAGAGAGAAAGAGAGTACCACATGAATGGCAGGATGTGGTTATTCATCTCCTCGGAAAAAAAAACCTAAGTGTCGAAGGGGTTGAAGGTGGTTCAACATGCTTAACAACCATGAAACTCACAGCATCCAACAATATATTTGATACAAACATAAAAATAAATACAGAATCCTCAGATGAAAAAGCAAACAATAAAATTACAAAATCACACTATGTTAAACTTAAAGGTGATATCAAAATAAGAAAAGATGAGGCGAATCTGGGTAAAGCGAACAGAAATTGCAAAGATTTTGGATAACCAAACAGTGAAAAGAAAAAAAAGAATAATGAAACCGAAAGAAGATATAAAACCAATGTAATCCACCATGTTGAAAGAAAGCTACATCCCAAGATGTGAAGCTATAAGGATTTAACTACGACAACTTAATGAAAAGGTAAATGTATATGAGTTCAACAAACAAAGTTATGATCAAGGATCAACACTGTACATAGCACTTAATTCAAAAAGGAGACAACGTTGACATTCCATACGGAAATTTAACTTTAAAAAAAATGAAATATTGCAGCTAATCTCAATGAAACACAAACTCATTAAGTCACACAACCAGATTCATCAACCAAAAAATTTAATTTCTTTTGTGATGCATATCTGTATTTGACTGACTAAACATCAATGGTTTAGTTTTACATTATCAATCTTTTTCTGTTTATTAATTTTGTTAAATTAAAAAAAATATTTGTTCATTATTAAAAAAAAATAAAAAAAATACAAGTAGCTGCTATTTGGAGTTGTTAATAAGGAAATGCATTTCCTTAGAGACAAAAATCATTGTGGTTCATGGATACGTTTTACCCAAAAACAAATTGCTCAAAGAGAGAAAACAATCAGATATTTAAAATCCAAAATTCATTAACAGAATGATAATCGTATGATGGAAATGCATTCACCCATTCCTTTTTATATTCCAATTCCGTTTCATTTTCGAGAGTAAAATGTGTTAATACTTTTGCAGGTTGGAGCGGAAAGAACAACTGACAAGCATCAACTGATATGAATGCAGGCTATAAAAACATAGCAAAAACTGTTTCTTTTTTGTTAAAGTTTGAATCTTTTATGGTTCGTCTCCTCTATTTTTTTATCTCAGATTAAAGGGAGTGTCGTTCGGTAGTTCTAAATGTCGATTTCGGAGGTTATTTTGATAAAAGTTTGAATCTTTAGCCTTTTACATCAAATAAAGGGTGAATTACTAGGAAATAGGCCTTAGTTGAGAATGTATTGTGAGTATTCAACTCAATGATTTAGATTTTAAATACTGATTCAGATCAAGATGCATTTGTTATGGTTATATGAGAGAGAGAACATAAAGAGAAATCGTAAAGAATCAAACTTTGCAGTATTGCACACTCAAAACGAAGCTAAAAGAAAACAGAGAGATCGAAAGACTTACGTTATTCGAATTGTTGTTTGATTCATGGTAGTATGATGTAGACACTGCTCTGTTTCCGGTAACAGAGAGAACACCTTCGGACATGGATAACTCCATTATACCGTTGGCCTCAGATCCAAGCCGATTTGGGATGAATGAACACTCCGTCAATCTCTTCGATCTGGAAGGAAGGAGGCAGCCTCAGATCCAAGCCAATTTTAGTAAGAGAAGAGACGATGAAAAGAGATAGAAAACCTCTTGATTGTTATGTCCATGGAGCCGGAAACGGTTGCACAAGACATAGAGAGGTTGAGGGAGATGAATCAGAGTTTGAGAGCATGATTAGGAGTTGTTTGAGGCTAAGTTTAACGAACAGCCTCAGATCTAAGCCGATTCATAGTATCTCGTCCCAACGATGAATGAACCAACGGTTGCAGAAGACAAAAGACTAATGAACGCTCCATTTCATCTCTGTTTTTTTTTTCATTTGAGAATATGATTCGGAGTTATTTTGTCTTCTGCAACCGTTCATTCACCCTGATCTGGAAGGTGGCAGCCGGTGAGGGAAGTGTAGTTGAAAGTTAAAAGATTTTTTGTGGCCGTCGACAACGATGAATTTGATGCCGAAAGTAGGTTAGCGGCGGAAAGGAAGACATAGATATAAAAGAGAGAGAGAGAGAGGGGGGAAGATTTTCTAGAACTAAATGTACTTTCTCCATCCGGCTACAACCTGTACAGTTTGACTTTTTTATCAATTGAATCAATTTTTAATCATAATTTTATGAATATCTAGATATCTTTATGCAATTTAAAAAATAGTTATTGATAGTATTTCTAATGGTGAAGCAATAACAATTTTTAAAATTACATAGAAATATTTAGATATTCATAAAATCATGATCAAAAATTAATTCAGTTGATCAAAAAAGTCAAATTGTGCGAGTTGTACCGGGACGGAGAGAGAATGTCGAAAGGTTTGAGTCTTTAGTGTGTGTGCATGGTAACTGGGTTGGGCTAATTAGTGGTTGGATTAGGATTTTTTATTAGCTGGCTGTGTTAATTAATGGCTGGGTTAGAATTTTTATTTAGTGGGTTGGGTTAATTAGTACCGTAGGAGTATCTTTTAATTTTTTAATTGTACAATAAATACAGTACTATTCCGATTTTTTTTTCAAATAATTTTTTTTTTAAATTTTATTTACCAAAATAACTTACTATTTAAACTATTGCCCAAAGTGGGCCTATTTTTATTATTCGCTACATTGTGGAGCAATTAAGGCTATATTCGCCTCACAGTGTAGCGAATATAAGGTCATTAATTTCGCCAGTTCGTAATAATTAATTACATATTAATCACATATTAATCGCTCCACAGTGTGGCGATTTATTCTTATAATCGCTTCACTGTGTAGCGAATTTTGCTTTTACTTTTTGTGCAGATAAGGCTTGTCCAGATTCATTCATTTATACTTCATACTCCGTCCCTCTTCCATTCATTCTCATATTCTTCTCCTCCTCCTCCTAGCAAACCCTCAATCTTCTTAATTCAAATTCGATTAAACAAAATGGATCCAAATTCCTCCCGTGTTATTTCTGGTCCCGCCGGTGCCGTAGAGTCCGCACGTCGCCAGAAAAGACTTGATCGTCAGAGCTTATCTTCGCAAGAAACCCCGATCGCAACACAAGAGTATATACGGAGAGCGATTGAAGATCCAGTGAAGGATGAAGCTTTCCAAGAGGGTCCTTGGCTCTCTGCAATGGAATTTCTCACTGAAGCCGGTACATATTATCCGTTGAGCTCTATCAAGAAGAAATGTCATATTGTTTACAGGGTGGATCAGGTATACTATCAAGATTAATTATAGTTAAATGTGTGTAAAGATAATTTATTTATTACATTTTTGTATGTTGTATTAGGTTGTTGCTGTTATCAAGTCCTGCTCACGAAATGAATTTGGTGATCTTATGGTGACTTTAAAGGTATTTATATTAGCTTAGTATGCTTTTTATCATGGGTGAAATGTGTTTTAAGTTACTAACTGGGATAAAATTATTAGGATCCTACGGATACCATAGATGCTTCTATTCATAGGAAAGTGTTAACTGAGAGTGAATTTGCAAATGATATATCTGTCGGTTGTGTTCTGATACTTCAAAAATGTAAAAACTTACCATAAACTCTAGGCAAGGGGTAACCGACCGATATTCAGACTGCTCTACATGAGTGAGGTTATGCACAAATATACACGTTATGCTCCGATACCACATCATATATGGATCGGTGTAATGCATATCGTGAAAGCCTGGGATCCCGGAAACCCGAAGTTGTCGCCGCTGTTCCCATAGTGCAATATACTCCTGATGGCGGTCGCTCCAAATCACGACATTGTTTCCCCGCCTATCACATCTGTGCAAGTCTGGACGAGTGTTGCATGATTTTGGGACCCCTTGCAGCAGGCCAAACTGCCTCAGAACGCGATCCGACAAATGCCACTCAATCCTCTCAAAGCATACAAGAGGCACCCGCGCCAACCATATGTCCTGACCCTGAAGGCAGTAGTCTGGAGCGTATCTATTTGCATAAGGCTGCCACACAACCTGATCATCGGTTAGCATGGCCAGCTGATCACGATAGCCTCTCAGGTTATGTGCAGTAACCTCCTTCAGATACAATGATAAATGGGCCCACCTGAAATTTCATAAACAGAATCTGTAACGACCCTAACCCTAGACACCTATTTTAGTATCATATTATATGCTTTTATATTAATTGTTGACTTTAGGTGCTTTTAATATTAATGTTAACCTTATGTGTTTAATTATGTCTTTAATTTCTTGATATTAAGATAAGATGGTTGAGAAATAATTTTAGAACCTTAGGATTGCTAGAGAAATTAAATAGAGCATCTTGGAGGAAAGATAAAAATAGAAAATAGATAAAGTTTGAAATGAGGTTAAAATGTATAGGGTAAAGAATTGGAGTAGGGAGTTTAAATTGAAAAGATTGAAAGCCTCAATTATTTGGCATGGGAGAGGGGGGCCATACTCTCCCATACTCTCCCTCACCTCTCCTTTCCTTTAAAGTCAACATCTCCCTCACCTCCTCCATCCTCCTCATTCTTCCCTTTTCTTCTTCCTTTTCCCTTCATTTCCTCCATAGAAACTCCTCCATGGAAGCATCCTTTCCAAGTTCCTAGAGAAGTCAATTCTTCTCCATTTTCCAATTCAAGTGTACTTTCGTGTTCGGGGTGAAGAGAGGAGCACATCAAGCTAAGAAAATCTTCATTCCATCTCATATTTGCTAGGTAAGTTATTATGACTTCCTTCTAATAATTGTTCACTTTATGTGTTGTTTAATATGTTGTTGAAAGTAAAGGATTTTGGGTATTTTTGAATAATGTTATTTGGGTTAAAATGGTTTAATCAAGGTTGAAATGATTTTAGTTGTAAAATGGTGATCTAAGATTGAAGGAGAAATGGTATAGAGTAATTATGAATGTTAATGAATTAAGAGTAAGTATTGAATTTGAATTTTAGCCAATTTACTAGAATTAGAAAGTGAAGAAAATGGTTTATAAGAAATGGTTATATGTTAAAATGAAATAAGGCTTTGGTACTAAAGAATTTTGGGTTTAATGTTGAAATGTGTTGGAATACTTTCTTGAGTGGAGAAATTGTCTAATAATCTAAACATAAGATTTATGTTCATGGAGGTTGATAAAGAAGAAAGAGTAAGGTTTAAATGGAGATAGGAAGGTTATGAGTAAAACCACTAAGGATTAAATGGATTTAATCTATCTTATGTGATTAGGAATGATTTAGTATGGGATGGGTAAAGTTAGAAAGATCTTCCTAGGTTCACCCAAAATAAGAAGGATTAATAAAAGGAAAAGAAAATATGTGTAAAGGGGTTAGTGACCGGAGTATGGCTGAAAATCATCTTGGGCGGTCGCCCCTGGGGATCTTGGGCGGTCGCCCATGTGTCCAGACCTTAGCCTTCATTCATTTCCCTCTTGGGCGGTCGCCCATAGGCTCTTGCGCGGTCGCCCAACTGCTCAGGCCCTTCATCCCTTTTTAACCCTACTTGGGCGGTCGCCCATGTCATCAGAATTCTCCCCGGTTTTCCTTTGTACTGATTTTTACCAACAACCACTTAGCTTGATTTCTAACCACTTCAAAGTAGTGGAAACTAATCTACCGGATATGAATTAATCCTTTTTAACCTAAGTTAAAGTAGAATACCTTAGCTAGGCCATGATGTCTTATTTGGTCAAAATGGAATTTTGGGAGTAGTTAAATATTGTTCGAAAAATGGTGGATAAGCTTGATTCGTAACTTCACCAAAGTGGTTCAAACTTGGGAAGTAGGTCTTGCACTTTTATTAAGATTATTCAAGGTTGAGTAATGACTTCGTAGAAATGGTTTATGGTTCAGGGTGGCCTTAATTGCTCCCATACATTTGGTGATTAGTTTGAATAGTGTAGAGGCTATGAGTTACACTATTGCGTTAGTAATGAATGTATATGTATTACATCGTTGTACTGTATTCCCTGTGTGGATTATTTGGCATATTGATATATTGTATCCCAGTTGTGGATTATCTGACATGTTGATTATATTGTATCCCGGTGTGGATTATGTGGTTATATTGTTACCTTAATTGAATTCATATTCATTGATGGTATTATGCTTAGTGTATTAAATGAATGTTGCACTATAGTATTGATTTAACATGAGTATATTTTACCATGTTGTTATATTATTATCCCTTTTTTGGATTTTATTTCAAGTAACTATTATGTGCTTGGATATTACATGTGATTAGGGGGTATAATGGAATTCAATCAATTATTGATTTGTTCTATAAGTGATTGAAGGTTTATCATACCTGTGACCTCTCCCCTCTGTGGCCACAGAGTGGGTGTGCTAGCAGCTGTATTGAACCAAAAGCCTTACAGTCCGCTGCGATTTGGTGATTAGGGGGAATGCTTCTGTATTAAGCCAAAAGCTTTACAGATAGCGATAATATTGTTGGATACTCTGATTAAGTATCTGATTTTCTTATATGGATCTCTGGAGTATGAGTCCTATAAGCGGTGAATGTGCTGGAGGCAATTCACCAAAGAGTGGAGTTTTACTCCCACGTTGTACGACTTATTGTTCAGACGGGAAATGTAAAATGAGGTAACGTAAGGTGTTTACCGCTTTAATAAAGTGCTATGTGTAACCATGCTATGTGTTGCATCTTATTTGGCATCTTGTTGCATTCATAATAGCTTATTGAGATTTATTCTCACCCCTTCCCTTTTACTGTTTTAGATTGTCTTTGAGACGGTGGCCCGAGCCAGTGAGGCCGGGGAAAGAGTTTGAACTCTTGCTTTTGGGACTTGTCAGGATAGGTATATGAGTAGGTTGTCGGGAGTTCTATTTAAGTATTACTCTTTTATAAGTTGTATGGAAAAACTCTTTTGTTAAACAATGTTAATCAGGGTTTTCAATGTAATTGATCAGGTTATGGTTTATTGAATTATTTGTTGAAATTCCTCCGAGTGGAGATATTATCAGTTGACTTTATTTTGAAAGTTTGAGAATTGGGTTTCTTTTAAAGTGGAATAAAAGTTTTAAAAATTTAAGATGGATTTTCCTAGTTTGAGCTCCTCAAGCTTGGGATACGCGTTAGGTCCCGGGTTGGGGTGCTCACAGTTGGTATCAGAGCTTAGTTTAGAGGTCAAGGGTAGATGTCTAAACTAAGGGGGAGTGTGTGGTAATTGACGCCGAGTGTTTAGTGCAGGAGTTTGTTCTAATGGCTGGAAACAATGATGACCAGCGAAAGTTTCTAAAAAATGAAGGATGTTTAAATTGTAGCCTCATAGTCATGGTATTTTAATAATGAATTCAAATGGTCTTGGGTTGAATATGGGAAATGTTGCAGGTGGGTTGGTGCATTTTACTTGGATTGAAATTTGTTAAATTAGTTGAGATGTGGTATAGTGAAGCTTTGGTATAGTATTGATGTTAAGAAAAATGATTTAAGTATGTGGTATTGTCTAGGGTTCCTTTTAATGAAGTTGGCTAAGTTGTAAAGTTGTTGTTATATATGTTGTACGATGCTATTATTACCGTATAAATGATTATTAATAAGTTTGACAATTTGTTTCGCTGTTGAAATAATGAAAGAGGGGTTTGGAAATGAGTAAAGTGATGGTTTGATAAAATATAGGTTAGTAATTGAAAAGAGTATTATAAAGGTTAATATATGGTGAAGAGAGTATTGTTGGGTGGCTTGTGATGTATAAAAATAATGAAAATAACTTAGGTAGTGGGTGAATGAATATGGCGAATAGTGATAATAAGATATGAGTTAATGTGGAAAGATAGAGTAATAGGGTTATATGGCTTGGAGAAGGTATGTGGTATCATTTGAGAACCTTATAATTAAAGTTGACTCAATGGTATAGTTGTTGTTGAATTATGGTTATATATGGTATATGATGTATTAGGTGATATACATGGTGGTTGTAATGGTTAGTCAATTAATAGGGCTTTGGAAATAAGCAGGAAATGGTGGTTTTGGAATGAATGTGGTACGGTTGATATTCAAAGTGATTGGGAATTCTGTATCCATTTTAGTTAAGTTAGAATGATCATGAAAGAATGTGAAGAAAGATTTAGTAATAGCAATATTGACTAGGGTAAAATAGTGTTGTAAAGTGAAGGTCTAAAGGTCGAGTATGTGTTTCGGATATAGGAGAGATAGCTTCCTCGAAGTCACTAGAGGTATATTACATGTCTCGAAGTTAGGGATCATATTTTATAGACCCTGTTTCATATCATTTATGTTTGACATCACATTTTGCTTCTATGTGGCATACATTGCTTGAGATTTTGTTTTATTGTTAGAGGATTCTGCTCTCATGAGAGGATACCTCGAATCTCCTTTGGTTTACCACGATGATGATGTGGTATAACTGGGCATGGATTGCCAGTTGATTTGGTATGATTACCGATTTGTAATTATGAGATATACTTGACCTGGAGAGTTAAGTAGTTGTTGTGCATTGGTAGACTATCCTAAGAGGTGAGTCTCCTTTTCTATACCTAATTTGATTATATTGGTATTTGATATAGATAAATCTTTATATGGTATTCTTGTTATATAAGCATTAAAGACAGAAAGTTCTGGTTAAAAGTGTGAAGGATATTGGATATTTGTTAGACTTGGATAAGAAGTCTTTCCGGAAATTTTACGTGCTAGTTGTGGGTAGATGGTAATTGTGTTTCCATAAAAGTATCTCATGTGTTGATTCTAAGTATGATAATCAGAATTTTAATCCTTATTTTGATGGCTTTATGGTAATTAGGATTGATGGTCTCTTTGTTAATTAAAGTTCCGGGAAGATCATGAAAATCATTTGAGAGTTGGGTTAATGATTCCTTGTGAGGAGTCCTTGTATGCAAAGTTTAGCTAGTGTGAGTTGGCTCGAGAGGATTCCAAATTTTGGGTTCTATAGTCTCAAACTTGGATGTTACCATGGATCTTACGAGAATTGAGTCCATGATCTTGGGGTTGGCAAGTGCTATCGAAGGAATTTTTAAGGAATTCTTGAGAATTGAAAGATCGTTGCTTTAATTAACTCTAAAGGATGTATGAATGGTGTGGGATGTAATAAGGATGAATCATATTGATAGAGATGGAGAATAGATTGGCTATAGATCCGATCCTTACCTTACCTAGTGAATGTGAGGACTTTGTGAAATTTTAAGTGTGTAGTGAAGGAAGATTAGGTTGTGATATGATGCAAAATGAGAAAGTGATAGCGTATGTTTCGAGGAAGTTAACTTAGATAAAGCGAAATTTTCTTATTCCCTATTCGAGAGTGGTTGCAATTGTGTTGCGTTATTTAAGTAGGAACCTTATCTTTTGAAGCTCCCTTTGAGAGTTGATACTGATCCTAAGAGTTTGAAGAATTTAGTTACTTGAAAGGAAGAGATTAGAAGACTATCTAGATTCTTGAAGAATAGGTTGTGGGTTGTGTGATGGACTTCCTTTCAAGTTGAGAAGTTAATTAATCTTAGCAAGTTTGCGTATAATAATAGTTTTTAGTTTAGCATTGAATGGGTACTTGTAAGTACCCAAATCCGGATCGTCCAAATCCGTCAGAAAGTTAACCGAAATCCGTTAACTGGCCCGCTCCAGGTTAACAGAAACTCGTTAAACTCCCGTTCTTTGTGCCAACGAGGCGTCTCGGGGCGCCCCGTGCATCCCGACGTCGAACCGTACTTAGCACGTGACATCTCACGTAAAAGTATGGCTTTCCACAAAGCATTTTCCGGCACTTTCCGGGCGTTTCGGACATTTCCTGTTATTTTAAAAACGGACAAAACCGGGACCGAGGGACAAACTCCCACACTTACGGTGAGTCACGGGACACGTGTCTGCCATGCCACCTCCCTCTAGTCACCCTTCAATCAATTTCAAGGAAAAGACCAAAATGCCCCTGGTTTGCAAGCCAAGTCGGCCGGACTCCTTTGTGCACTTTTCTGAAATTGCCGGCAAGTCCCAGTTTCCAAAATTCCCAAAACCCACGAAATTCGGTCCAAGTCCGAGGACTCCTACCGCAATTTTCACCCTATAAATAGAAGTTCTTTGTCAAAGGCAAGAAAAGGATGATTTCACACCAAAAAATCACATACCCCACGGTCCAAACTGGTTTTCACCCCTCCCGAGCTCCCGTTTTGTCTCGATTCGCGTGAAACCTTCGTATTTCGATCAAATACGCACCCTACAACTTCGAAACAACCTTTCGAATAACTTTCCGTGTCTCGTGCACACCTCCCGAGCCAAAGGAGTCGACCCTAGCCATAGGTATAACTCCCTCTCTCTGAATCTTCCGTTCCGTCTCGGTTTACGCGCCAGTCGCTATAAGCTGTTTCGAACGTCATTATCAAAATGTAGACGCCTATGTCTAACGGGGTCCGATACGTTTAGCCCCTCGATCCTCTTCTCTTTCCGTAAGAGAAGTAATCACGGAGTTAAAACGGCGTTCCGACCCCGTTCCGTTTACTTTCACGTCATTTACAATGCCGAGCCGTTTGGCCTCGTTGATCGTCATTTACAATTCCGGGCCGTTTGGCCTCGTTGATCGTCATTTACAATTCCGAGCCGTTTGGCCTCGTTGATCGTCATTTACAATTCCGAGCCGTTTGGCCTCGTTGATCGTCATTTACAATTCCGAGCCGTTTGGCCTCGTTGATCGTCATTTACAATTCCGGATCGTTTGATTCCGTTGACACCGCTTTAAATACTTGTCATTTTACAAGTCCGATCCGTTTGGATTGTGATAGTATTTACTTTTCAAAGTCAGTCGCAACCCGATTCGTTGATCGCATATCATTTAATACGCATTTTTCCCGTAAAAATCGTTAACAATGTAATGCCCGGTTCAAAACCGGAGTTCGTCCGTCGAACTCTCTTTCAAAACGCGAAATGACGTTCGGCCTCCGAATGCTCATCTTCAAACTCAAAGCCGCCATTTGACACTTAAAATCATTTAATACGCATTTTTCTCGTAAAAATCGTTAACAATGACTCGTACGGTTCAAAGTCGACGTTTGCCACGCAAACGCTCATTTCAAACTCAAAATCGACGTTTGCCACGCAAGCGCTCATTTCAAACTCAAAGAGTCGGCGTTTGCCACGCAAGCGCTCATTTCAACTCAAAGTCGGCGTTTGCCACGCAAGCGCTCATTTCAACTCAAAGTCGGCGTTTGCCACGCAAGCGCTCATTTCGCTCATTTCAAACTCAAAACCGACGTTTGTCATTCAAACGCTCGTCTTTTCAAACAAAGTCACCTAATCAACGTTTGTCATTCAAACCAAGATTAAGCTTGTCATTCAAGTCCCCATTTCAAAACACACACACACACACGATTTCGAGAAAGGTAGAAAGACTCGTCATGCGAGGCGTTTCGGGCGATCTCGTCATACTCTACCCGAAACGTAACCTGCCCTCCGAACCTAACAATCTACGGTACTAAAAAGCTTTTTACTCGTTTTCTTTGCCAATAAAAATGATCCCCTTTTTCAAAAAAGCCTTTTCCTAAGTTTTTGCTACCAATAAAAACGACACCTTTTCACAATAGCCGTTTCTCAACGTTTGGGCTCAAAATACAAAACCGCGTGGCGACTCCTCATTCTGCTCCTTCCCGTGAAGCGAGGTCTCGAACACCAACCCTCCGCGAAAGACAACCGCCTTTTCCGCCGCCGCGCGCGAAAGATCGGGTAATTTCGGTTGGCGACTCATTTGGGGAAAAGATACTTTTTCAAAACTACCGATGTTTTCTAAAAAGCCTTCCGTGGGTCAAACTTTCGTTTACCCTTCCTCGTTTTTCGTGTGCGTGTGTTACTTTAAACCTCGAACGGTTTTTGTTTCAAAAGGCATTACATTGTCAACTTTTCAAAATCTTACCATGTTTGTGCATTCCCATTCATGTTTGATTTTCATCTTTGTCTTTTGAGCTGTGCATCATAAATTCTTTAAGACACATTACGAAAAATCTCTGTTTTACTCGGAAAAGAATTTTAGTGACCGCACACTACGCGCACTTCTTGCCTCGGAACACCGCACTTCACGTGCACTTGCGCCTCGGTACACGCACACTACAACCCTAACCGGGATGGCCTTATCGGTTGCACTCCGATTGGTGCCGAGACACCTTTCGGGCGCGCGGGGTCGTCCCAAACATCCCATCCTAGCCCGTGTAAGCCATGCACTCCTTTGTGTCACACTTTGTCCAAGACCCAGGTTGGTTTTGGCTTAGCTCGTGTCATAAAGCCTAAGTGTATGTTTTCACGCCGGGCCCGCTCCGAGTCAAGCTCGAGAGTTTTAGACCAAAGGTCGTTCCCGACCCGAAGTCTTGAGCTTTTCGGCCTTGACTTTGACGCGGAGCTCTGTAGAAAAAATATACAGAAGGTTGAATGTGACGCCGTGTCACCAAACCTCGCCGTATGTACCGTGCCGGCCACAACTTGGCCAACGCTAAAAGCTAAGGTCTCTCGCACAAGCGAGTCGGAGAAGGTCATGCCCAAATTTTGGCACGACTCCCGCCTTAACTTAAGGACGTTGACCTCGGCCAGTGGCCCGTACGCCGCACACGTCGAAAGTTTGCGTGATCGGCTAGCCTTAAGTTCACTTTTTCCTTTGTCGGTGGAACTCGCTTGCCTTATCGGACCTCGCTCGGGATAGTCCGTCTGAGAAAGATGATCTACAATGGAAACGAGGGGCTTATAAGCGTAGTGACGAGATCCAGCTGATTAGAGCTCTAGGATTAGTTGCGAAAAAGAAGACACGCTCTTTTCCAACCAATTAGGACTACGAGAAAACGCGCTTTAAGTAAACTTTAATCGGTAGCGCACATTGCACAAGCCCGAAAACCTTGAGCCAAATACCCTTTTCCGAAGCCTAAACCCTTCCTTTCGTTCCTGCGGCGAGCGAGAAAGTGGTTCAGATTTCCGGGTCGGCGCCTTGCCGGGATCACGATAACGGCGGCGTCGAGACGGTTCTTCGGTTCCCTCGGTTCCCTCGGCCAGAATTTCCGACATGTCTAGCTCAGAGAAATCGTGACGGGGAAGGACCCCCGCCACCGGTAACAGATATGACATTGGAAGAAGCCATCGGGCTTGTGAGGTTCACAAGAGGCGAGAAAGAAGATCGGCAGAATTTCGTGGTACGGCTTACGAATGAGCGTGGTATAGCGGCTATCCCAGGTCGAGACGGTACTTTTGTCTGGTAGAGGATGACGATTCCCAAAACCAGTTCACCAAACCTTCAATCGGGTTCCTCCCCGCCAACTTACGGGATGCCTTCGACGAGGAAACGGCCGACCTAGGCTCCATGTTGCCACCTCTCGGAGCAACCACTGTCAATTTTGGTCGGCCAGGTGCTACACCCATCACTCAATATCACCGGCGCACCATTTGGACCATCTCGAGGATGCCAATATCCCTCGGTACCCTCCGGGTTCGTCCCGTTGCCTATACACGAATCCACTAAACAGGGGACAAACCGTCTGATTCGAAAAGGCTCCGTATATTCTCATATACCAAGCCTTCCACCTCCAATCACTACCGCTCACGTGGTAGCACCGGCGCCGAGCCTCACGGTCCACCACTGGACCCAACCTTAGCTGGATGGTCGAGCGGATGAAAGACACGAAAGCCACCATGAGCGGCTCAGCGAGGAAACGTTCAAATCCACGAGATCAGGGAATGGTCACGCCTCTCCTGCCAAGTTCGAGAATGCCGGAGATGGACCGATTCGATGGAACCGAATGTCCTCAAACGCACGTCGACACTTACGTTCTCGGCATGAGAGCAAAAGGAGCAACCCTCCGGCAAATGGCCGACCACTTCCGGCATACGCTCAAAAGCTCGGCGTTACGATGGTTTACGAGGTCAAGCTGCGGATCGCCACACACAGGAACAGATCGGTAACATCTTCTGGGCAGTACGAGATCCAACTTAGAGTGGGAAACAAGTCGCGAGGACTTAATCACCCTTTGAGCGAAAGCGGATGAAAGTGTTGGGGAATTCTACAAGAGATGGAGTGGAAACTCTCAGAAATCATGGAGCCACTCTCGAGACGAACAGATGCGGATCTTCAAGTCTTGCTTGAGACCGTCCATCGAACTCTCATCAGTCACAATTTCTTCCCGGATCTCGGGCCATGGTCAATGCCGGCTCACGGTTCGAGAAGGATCTCAAGGAAAAGTTGGCTCTTGCACGGCCGTACGAGATACCGCTCAGCAGTGCATTCAATCTGCACAGGCCCCGTGGCAAAGGGAAAGATACGTCACGTCAACTACGTCCATCGGGGACAACGGTCGGGTAACGAAACCCCGAGTCCCGCAAAGCAACAATTCTACTCGAAGCGGCTGCCGTACACTTCGACAAGTTGGACATGCCAGCTGAGCAAGATCTTTGGAAGGGCTAATCAAGGAGGGTCTCCTTAAGCCCGTGGCCAATTACAAACCCAAAGTTCCCGTAGCCAATGCGGACAAGAGCAAATCTGCGCCTTCCATCGGTATCACGGCCATACCACGACAAGCTGTTTGGGGTTACGATACGAAATCCAGAACTTGATAGAAGAAGGCAAGTTAGAGCGCCCCGTGGGCCCAATACGATCGGGAATCCCTTTTCGAATAATAACGGCGTGAACTCCATTGAGTGGGTGCCCAAGAAGTGTGCTACGAGAACCGGTTTCTCCGCCTCTTTCAATTTGGATCCTCCTCTAATGTTCACATCGGCTACGATGTTTGTGATTGCGCTCACTTTGCACAGGTACGAGTCTCGGCTGTCAGGAGCAATCCTCAGAAAACGAGAAGAAGAAATCCTCTCAACGGCAGGCGAGAGAAAGATACGAAGCCGGAGATACCGGTGTAGGTACACTTGGAGAACCCTCCGGGAGGTTCGACTACTACGTACTTGTACTCCGGCCAGTCCTCTTTGCCTCCGGGCCATGCGGCTCTAGAGCGAGACGGGGGTGGGAAAGCCGAAAAGCCAGTGAAACCGAGTCGGACCACGGAACAGGAATACCTCGGATCTTGATAGTCTTCTTGCCCGATCGAAGCCTAACCCTCCGCGGGATCGGCCAAGATTCAACTTGTCCGGCTTCCGAGCTCGGACCGGTAAAGGAAGATCAAGGTCGGCTTGGCAATCGCACTCGATCAATGTGCTAACCAAGGGCGGCAGCCGCCACGGGCGGCCTCAACATACTCTGAGGTTCCAGCCAAAGGCTTTACCTCGCAAGAGGAAGACGAGGAAACGGATGGGTGGATGACTCTCCTTCTACGGATAGAGACGAGATCTACGACTCCCGCTGTATGGCGGCATGATCACATTACGTGATGAAGACTTACCGAGAGACGCCTCGGGAGCACAACGAAGCTCTGTACATCACTCTCAAACTCAACACCATATCACTCCCGGAGTATTGGTAGATAACGGGTCAGCCGTTAATGTCCTCCCTCTCGGCATGATGCGAGCTCTCCGCATCCATGAAAGCCATTTGATACCGTCTACTCGGACTATCGAGGCCTACGACAACTCGTCTCGTCCCATCACAGGGACGGTGACTCTGGAACTTTGGTTCGAAACCCAAATGGTGCCGGCAAAATTCCACGTGATGGACATTCCATCCGAGTTCACGGCTCTTTTGGGACGCCCTTGGCTACACCACATGAAGGCCATAGCTTCCACTCTCCATCGGTGCGTCAAGTTCATCAACCGACGGGGAGATCTCGAAGTCATCCGAGGACGGTTTCCTCATAGGAAACGAAGCGAGACGAGTAGAACGTGTCCGCACTCGGGCACGGGGTTACCTCCTTCGAATCAACGAGGGACTACGGGGCAAATCTCATCGAGAATCCTCGAGTCAGGAGATGCTAACTATGTAAACGTACTCGAGCGGGCGGACCACAGGCGGTCCGATACATCCAAGTTCAGCTGTCGTTTCCAACACTTGGAGCGGGTGGAAGGAAACGGCTGAATATCGCCATGATACGGGCACATAAACCCCGAGTCTCCAATCGGAGATTCGTCGGCATTCTCCAAACAAACTCTCGGCCCCGCCCGGTGAAGAGGTTTTTGTGATAAAGGTCAACAAGCACCGTCATTCTCGTGATGAATGCATGGAAGTTGTATGGGGCGTCCTCACGAGGAACTACCCTCTGCACCCCTCTTCTCCAACGAAGAGCATGATGTTTTCCTAGGCTGCTCCGGCAACGCAACTTTGACGCAATACGTCCCTACACAGATTGAGCGATCGGATGACGATGAATCTGGACTCTCCGGAGTCGAGGACGCGCGGACCCGCAAGCGAGACCTCCGCATTCACATGCTCGGTTTTGAGGACGGAACTCCTTCCGATCGGGTCACCTACGACCAAGGTTCCAATACCATGGAAATTGTCAAGCTCGGCGTCCGTCTGCAGACGGCTATCCGATAATTGGAAGCACGTGATTCACGCAACGAGGAATCCCTCGATCAAGTGAATGACGACGACTTCGTCAATATCATCTATTCAGGTATCTGATGAAGCGAGGACCCGTTCTTGTTATCGGTCTGCCACACCAAGGTCACCCTCGATGATTGCTGCTCATGGTAAACGAGGCTCCGGCCAAGCGAGCTCGAGCTCATCCCTACTTCCAAGTACCGGCCCGGCGGCAGCCGGCCCGTGCGTCGGTCAAGCTTATACCCTCAGCGCCGCGAAGGCGAGGGCGGCGACAAAGGAGACCAAGCTCCTCACCTGCTACAAGTCGAGATCAACCTCGGGAACGCTTCCACCGGCCACCCCGAAAACATACGTGAAAGTCTTCCCCGCAAGGCGAGTCGGCTTCCGACACGGGAAATGACCACCTCGGCATCAACATGCTTCGGTTCGATTCTGCTCCCGTAGTCGCGGCCGGATTGAGACATCACACTTGTCATTGCTAGCTTTGATAGACTTAGCGATCGAGCGAGATCACGAGACCGTCAACATTGCGAGAATTCAATACCCGTGGGGTCAATCAACGAGATATGGGCAAACTTCTTGGTGATCGAGATTAAGGAAGGACGCATGGAATGTCCCGGTCAGGCTTCCTTCGTCAATGTAATCCAAGTGTTCCCGCCATTCGGCGATTTGAATGTAATCACGGTTACGGACACTAGCCGGACGATGCGCACCTACGGAGGCTGCCTAGGTCTCGCAAGGAAAGCTCTCATGGAGCTAGCCGCTCAAGAAAGTCGTCTTTGGGACGAAGACCAAGCTCGAAAGACCTACGGGGACCAAGCCACTTAAAGTGTCACGGGCGGCTTCGGACGAGAAAGCTAGAGGCCACTCTAGACAGGTTCGACCTCGGGAGTTTTGCTCATGGCAACTTCCGGACTACCGTCTGTTCTCATCCAACCCCTGCCCGAGGGTGGTCGCGGTCCCAGATGACCTAGGAGATGGAGCGACACGGCGGAACGAATCCCAGCGCTTACCTTCCCGAGGAAAGCAAGTTCTCTGTGAAAGCGACGGTGAAGATGATGAAACCATTCTCTTCCAAGCCGGGCATGAAGTCAGCAAAACCGGACTCCCGAGGGTCACGGGAGGATGGGAACGGATCATTACCGCACTCAAATTGAAAGGCCAACTCGGGGAGGAAGGTCTATTTAAAAACGAGGAGGAGGATGGAAATTCGTCTCGAGCAACTACTCGGGGAAATTCCACGGTCTACGGCCTTCATTTACGAAACGATCAAGCGGGACGGCAACCGGTCACATGGGCGGATGTTCGGGAAGCCGTATACTCGCCTTCCGACATACCCGCCACTCGAGATAAAGCGAGAGAAGAAAACTCTCCCCAATGGAGGTTTACCTAGGCGCCGCACGCGGTTCAAAGAAGCCTTGGCTATTCTCACATGGGAAGAAACGCGAGGCATTAACTCTCGACGCGAGGCTCACATTGCAAGAAGGTTGATCAGGCCCCGAGTGGAGGAAAACTAGCCAACCACGAGTATCGCCGGACCCAACTCAGGCCCCGAGTATGCTCGGCAAGAAGGAAAGGAACGCGATATACCGTGAAGAGATCAAGGAGACCGTTCGTTTGAGCCGAGAACTCTCCAACCTCCCAGGAGGGTCGGCAACGCACGGTTCGATTCGAGGCAATCATTTGTGCACGACATTCGAACGGCTACGTCAAGCGTAGGCTACCTCCCCGCGAGGCACCTAAGCCGGTATCTGGGGACGAGAATCCGTCAAGCTGCCCGAAGCTCAGGGAATTCATCCACAATCAATGAGTTGAGGGAAGACATATGGCCCTATGCTACGAGGAATCCTCCTCTAACTATGGCTCAACTTCGGGCGGCACATTCGAAGGGACCAAACACGATGTCGGCGTTCTAACCCGATCGGGTCAAATCCATGCATTACCACCTAAGGCCACCAAAAAGCCGACGGAGCAGGTGCGGTCCGGCCGGCCCGAAGAGCGCAAGTTCCTTGAAAGAGGACCCGATCCTCACTCGGCTCAAGCGGACTCGAGGCAAACATTTCCCTTTGGTCTCTGCTCACCTCCTCTTATCCTCACAAGCTCAAGCTAGAGGAAAGCTGGCCCGTACCATGGTCCCCGTGGGCCTTGACCCCGAGATGAAGTCATTCGAGATGATTGGTAACATCCACTATGGCAACATTATCACCTTCTGATTTGGACCTTCCAAAATTTGGGGGCTGATCACAATGAGCCGCTTTACATCACAGATCCAGTGGACGAGCGTCGTCTTCCTCGCGTGTTGGTAGACGGAGGTTCCGGAATGAATGTCTTGCCCGCCAAGATGATGGACCTGCTTGACATCAAGCCCACGAGATCTTAAGCCTTCGGTCCACCTTGTCAAGGCCTATGACTCTACTTCCCGTACGGTTCTCGGGGTTGCTACTCTTAACATACGGTTCGGCAAGCGGGTGATCCCCACCGAATTCCAAGTGTTGGACATTCCAATCACTTTCACGACCATCTGGGGCGTCCACTGGCTGCATCAAATCAATGGCGTGGCATCCACCCTTCATCGGTGCCTCAAGTTCATGCAAGGCAACGAGCTAACCACGGTCTACGGCGACAGTGTCACCACGGCAGGGGACCCGGCACCAACGACATTCCGGTCTTGGAAATCCAAGCATAATGATGACATGCCATGCTTGGATTCACTCACGGAGACCTCCAGAGATCCCGGAAATATGCAACGTGGACCTTCCCTTTGTCTCACGATCGATTCCTCCCGCCATGAGGATGATGAAACTCATGAACTTCATCCCGGGGCGGGGCTCGGCAAAGGCTGCGAGGCCGGCACCAAGTTATTGAAGTCGAGGACCACACCACGGTCCGGGGGCTTGGCTACGTGCAGGCCGGGTGACATCAAGGAAGGCAAAGGCTCGCCCGCACCAAGGCGACGGCCCGCAAAGGGAACCTCCGACGGCACACCCAATCTCCGAGCCTTACGGCTTTGACCTCGCTCATTACTTCACCAAGGCCGACAGCGAAGCTGAGGGGACAGGCAAGGGGGCAGCGGGCGGGGACAGCAAGGGAACCGCAGCGAAGCGAGGGACCGACGGCGGAAAAGCAGACGGGGGCCCGAGGGACCAGACGGTGGGCCCGATGAAGATGAGAAAGAAGCGAGGAATAGTCAACACTAAGACTACGGACAGAATGGAACAGCTAGCACGGGACCTCAAGCGTTTCGAGAGGACTGAAAGCTAATCCAGATAAGGGGAGCGTTCCTCGACATCACGGCTCTACTGGACCAGCTGCCACCACGGTCCGGCATGAGTACACATTCAAGGAATCCCGAGACTTGGAGGAGCAACTCGGGGTACTCTCCATGGGAAACAAGTTGTTCGGATCGTGCCGCGAGGCCACATTCGAGACGGTAAATCCAAAGCGAAGGAACCGGGAATTCATAGAAGACGCTCTCGGTGGACCGGCTCTACGAGTCTGTTTGAAGAAGTCATGGAGTTGCCCAACTTGATCGGCGGGGCTCAGGCAACGGCATGATCGCCATGATAGGGACGGCGGGAGCCAAGCCTCTCGATCCCCGCACCCTCCTCAAGCATCCGGCAATGCCCGAAGAATTGGGTAACTTTCACCGGACGAGGGCAAGCCGGGCGGTGGAAGACAAGGCGGGCCCGCGCCCACATCTCCACAAGCCCGGTCTCAAACCCTTTGAGTCGGTCCTTGTCGAGAGTCCGATCCTACGAGTCATCCAACGGCCTTACGCAGGAGGACTATAATGTTGTAGCCAATCATGTATTCCCGTTCTTGTGTAATGAAAAGTCGACCTTTCGGAGTATCCTCTCATTGCCACTTTAACAGCGATAAGTTAACAAACAACTTAAAAGACGTTAATAATTCAATTGATAAAGAAGCGAGACACATTAAGCGAACAATACATTAAAGAAGTTCTCGAGCGTGTAGTTGACCAAGAGGACAACTAGGGCCCCAGCTGTAGAAGAGGTTATGACCAAAGTGAACACGGGGTCGGTGCTGAGAGCCTAAAGAGACACAAGTGGGCGGTTTCTTCGCCGATGCGAGAAAAGGAAGCCACTGATAAGCCTCCTCAGGGAGTATGTTGACGTGTTCGCACAGTGGTCATATCGGGACATGCCGGGACTCGATCCTCAATCGTGGAGCACAGAATTCCCTGGATCCGAATCCAAGCTTTGTCAAACGAAGGCTGCGCAAGATCAAGCGAGTGGTCCTTGCAAGTTAAAGAAGAAATTGAGAAAATGCTCGAGTTGGTTTCATCGAGTGATTGAGTACCCGACTTGGCTCTCCAACATCGTGACGGTCACCAAGGCCGACGGAAAGGTCGAGATCTTTGCGTGGATTTTCGGGATCTCAACAAGAGCCAGCCCTAAGGATGATTTCCCATTGCCTAACATCGACATCTTTGGTCGACACCACGGCAAATTTCGAAGTAAAGTCCTTCGTGGACGGGTTTGCTTTGGATACAACCGGATCAAGATGTCAGGAGGATCGAGCCAAGGCGCCTTCACCACTCCATGGGGGACATCTTTGTTACACGGTCAATGCCGTTCGGTCTAAGAAACGGCGGGGCTACTTACCGGCGAGCTGCGTGACCCTTTTCCATGACATGATTCAAAAAGAAATCGAAGTATATGTCGACGACATGATCATCCACTCGAAGGGATCGGACATGCGGCACATGACGGATGCGAGGAAGTTCTTCAACGAGACTCGAGAAAACACTCCATGAGGTTGAACCGGCAAAGTGCACCTTCGGCGTCAAAGCGCGGCAAGATGCTTGGGGTACATGGTTACGGAAAGGGGTATCGAAGCCGATCCCGGGAAAATCAAGGCCATCATCGACATGAAGCCGCCTCAAACCACGACGAAGTGAAAAGCTTCATGGGAAGACTTCGGTACATCGGTCGCTTCATCCAACCGGTTGACATCTCTCTGCGAGCCCATGTTCAAGCCGATGAAAAAGAATGCCGACATCAAATGGGACTCCGAGTGCCCGAACGGCTTTCGAGAAAATCCAAGACCTACTTGGTTAATCCCCCAATTACATTGCCCGCCACACGAAGACAAGCCACTACTCCGTATCGACGGATGAGACACGTCTATCGGAGCAATCTTTGGCACAAGAACGAGAAAGATTCCAAGGTTGAGCATGCAATCTACTTCGTAAGCCGAAAGCTTCAAGGAAGTGAACTCGGCTACTCGGCATCGAGAAAACACATGTACCGCCTTGGTATGGGTAGTCGGGAAAGCGAAACACTACATGCGGTCGCATTCGGTGCTCTGGTCTCCAAAGTGGACCCCGTCCGATATCTCTTTGACAAGCCATCCTGTCAATGCGGCTAGCCAAGTGGTCATTCTTCTGGTGAGTTCGACATCAAGTACATGGTCGGAAAATCAACGAAGGGCGAGTAATGGCGGATCGGCTTGCCGACTTCCCGGCGGTGAACCTAAGGGTCACGATCCGCAATTTCCGGGCGACGGAATCTTTTCACTTGACAGGCGCAAACCGGCGGCAACTCTTCTTCGATGGGGCAGCCAACAAGAAGGGAATGGCATTGGAATGCTCCTTGTCGATCCCAGGGACGAGCATACTCCCATAGCCATCAAAGCTGAATTTTGAAGCAACCAACAATGCGGCGAGAATCTGAAGCTTTGTGCGGCGAGTTTGGAAGCCGCCCTCGAGCGCAACATCTTAGAGGCTGGATGTATATGGAGACTCGGCGTGATCATCAATCAAGTATCCAACAAATGGAAGACGGTAGATTACGGCCTTCGAAGTACCACGCGTACATGGAGGAGCTCATTGCTCGGTTCAAGGACATCTCTTTTCACTATTTGCCAAGAGACGGGAACCGCCGCGACGCATACAGCAACCCTCGCCTCTCTTGTCGAAATTCCCGAGGGAAACGGTAAAACCCCTCGAGAATAGGCGGACGGGAAACACCCGCCTATTCTTGTGAGATCGAAAAAAGAAAAAGAAACGATCGACGAGCCACGGTACAATCAAATTTACCAGTACCTCCAAAATGGAGAAGCTTCCTTCACAAATGAAGATGGAAAATACAAAGAAGGGATCAAAGCCAAAAACATGATGGCATTAAAATGCCTGGCATCCCATTTCGTCATTCTGGGGGGTATGTTGTACAAGAAGCGCCACCAAGGGCCACTCCTTCGGTGTGTAAACAAAGAAAAAGCCAGGCGAGCTAATGAACGAAGTTCACAGCGGAACTGCGGTCCGCACATGAGCCCGAGCATTGACACGAGATCATTCTCCGTATGGGATACTATTGGATATCAATGGAAACAGGCTGCATCCGGTTCGTCAGAAGGCTGCGACAAATGTCAACGGTTTTCCAACCTCAATCACATCCCTCCTCACGAACTCTGCTGCATGACTACGCCATGGCCTTTCGCCACATGGGGAATCGACGTCATCGGCAAGATCACTCCTCCCGAGGGAGCAATGGTCACGAGTTCATTTTAGTCGCGATCGACTACTTCACCAAATGGGTAGAAGCCGGATCGTACAAGTGCGAATTCTAGGAAGGTGGCCGAGTTCATCAGAGAACATCATGTGCGCGCCGAGTATGGAGTGCCCATGGAGTGCCCAACGAGATCATCTCCGACAATGGGACTCATTTGAAGGAAATTGTGACCAACTGCGGCCGAATTCGAGTCACACGTCACGAGTCTTCTCCTTACGAGACCACAAACCAATGGTGCGGTAGAGGCGGCCAACAAGACTCTCGCCATGATAATCAGAAAGATGACCACCGGAGGTCGGGAGGCGGCCCGAAATGCTACATCTAGCCCTGCAGGGATACCGAACATCGGTCGGAACCGCCACGGGGAGACTCCATTCGCACTTACCTACGGAATGGAAGCAATGTTACCCGTGGAATTGGAAATTCCATCCCTCAGAGTCCTCTTGGAAAACGGGGTCAATGAAGTCGAATGGCTCTGAGCCGTCACGACGAACTTGCTCTACTCGAGCGCGGATTGAAAGCCATGGAACACGCTCGAGGCCTACCGGAGCGGGAATGGCACGAGCATTCGACAAGAAAGTCAAGATCCGAGACATCGGAGAAGGCGACTTGGTGCTAAAGGAAAAGCCTCCTACGCGAGACCAATCCCCTCGGAAAGTGGGAACCTACCTGGAAAGGCCCGTTCGTGGTACAAAGAATCTTCTCCGGAGGAGCCATGAAGTTAGCGGATTTGGACGGAAACCCTTTCGTTAACCCCGTGAACGGAAGCAAGCTCCGCATATACTTTGTTTGAGGAAGAACACTAGTCAACTCTCCTTCCCATACACCGTCCCCCTCGGTAAATTAAAGTGCTAAAAAAAAAAGTAATACCCATTTGGATACATTCCCGCTAATGATCCGGGTAAAAAAAACGAGTCGCACTTCTTTTGTCTTTGTTTTCTCAAATTCACCTAAAGTGTCGAACTACGGTGACTGAGCCCCTTAGTCCAATTGTAAAAGGGAACGTAGGCGGCCATCTTTGGTTCGGTCTAAAAAACAAAAAAAAAAAAAACAATAAGCATCAATTGCTTGTGTTTGAAAACTCTTTTCATTTAACCTACAAATTCATAACGGTTAAAACATTCTTTGATGAGTTCAAGCACGGTCAACTCTTGACTCGCTACACGCTAGCAAAACTACAATAAAACATTAATCAATTAATGTGTACGCAATGACAATGGGTGGATACTCACGGGCGGCAAGGTCAACCTAGTTTCCGTACTAGGTCCTTCATCCTTCTTCCCTTTCCCTTTTCCCCAGGCGAGTGTTCTTCACCTTCACGGGAAATATTCCGGTAGGCCTTCTACAGGCTCGGGGACTCTTCTGACGCCTCCGTCAATCTGTGGCTGTCAATACAGTCCTTTCTCTAGCTCTGTCTCGAGCCGCCTCGCTTCGAGCCATCATCGCGGTGCTTTGATTGGCCTCCCGATCGGCACTTGCCACATAATCGGCCATGGCATCGCCGATACGATTCCGGGGTTAGCCCTCGCCCTCTGTCCTCCTCAATGTCGAGCTGTCCGAGGTGATCGGCACCCAGACGGCTCACTCCGTCTCCACAAGATAGCCATCTGTGTCTCCCCATACACTCTTCGTACCGGTCCGGATCTTTGCGTCGACGAACAGTGCCCTCTCTCCCGGTGAAAGAGAACCACAGCGGGAAAGGACGTGTATTGCCACCACTTAGGGTGACCCGGCAACGGCGTCGAAGGATCCTCCATCCGCGAGATCCCACCTCAAAGGTAGCGGCATAACTTAGATCGATCGGTGGCATCTGCTCCGGCCCGTCTTGCCCTTGAGAACCAATGATGGAATATAGAATGACGTGCGAGACGGCCCGGCACTACGACGATCAACGAGACCCTCTGTGCGGTCCTACAAGTACTGTAACTTCCAATGGGGAACCCACCATCGCAAGTGATGCGTGCAGTCCGGCCATCAGAGCTCCGGCTCGGCTGATTACCCCTATCACCGGAAGGACGTCGCGAGAAAGACCCAGCGTCACGGGACATTGGCACCTCGGGCATCATCTGCGGCCTCTCCCTCAACCACATGGTCGGCATAGCGGGACTCCCTCCCCACATGTATCGGCTACGGTCGCCATCCGGCCTATGCCCGGGAACGTCTCGCCCGAGACCAATGGCACGATGTCTCCTCCACTCCGTAGCTTTGCCTCACCAGGGTCCGATCTGCTTTGTGATGGCACACACCCGAGACGTGAATGTGAACGAGTAGCAATCACACACGAGCAAACGCGTCCCACGCAAAGACGCTCCCCTCGGCTCAGGCAAATCTTTCGGGCGGTCCAGAAATGTCAACATAATCGGTATCTGTATCGGCATCCCGTATGCTTCTCAGTAGAGATACCCAACAAAGACACTAGCTTCTCAACGATGGCCATGCCACCGGCATACGGAAGAACTAGGCTGTTCGTCTCGGGTCCTCCAGAATGGCCGGAAATCTTCAAACGTAGGAGTGACTTCGTTGTACGAAAGGCGTACACATTCCTCCTTACGTCCCCGAGAACCGAGACGCGGCTCTCAAAAGATCCCAATCGGCATGAGCTCCTTCAAAGCCCAAACAGATTTAATCCGTAACGACCTTCGAAAAACCTTTTGTTACGCCTCGTGTGGTTCCGTACCCACGGCGAAAGTTGTCCAAATATCGCTCTTGCATCAGAGACGATAACTTGGGAAAAGGAGCCATGTCGGAAGGTGAAGAAAACCTTAAGAAATGGAAAAGAACTCGGCGGAATGAGCAAAAGCAATGCGCGAGTTCTTACAAATTGCAAAGTGAAAGCGCAATTTAAAGAATACGGAAATTCATTTCAAGTCCGTGGGACTCCTCTGCGATTGACTTGGTCAACTCTGCGGCCATTTGCCTTAAAAGTTGGAAACATTTCCAAACCATGCCTGTTCACTCTTATGAAATCTGCGTGCACCACGATTTCATTTAACCAATGACAATATCCCTTCCGCCCAGGGCTCGTGCAGCGGTGCAAATAATTAAAAATTAGTGCATACATGCTTAATTTTTGACCCGTTCAATTTTTAATGCATTTCTCCTTTTTATTTATTTTTGATTAACCTATTTGCTTATTTGCGAAAATAACGAAGGTGATCCTGAGAATAAATATGCGAAATACGAGTTCCGCCCACGTGCGCCTTTTTGCAAATACATTTCAAATCAAAATTTGTTCTGACAAATACATGCATTTTGTCTAAACAAAATAAGTAAAGAAAGAAAGAAAGCGGTAAAAGGGGACTACTCGGAGTCCTGCTCGTCATCCGTACACTCGGCGTCTTTGCTCACTTTGCCCAGGAATCTGTCGCAAACGGGAACTCGCTGAACTCCTCCCGGCCGGGAATAGGCGAAGGGCCTCCTCGGAGTACGCGAACTCGAGGACTCCCCCTCTCGCGCCCGAGTGCGCGAGAAGAAGGAGCTCCAAATCCAGCCGTTCCGCCGCGGGCGCGAGCCACGTGTGAAGTCCTCCCCACCAGTTTGTGGGAGCGGGCGAACCCCTCGGCCTAGACGGCCCCCGATCTTGGACGTCCACGCTCCTCAGGAGGCTGCACCGCATGAACTCCACGAGCCTCCTGGCGTAGGCGGACCACCCGTCCACCGGCCTCGTGGCCTCATTGTACGTACGGCCGAGATACTGCGAACCCGGGAAAATCATCGAAGCGAACGAGAAGTACGGATGCATCATGTGCGAGAATGCTACTATCAAATGCGAGAAAATCGAGAAAAGATGCTCACCGAAGCATTGGGGTCCGCCACATGTATCGTGGTCTCGGCTCCGCCGGGCGGGATCACAAGTCGCTGCGCGAACCGTCCGGCCCCTCGTGCGCTAGCCTAGCTCGCGGGACGGGAAAATGTCGAGGACCTCCGGGGACCTCGCCCTCCCTATCTTTGCACTGCGGGCTCCTCGGCCTCATCCTCGAAAACATCATAAGCGGCCCCGCTATGATGTACTCGGTGAAATACACACCACTGAAGGTATCCCTCGGCTCATCCGTCGGCATCTCCAGGGGATCTTTGCATGTACGAGAGGAGGATCCACGGCACCAAAGGAAGGGACCGGCCTATCTTTGACGAGTCACCCTCTCCCCCGGATACATGGCGTCGCGGTGAAGTCCCACGGGAGCTTCGCCGCCGTGTAGTCTCGGCGGCAATCTGCCGCGACATGATCAAACACTGCTCCACCGGGTCGAGTGGATCCTCTCGGAGAACTCCGGGTTCAGCGCCGGAGATATCTCCTCGTACGACACTCGAGTGCCAGCCCTCGAAGAGACCGCCCTCTTCGCCTTCTTACGCCCCGAGCCCGGCAAAGGCGGGGAACGAGGGGGACGGTACGGCTCCTTGACGTCCCGAGCTGCGGGTGAACACCTCGTAGCACCGGACACGCCAAGAGAATGGAAAGTTATGTCGGCTACAAAGCGGATACATACGAGTACATAAAAGAGGCAAGGAAGAGAAAAAGCACGTAAACTTACATCCAAGACGGGCGTGAAGCGGCTAAATGTGTGCTCCTCTCCCCGCGAGAACTGTCGAAGAGTGGTAGAGCTCGGCCGGTCCGGCCTCCCCCACGCAAACCCCCTCACGACATCCCGGATGCATCGGCGACCGAGCGAGAGGGAAGTGACAAGACGTGTCGGAAGTCGGGAACAAGGTCGGCGACGGCGCAAACCAAAGGAACCCTCGAGCCGGACGCTCCGCGGTCATCCTCGAGACCCGACGGATAATCGGCGACGCCGCCCTCAAGTGACGCTCCATCGGCTGTGCCGAATTCCTAAGCCCCTGGCATCGGTAATATCAAAACCCGGCGGCCCGGACAAGCTGCTCAGGGGTGTAACCATCAACCCGCACTAGCGCGTTGCCATAAGTCGGCAACCCGGTGATAGCGGCAAAATCCGTGGGAGTCATAGTCGCCTCCCCATACGAAATGGAAAGTGTGGGTCGTATCCCACCGGTACTCGCTCGGCGCGACATACGTGGACCTGCCCCTCGGCGTATCGGTGTCGCGGCTACGACGCCGATAAACCCGGCCCGGCCGGAGTCAATCACCGGTGTCGTGGACTCCTCTCTCCCTCTCGGGCCACGTCAGGGATAAGGCCCCACAATACACCTGCGCCTCAAAAGCACCCGACTCTTACGGTTGTGGGTATCAACCGATCCCTGTCCCCTGAGACAAACAAGACAGAAGCAATGTCAACAAAATGCAACAACGCATGTCAAAAGGATGCAATACAGATACGGTTCTCATTCATTTTCTACGTATATTTAAATCATTTCGAAAACTCCGTCGAATCCGGAACTTTCAAAATCTTTCGAAAACTCCGTCGAATCCGGAACTTTCAAATTCTTTCGAATTTTTCGAAAATTTCGCTCCGTCCCGAATTAAAGCTACTTTAATTTTGGAAAATGCATTTAGACATGGAATTTTGCAACCAAAATTTTTATGTCATCTACCCGTGATGTCAATTGAACTACGTCCTAGTCAATTTCGACAACGATTCATAGCAAAGTCAAAAGCCCCAAATCGGGCACCAAAATCCCTAAGTAAATTCCTAACAAATTTCTAACATTTAAAGAATGCACATTCTTGAAATTAATGGAATTTGTAGGGAACTTACTTGTCTTTCGATCCCTTCCTTGGAGTTGTGTCTATCCCTCGCCGGATAAAACTCCGCCGGATTCAATGGAAGAGTGGTGGTTCGAATGGTCCGAACCAATCGAGTTCTCTCGTCATCGATCCTTCCGTGGCGAGCCATTGGTCCTCCTTCACCCTCCATAGCGATTTTCCCTCACAAATTCGAGCAAACCTTGCAATTTGGGTTGGATTTCTCTCTCTTTTCTCTCCTCTCTCGCCGGCAACAATGGAAGAAATGGCCATTTTCTTCCCCAGCCTCGGCATTTAAAGGTTTACGGAAAAACGGTAAAAGTCCGGCCGGACTCTTGCGCACCAGAATAATTTTTGCCCCTTTTGCCCCTCAGCTTTTGGCAATTCCAATTTTACCACTTTTGGCCCCCGAAAGTGTAAAATTTCCCCCAGTTAGACATTTCTAACGCCCTATCCCCCGAGGATAATTCTCAGTTAGTTTTCACTAACGCTCGTCTCCAGACGTTAAATTCTCAGTTAGTTTTCACTAACGCTCGTCTCCAGACGTTAAATTCTCAGTTAGTTCTCACTAACGCTCGTCTCCAGACGTTAAATTCCCAGTTAGTTTTCACTAACGCTCGTCTCCAGACGTTAAATTCCCAGTTAGTTTTCACTAACGCTCGTCTCCTGACGTTAAATTCAGTCCCGTTGACGTTTGACATTCAAACGTTCAACCATGTCTCCGGACATTTCAGTTACAATTTCGTCTCCAGACGTTAAAATTTAAATGGTCCTCACCATTAAACTCTCAATCGCGACCTTTCACGGTCCGATTCCAATTCCCGCGACCTTTCACGGTCCGATTTCAAACTCTTATTCGCGACCTTTCACGGTCCGATTTCAAACAGTTGATCCCGACCTTCGCGGTCCGACCTCCACTCTCTTATCGAGACCTTCGCTGGTCATCTCCGGCAATAGCAATAAGCCCGAACCCCAAGGTACGAACGCCTTGCAAGTAGTCATCTCCGGCAACAGCAATAAGCCCGAACCCCAAGGTACGAACGCCTTGCAAATGGTCATCTCGGGAAGCAAACAATAAGCCCGAACCCCAAGGTACGAACGCCTTGCAAGTAGTCATCTCCGGCAGCAAAGAATAAGCCCGAACCCCAAGGTACGAACGCCTTGCAAATGGTCATCACCGGCAACAATGAATAAGCCCGAACCCCATGGTACGAACGCCTTGCAAATCGGCATCTCACCGGCAACAATGAATAAGCCCGAACTCCAAGGCACGAACGCCTTGCAACAATCCTCTTCGGCCATCCGGGTAGGCCCGAACGCTCATCCCGGCGGGATAAAGCGGCAACGGCAATAAGCCCGGCACCCAAGGCACGAGCACCCCATCGGCATCGCAACTCCGGTTTGAGGCGCCACGCGCCCTCGAAGGTTTCGAAGCCCCGAGTTCGGCGCCTCCTAACAGTCTCCATTCGGGTACGGGTACCTCGCGAATGGTCTCATCCAGGTTTAGACGCCTCCTAACGGTCTCGCTCAGGTCAAGGTCACCATGCGCGGCCCTTGCCCCTTTTCGAACTACGATCGGCTTGATTCCCTCTCGGGATACGTAGGAATCCTTTTCGCTAAGGTCCGGCCCGACCGCCCGGGTCTCTTTCAAAGTAAGGCATCCCGATTTGGATCCTTATCTTTTCGACGACCCCACTTCCTTCGAAAGTGACGTCGCCGAGGGCTAGCTGTAAGTACCCAAATCCGGATCGTCCAAATCCGTCGGAAAGTTAACCGAAATCCGTTAAGCGGCCCGCTCCCGGAGTTAGCTTAGAAACTCGTTAAACTCCCGTTCTTTGTGCCAACGAGACGTCTCGGGGCTGCCCGTGCATCCCGACGTCGAACCGTACTTAACACGTGACATCTCACGTAAAAGTATGGCTTTCCACTGAAAAACGCATTTTCCGGCACTTTCAGGGGGCGTTTCGGACATTTCCTGATTGTTATTTTAAAAACGGACAAAACCGGGACCGGGAACGAACTCCCACACTTACGGTGAGTCACGGGACACGTGTCCCGCATGCCACCTCCCTCTAGTCACTCGTCAATAACAAATCAAGGCCAAAAGACCAAAATACCCCTGGATTGCAAGCCAAGTCCGGCGGACTCACCGTGCAATTTTCTGAAATTGCCCGTGCAAGTCCCAGATTTCCAAAATTCCCAAAACCCACTGAAATTCGGTCAAGTCCGGCCGGACTCCTACTGCAATTTTCACCCTATAAATAGAAGTTTCTTTGTCGAAAGGCAAAAGAGGAGGATTTTGATACCAAAAATCACATACCCCACGGTCCAAACCGGTTTCCACCCCTCCCAGAGCTCCCGTTTTGTCTCGATTCGCGTGAAACCTTCGTATTTCGATCAAATACGCACCCTACAACTTGAAACAACCTTTCGAATAACTTTCCGTGTCCGTGCACACCTCCCGAGCCAAAGGAGTCGACCCTAGCCATAGGTACAACTCCTACTCTGCGAATCTTCCGTTACGTCTCGGTTTACGCGCCGATCGCTATAGCTGTTTCGAACGTCATTGTCAAAATGTAGACGCCTCAGTCTAACGGGGGTCCAGATACGTTTTAGCCCCTCGATCCTCTTCTCTTTCCGTAAGAGAAGTAATCACGGGTTAAAACGGCGTTCCGACCCCGTTCCGTTTACTTTCACGTCATTTACAATTCCGAGCCGTTTGGCCTCGTTGATCGTCATTTACAATTCCGAGCCGTTTGGCCTCGTTGATCGTCATTTACACTTCCGAGCCGTTTGGCCTCGTTGATCGTCATTTACAATTCCGGATCGTTTGATTCCGTTGACACCGCTTTAAATACTGTCATTTACAAAGTCCGACCCGTTTGGATCGTGATAGTATTTACCTTTCAAAGTCCGAGTCGCAACCCGATTCGTTGATCGCATATCATTTAATACGCATTTTTCCCGTAAAAATCGTTAACAATGTAATGCCCGGTTCAAAACCGGAGTTCGTCCGTCGAACTCTCTTTCAAAACGCGCGAAATGACGTTCGGCCTCCGAACGCTCGTCTTCAAACTCAAAGCCGCCATTTGACACTTAAAATCATTTAATACGCATTTTTCTCGTAAAAATCGTTAACAATGACTCGTACGGTTCAAAATCGACGTTTGCCACGCAAACGCTCATTTCAAACTCAAAGTCGACGTTTGCCACGCAAACGCTCATTTCAAACTCAAAGTCGACGTTTGCCACGCAAACGCTCATTTCAACTCAAAATCGACGTTTGCCACGCAAACGCTCATTTCAACTCAAAGTCGACGTTTGCCACGCAAACGCTCATTTCAAACTCAAAACCGACGTTTGTCATTCAAACGCTCGTCTTTTCAAACAAAGTCACCTAATCAACGTTTGTCACTCAAACCAAGATTAAGCTTGTGGTAAGCTTAGTCGCACGCCTACAAATTACTACAAGGACTCCTAAAAAAATGTAGATAGTGGAAGTCCAGGATCGATCTCAGGGAACAGTATTGATTACGAACTAGTCACGGACAAATGGGGGGTTTGTTTGTTTTTTGAATTACTTCCTAAGAACATAAATTAAACTAATTAAGAGTGAAAACAATGATTGAGAAACACTTCAGATTTGATTTCAATCCCCACCTAATTATGCAATTATCATTGATACCACTTTTCAATGCCACCCTATTCACCTGATCACGAGATATATTTCAATCTCTGTTCCTTCTTTCAGATTAGTTGCTAGCAGTGGCACACTCACTAGAAACCCTAATTAATAAATTGATCTGACTGGCACAGTCTAGATCGCAGAATTAACTGATGAACGATTTAAGGAACTAAGACCAAGAACGCTTTCTACAATTATTTCATATAGATAAACGTCTAATTTTACCCACTTAACAATTCACCATGGCACATGCATAAATCGAAAAGATGCTACTCATGAATTCCTACACTGGCACAGTAATAGAGAATTCTAGCAGAGATTCATAAACAGAATAAATGAATTGGCCAAATCCACAAACCCTAGTTATAAATCTAAATTAAGCACAAGTAAAATTATGAATAGGAAAAACAAATTGAAAAGAACAATACCTCAAATTGATAATTAGGGGTTCAATCAATCAAATCCAAAGTCAAGGATTTTAAGCTTCCATGGATGTCTCAAGCTTTCTCTAGAAAAATAATAACTAAAAGATGGAACCCTAAAATAAAATTCTAAAAGAGTTTATATACTCCTCTTTAAAACTAAACCTAAAAATAATAAACTAAAACCAATAATAAAAATAATAACAAAAGAAATAGAAAAAGAAAATAAAATAAATCACTCCTCCTGCCTGGTCCGTACAATTGCCTTGGTCAACTTCCTTCTCGGTCAACAATGCTGATTTCATGCCTTGCCTTGAATAATTTCATAATAAATCACAATTACCTCCTTGGTCTCCACGTGCCCAGTCAATGCCTGGAAACTTGAAAGTGAAAATTCAAATTCCCAATTCTCTTCTTTTTACTTTAGTCACCCAGCTTCTCATATCTCTGCAGCTTGGTCCTTGAAACTTCACCAATTTGAAAAACAGTCTTCCGCTCCAATAATTTGACTTTGACTCCGAGAGGGAATTACATCCGAATAAAAAATAAAACACTCAATTATCCTCGGATTACAATTAAATCCCAAAAATCTATTTTAGTCGAAAATTACATAAAACTAATCTAGATACATCAAAATAATGGTAAAATGTCTAGAAAATTAGGGAAATAATGTATACAAAATCCGCCACATCAAATTCCCCCACGCTTAGACCATTACTCGTCCCTGAGTAATATCCTAACCCCACTCTAAGCACCTGTCTAATTAGCGTAGCATGGGAGGAAAAATGATCCCTAATCTCCTCTACACCTCCTCATCAAAAGTCAACACAATCAACCAACTCAATCAACGTACTCGGAGAATGGAACTCCGCTCCTTATCACTCCAAACATAACAATAGTACCAATGGCCTTAGCTCGACCCCAACTCCAAATATGCAAAAACGGGACATCCAAGCTAAGGCCCACACATCAAAAAGCCAGGGGGAACTAAAGATGTCCTAATTTTCCCCCACGCTTATCTCGCACTACAATCTCCCTCGAAAATGAAGTCAATGCCCAAGCAAAGACTTACCTCGTTCAATTCACCAACACCCCTTATAACACCAAAAAGAATTACGAGGATTTTCTATCCTAACGCCTCTAACCGAGCCTCCTACACCAAATATGAAAATCCTAACCCGAGACTCCTATCCTCCCTAATGTCTCCTCACCGGTGATATACATGATGTCACAATTTTTAACTCCTCACCTTTTGCCTAAGCGCCCTTTCGGGTTTTCGCTTAGCCTCTCATTTTTCATCTTTGTTGTTTTTTTTACACACTCTCTCCTTTGGCCTAAGTGCCCTCTCGGGTTTTCACTTAGCCTCTCATTTTTCATCTTTTTTTTTTTTTTTTTTTTTTTTTTTTTTAGAGAACATAAAAAGCATATACAACAACAAACATGTACCCCACCCCCTCACTAAATCATGCATAGTCCCATATGCATCAGAGAAGTACAATAAAAGTAAGACAGGGATAGGGATACCTCTCGGCACTACTGAGGCGGCCTGAACTGATAGTCCCACGGACCCTGCTGACTGGAGCTGCTCTCTGGAAATGGCCATCTCTGCCATCTCCCGTCATCATACTGTGGTGCCATGCGCACCATATAATCGTGAAGCTGCTCCTGACGGTCCATAGTAATGGCAAACTGCGAATCCATACGAGCCATCAAACGATCTACGCCACTATCACCAAGACTCGCGGCCCCAGAACCAACATCCTCAGTCTCCTCCATGTAATCATCATCATCATCATCATTGTCCTCCTCAACATAATCAGCTTCCTCCTCAACATGCTCCCGGTCCATGGGGAGTTTATTCATATTTGAGTAAAATTCTTTCACCATCAAGCTATTACCCTCCCCCTTAGGCTCATTACAAAACTGTTGCCACTGCCGAGTCCCAAACTTAGATGTAAGCCCGAATGATAAAATGTTAAATTGCCTCTCCGCAATTATGGCTCTATTGGTATTGAAATAAAAATAGTTTTGGGACATGTAGTAATTGAACCTCGAGGAATCATGGGCATCCTCACAACGCAAAAATGATCCGAGGGGAGGGGGAGGAACACTAGGTGAACTCTCAACAACCTTTTGCTTTTTCTTACCTCCCTTTTTGGATTGCTCTTTTGTTTTACCCATATTAGACAATATATCAATCACCCAAACAACAAATCAATTCCCAACTACTCAATAAAAACTGAAAGCGCAGAGAATAGAGGGAGGAATGAGCTTCGAACCTTTCAATGATTCTGAAAAAAAAAATCTGTCCGGATAACTCAAAAGACTCGCCGGAAAAACTGCCACAATCCACCAGTAAATTCAACAGCCGCCGGAAACTTCAAACCCTTGCCGGGGTCTTCAAACTTTTCGCCGGAAAATCCAAAGGTTGAAATTGAAACCACCCGGAATTGAACACAAAATGGTTAATCTGAAAGCTTGGGGTTAGGGGAATGATATTTGTGGAGAGAGTTTGGTCGGAATATGAAGGGAAGGGTGAGGTATTCGCTGGATTTAATGGGTTGGGGTCGGAATGTTGAGAGGGAAGAGAGAGTATTGGAGAGATGGTGGCCGGGATTAATGGAGAAAGGAAAGGTTTGTCGGCGGTTATGGATGGGTCGGCCGGAATTTAGGAGAGAGGACAAAGAGAGAATAGAGAAGCCGGCGATTTGTGTTGTTGTTTATGTTAAACGACGACCCAACTCGATGTTTATACCTTGACCCAAATCAAACCTAACCCGACCCGTTTCCACAGCTGCCGGGCTCGCCAGGCGGACGCCCATGGAGGGGTGAGGCGTGCGCTTCAATTACCGAGACTTGGCCCTGAATTGATCAAGCTCAAGGCGGCCGCATGGGAGGGACGAGGCGCGCGCCTCATATTGTATTTTGAGGTCTCCAATTTGCAAGCTTGGGCAGTCTAAGGCGTGCGCTTGAGGGAAAATTGGGCGAGCGCCTCATCAAAGGCTTGATATTTGGCTCCTTCCACGGCCCTTGAGGCGGCCGCATGGACCTTAGTTGGGCGGGCGCCTGACTTCCTCAAATTTTTTTTATTTTTTTTTTTTATTTTTTTTTATTTCTATTTTTTTTTTTATTTATTTATTATTATTTTTTTAATAACAGGCCCCAACGATTTTGCACCTTTCCCATGCGTTTCCTGCACAACACCACAAAATAAAAACCCTCAGTAGCACCGATTCTAGATATAAAAGAAAATACAAAAATTAAAAGCACAATGTACAGAATAAAAAAAAAACAATTAAATCCCGGGTTGCCTCCCGGTTAGCCGCCCGTCTTTAACGTCTTTAGCTAGACCAAACGCCGGGAAAGCCCCCGGCTAACATCAACTTTTAAAGTCTTTGACAAGACTCGAACCCACAGTTTATCAAACATATACCGGGTCTTGGAGATCAATTTCCTCCAAACTCGCGGTATTCACCACTTCATTTTCAAAATACGGTTTTAACCGTTGACCATTCACTTTGAAGCCTTTGTCCTCATTAGGACTTGAGATTACCACTGTACCAAGCGGGGACACCTCCCTCACCACATAAGGACCGGTCCACCGGGACCTCAACTTGCCCGGAAACAAACGAAGTCGGGAATTAAAAAGAAGGACCTTTTGACCCACCTTAAAGTCCTTTCTAATTATCATTTTATCATGCCAAATCTTCGCTCGCTCCTTATAAAGGAGGTTGTTCTACAAGGACTCCTAAAAAAATGTAGATAGTGGAAGTCCAGGATCGATCTCAGGGAACAGTATTGATTACGAACTAGTCACGAACAAATGGGGGGTTTGTTTGTTTTTTGAATTACTTCCTAAGAACATAAATTAAACTAATTAAGAGTGAAAACAATGATTGAGAAACACTTCAGATTTGATTTCAATTCCCACCTAATTATGCAATTATCATTGATACCACTTTTCAATGCCACCCTATTCACCTGATCACGAGATATATTTCAATCTCTGTTTCTTCTTTCATATTAGTTGCTAGCAGTGGCACACTCACTAGAAACCCTAATTAATAAATTGATCTGACTGGCACAGTCTAGATCGCAGAATTAACTGATGAACGATTTAAGGAACTAAGACCAAGAACGCTTTCTACAATTATTTCATATAGATAAACGTCTAATTTTACCCACTTAACAATTCACCATGGCACATGCATAAATCGAAAAGATGCTACTCATGAATTCCTACACTGGCACAGTAATAGAGAATTCTAGCAGAGATTCATAAACAGAATAAATGAATTGGCCAAATCCACAAACCCTAGTTATAAATCTAAATTAAGCACAAGTAAAATTATGAATAGGAAAAACAAATTGAAAAGAACAATACCTCAAATTGATAATTAGGGGTTCAATCAATCAAATCCAAAGTCAAGGATTTTAAGCTTCCATGGATGTCTCAAGCTTTCTCTAGAAAAATAATAACTAAAAGATGGAACCCTAAAATAAAATTCTAAAAGAGTTTATATACTCCTCTTTAAAACTAAACCTAAAAATAATAAACTAAAACCAATAATAAAAATAATAACAAAAGAAATAGAAAAAGAAAATAAAATAAATCACTCCTCCTGCCTGGTCCGTACAATTGCCTTGGTCAACTTCCTTCTCGGTCAACAATGCTGATTTCATGCCTTGCCTTGAATAATTTCATAATAAATCACAATTACCTCCTTGGTCTCCACGTGCCCAGTCAATGCCTGGAAACTTGAAAGTGAAAATTCAAATTCCCAATTCTCTTCTTTTTACTTTAGTCACCCAGCTTCTCATATCTCTGCAGCTTGGTCCTTGAAACTTCACCAATTTGAAAAACAGTCTTCCGCTCCAATAATTTGACTTTGACTCCGAGAGGGAATTACATCCGAATAAAAAATAAAACACTCAATTATCCTCGGATTACAATTAAATCCCAAAAATCTATTTTAGTCGAAAATTACATAAAACTAATCTAGATACATCAAAATAATGGTAAAATGTCTAGAAAATTAGGGAAATAATGTATACAAAATCCGCCACATCAGCTTGTCATTCAAGCCCCCATTTCAAAAGACACACACACACACACACACGATTTCGAGAAAGGTAGAAAGACTCGTCATGCGAGGCGTTTCGGGCGATCTCGTAATACTCTACCCGAAACGTAACGTGACCTCCGAACCTAACAATCTCTGGTACTAAAAAGCTTTTTACTCGTTTTTGCTGCCAATAAAAATGATCCCCGTTTTCAAAGCCTTTTCCTAAGTTTTTGCTACCAATAAAAACGACACCTTTTCGCAATAGCCGTTTCTCAACGTTTGGGCTCAAAATACAAAACCGCGTGGCGACTCCTCATTCTGCTCCTTCCCGTGAAGCGAGGTCTCAGACACCAACCCCCCGCGAAAGACAACCGCCTTTTCCGCCGCCCCGCGCGCGAAAAAGATCGGGTAATTTCAGAGTTTTATCTTTATTCTTCTGTGGTAACTTGTTAAGAATGTAGTTAGCTGAAAGGATTGCTTCCCCCCACAAGTTGTCAGGTAAGCCCGAGCTGATCAACATTGTGTTCATCATCTCCTTAAGAGTTCGATTTTTCCTTTCAGCGACTCCATTTGATTGAGGTGTGTAAGGAGCAGTCGTTTGATGAATAATGCCAGCGTCCCAGCAAATATTTTCAAACGGTGCTACATACTCTCCACCTCTATCACTACGAATCTTCTTAATTGTTACATTAAGTTGATTCTCAACTTCATTCTTATATCCTTTGAAAGCTTCTAAAGCTTCATCTTTGCTTCTCAAAAGATACACATGACAATATCTAGTGCAATCATCAATGAACGTTATAAAATACTTCTTCCCACCTCTAGTTTGCACAAGTTTTAAATCACATATGTCCGTATGGACTAATTCTAGAGGGGTAGTATTTCTTTCAATATTGGGGAAGGGTGACTTCGTCAATTTTGCTTCCACACAAATTTCACACTTATTTTCTGAATCAAATTTCATTTTAGGAAGTAAATTTAAATTTACTAACCTACGTAATGAATTTAGATTCACATGTCCTAATCTATCATGCCATAAATTAGAACACTCAGACAAATAAGTAACATACTTTTCATTCTTCGCTTCCATGCGGATAATACATCTTACATTCATTTTAAACAGGCCCTTTTCAAGGTACCCATTTCCAATAAATATATCATTCTTGGTCAATACAAAGTTTTCTAACTCAAACATTAGTTTAAATCCAGCCATGCTCAACAGCGATCCGGAAACCAGGTTCTTGCGAATGTCTGGGACATGCAGCACATCCTTGAGAGTTAGCTCTTTGCCTGAAGTCATCTTCAGTATAACCTTTCCAAATCCCATGATGTTGGAAGTGACACCGTTTCCCATACACACCTTCTCTCCACTGATAGGAGTGTATGACGAAAAACAAAATCTATCAGCACATATGTGGCGGGTAGCCCCAGTGTCTATCCACCATTTATTACTGGTGTCTTCAAGATTTGCTAAGGTGGCTTCATAAGTTTCACACACCATGGCTTCTAAATCAAGCCCATTCAGCCTTTCAATAACGGTGGCTTGATTTCTGGAGTCAGTCTCTTGAATCTTGTAGACCCGTTCCAATGAGTTCCACAACTCCTTGGCTGTCTCCACGAGACAGTACTCCTGGTATAGGGCTTTACTTAGCCCACTCAATATGTACAATTTACATATGAGATTTCCATGATTCCATGCCTCTGTGGCTATCCGTCCTTGCGGATCTGAATCATCATCCCGACTAGCGGGGATATCTTGTTCAACGAACATCTTCAAACCGAGGTTGGTTAAGAGGTTCATCATCTCTTGTTGCCAGCTTTTGAAATCTGTACCGGTGAATTTTGCCGGTTTCTCTGCATGGATATGGATGGGAGCAGCAGGAGTTCCCGAGCCAGGAGAAGGAGCCGAGGTGGAGTCGGATGCCATTCTTTAAACACCTAGAATATTGTCTTACGATTGTTGGAAAAATTGGGTGTATTTAAAAAATAGCTTTGAAAATAAACGGGACGGAAAAATATATTTCAAAAATAAGTCGAGGCAAGAGTTTGACTCTTTCTCCGTAAGACAATATTGCCCCGTATACGAGTGCTCACGGTCTACGACAATTGTCCCCAAGATACAACGACTTTCGGAATTTCAGATTGCAGCACAACAACTCTGAAACTATCGGGCGAACTACTGAATACTCGGGATTTTCTTGGACTCGAAAAGCAAGACTTATGATTGCTAGGATGCTGTAGAGAATAGAATGCTTGAATGATTTGGATGGGAATGAAATGAGGAGGAGGGGGCTATTTATAGTTATTGAAGAGATGGGGTGTCTATTGGGAATAGACACAAATTGCACCCGTTAAATCTGGATCGTTGGATCTAAGCGAAATGGATGGAGGAGATCTGCTGGGTCGGCCCAACAGCCTTGACCCGCCTCTTCCAAGAGACATGGGTCGCCCCATGCCTTTTCTCCAACCATTGCAACCCATGACCCTTAGCCAGCCCACCTTGCCATTCGGCTGACCCGGGCGGACGGCACCCAGGTCCGAGCCATGCGGCCCAATTCCAAGCGAAGCATCAGCGGCCCAATTGCCACTTAACACAGGCGGCCCAAACCAAACTACATTCGGCTGGCCCAATCCCTTAGCCCAGCCGAGCCACACCCATTTGCACCGAGCCGAATTCCGTCAAAAGTTTAAAGCTCCCAGCGACCGATGCGTACGTGCGAAGTGCAAAGTGCGCCCTAAACCGCCCATTCTGTCTTTCGCGCGCTTCGCGGGTTGTGGGTCCATTTTGAGCTAGAACAAAACTAGCTCAATAGCCCACTTGGATGCATGGTTGGCCCAATGGTTCAACTAGGTTGGCCCAAGGGGATTAACTTGATGTCTCCTTCCTTGAATGCTCACATTAATAAAGTGAAGTAACTTCCCTTTTCCTAGCAATGTGGGATATGGTTCTTCCATTCCAACTTCTCTTCAAATAACAACATTAAGTTGCTCACTTTAACCATTAATTTCTCATTCACCCGAAATTGATTTTGAGAAAATAAATATACCATTTTAATCTACACTAAATGTAGATTAATTATTTGCAACTTATTTCTATTTTTACAAAATAGAAACTTCTAGAAACTTGATCAAATATTGGTCAAACACCAATAAAACTACCAATTTCTAACACTATTTTCTATTTTAAGTGAAATTTTGCCTAATTAAATTTGACTAAAATATTTCTTTATCCAAAAATGTGATAATTATATTATTATGAAAAAAGTGCGACGTTTATTAATTATAAGTATGAGGAAGTTAAAAATTTGCCTCTTTTTAGACCCGTAGGAAATGTGTATTGTCTTAAATCATTCACTTAAATTTCTATTTACAAATATGAAATCCTAAATGGTACAAAGAATCTGGAGGATTACATGATAATATTAAGGTAATATATCACATAATTTGAGTAAAAAACAAAAATAAAGTGGAAACTTGAAGAGGGATTTCATTTTGAGCTCAAATGGAACTTTTTAATGCATTTAAACATGTTAGTTTAGGGGGAAAGTGATTTTTTTTTCTGAAATTATAGTAATTCCAACTATATATAGACTAATATGGCATATTGGGTAAATATTATTCTTGTAATATATGTTAAAAATGACACTCTTTTAGTTAAGTTTAAGTGACATTAAACATAGACGTGTCCATTTTATAAATCGAACCGGCCAATCGGGAGGTTGAAAACCGGCCAAAACCGGTCAAAACCGGTCAACGGCGGTTAACCGGAACCGGCTAACCGAAACCGGTAATTGGCCGGTTCGGTTAAGGTTTGAAATTTTAAAAAACCGGCCAACCGCCGGTTAACCGCCGGTTTTTGGCTTGCTCGGCCGAGTCATATGAGTTGCTCGGCCGAGCATAACCTTCCAGTAGTGTTAATTTCCAATAACAGTCATGCTCAGTAGGAGTCATATGAGTTGCTCGGCCGAGCGAACGCGAACTCATTCCAACGGCTACTTTTCAAACTAGCCGTTATGTTACCACCACCGCCACCACCACCACTACTACTACCGGATTGCCGCCACCACCACCACCACCACTACTACCACTACTACTAGTACTACCACTCCTACTAGTCTACACCATCACCATCACCACCACCACCACTACCACCACCACTACTACCACCATCGCTACTACTACCACCACCACTACTACGACTACCACTACTACTACTATCACCACTACTACTACCGCTACTACTACCACTCCTACCAATACCACTACTACCAGTCTACACCACCACCACTACTACTACCACTACTACTACTACTACCACCACCACTACTACCGCTACCACTACCACTCCTACCTCTATACCACTCCTACCAATACCGCTACTACTAGTCTACACCACCGCCATCACCACCAACACCACTACTACTACCACTACTAGTCTACTACTACTACCACCACCACTACTACCGCTACCTACCACTACCACTACTACCGGTCTACATCACCACCATCACCATTCACCACCACCACAACTACTATTACCACTACTACTACTACGTACCACCACTACCACTATCGCTACTACCACTACTACTACCACTCCTACCGGCTACCACTACCACTCCTATCAATACCACTAGGTCCACTACTACCAGCCTACCACCACCACTCCTACCAATACCCTCGTTGTAATTGTATTTTAATTAATAAAATTTAAGGGTACCGTCGCTTTTTTCTTTTATATACTTTCGTTTCTTTTAAAAAAGTTAAGTTTTATTTCTTTCAAAATTCATATCTTTTTTTATAAACCTTTTTTCAAAAAATGTATGTTGTAAACTTAAGTCTAAAATAGTCTTATTTATCCAAAAAAAAATTGAAAAAAATTAAAAGTTAACTTTTTTCAAAAAACCGTTAAATTTTATTTCTTTAAAAATTCATAACTTTTTTTATAAACCTTTTTGAAAAAAATGTATGTAGTAAACGTAAGTCTAAAATAGTCGTATTTATCCAAAAAAAAAATTGAAAAAAAAATTAAAAGTTAACTTTTTTCAAAAAACCGTTAAAAAAATTAACTGAAAAATGATATGCTCGGCCGAGCAACACCAAAGACTCGGCCGAGCAACCCTCAACCCCTAAACCCTAAAAGGGTTGCTCGGCCGAGCGACACCAAAGACTCGGCGAGCAACCCTCAAAACCCTAAACCCTAAAGGGTTGCTCGTAGAGCAACAAGGACTCGACCGAGCATATCCAAATCGTCAAACCGGAGGTTAACCGGATAACTGTGAAAACCGTAAACCGCCTAAACCGTAACCGGTTTAGCCGGTTAGGCGATTCGGTTCCGGTTGGTGATTTGGGGGTTGAAAACCGGCGGTTATAAACCGGCTAACCGGCGGTTGACCCAACCGGCCACGTCTAATTAAACACACCAAAAATTATCCTAATGTCGACTATCAGATGATATATTAGATAGTACTCCCTCCGTCCCACCCGAATTTGGACAAATTTCCTTTTTGGGCGTCCCATCCGAATTTGGACAACCCAAAAAGGAAAGTTTATAATAATAAAAAAATGGGCATACCTCACTCACTCATTAACTCCACTCATTCTCCACCATACAATTTATTCAACCAACCACTATTAACTCCACTCATTCTCTCTCTTCATTTTCTACCACACATTTTTATTATCTTATTGTTATTTCTTAATCTCCGTGTAAAGTAACTTTGTCCAAATTCGGATGGGACGGAGGGAGTATGTAATAACTGTTGGATCAATTGCAATTTAATTACATGTGGTTTGGTCATTTTTGTAATTTTGTTCTCAAGATTGAAAAGTTACATGCATGTTCCACTTGTCTCGGGGCCATCGGTAGAGCTCCGCTATTGCAATTGAGTTGTTGCGATTAAGTAATTTTTGCAAGGACAATGATAAATATGACGAAACTTATATATCGAAATATCATTCCGACAAAAAGCATCTGATGGATGAAGTTATATTATTGGGGTCCACATAATATGAAAGTCAGTTTTGAGTTACAATAATGTCGCCCTTATTTTCGCTATGTATATTTTGGCATATGTGTCATTTTCCTTTTTGCAATTGGGTTGTTGCGACTAAGAGATTTTTAATAATTAAACTAGTAGGTAACTCATGCCCCGCACATGATTTTTTTTTTTCTATTTATTTTCTTGGTTCTATTCTCATATAATGACAATCATAATTTAACTATTATTGTCATCATAATAAAATTTTGCTTTTCAAGTATTTATAGTGGATTGAAATAAGACACAATTAACATCTTCATTTGATTTGAGATAATTGTAGAAATGAGAAATTTATATTGTTACTCATGTAATTCAATTTTCCTTCTGGAGTGATACTTGTTGCATATCCAATACTTTTAAAATATTTTGATTAGTCCTTTTTATAAATAATTATAAAGGTCATTTATTTTGAAATTAAAAAAAATAATTCAATTTGAGTTGGTGTAGTTGTTATAACTTTAACATGGAGAGTTGGGTAATGCTAGAAGCTAGGGGTGTAAGTGGTTTGTTTTAAAACGCGATTCGAAATTGAACCAAACAAAATTACGCGGTTTAGTTCGGTTTGCAAGTAATACTGGTTTGATTTGGTTTCAAAAATTGTCAAATTGTGTGGTTCGGTTTGATTTGCGGTCTGTACCCCCAAATCACGGTTCGAGACTGCGATACCGAACCACCAAACCAGCAAACCGTTCAATATTAACCGTAGATATAAATATTTTTCATCTTCACCTCACATTTTAAATTCGAAAACCCCTAATTCTATTTATGGTTTTTAGCCCATAACCCTTTTTTCTTTTGGTTAATCTTCATGTAATGTAATTATGTTAATTAACTTTTTAGCAAATACAATTACAAGTAATCAAATGAAATGTTGTAATCATAAACATTGAAGCACAGTTTCATTTAAATTTTGAATCTCTTCTGTATTTTATGTCTGGAAAATTCAAACAAACATGATAATAAATTGTGTAGTCTGAAACCATATTCTAATTAATGGTTCAAGTCGTGTTCTATTTCATGATTTGAACCGTGGTTTGAACTGTGATTTAAACCGCGATTCGAACCGTAAAATCAAACTGCGGTTCGAACCAAATCGAACCAAATCATGGTGGTTTGGTTCGGTTCGTTTGAATTTTTTCATGGTTCGGTTCGGTTTGAGATTTTTCCAAACCGATGACTAGTAGTTCGGTCCGTAAATTGGCCTAAACCGAACCAAATCGAACCATTTACACCCATACTAGAAGCACAAAATAAATCTACAAAAAGATGTGAACGGTATAAAACGAGTACGATCCAGGGTAATAAACTGGATAAGGTCCAATGGATTGGGCCCAAAATATAATCCATACAAGTCTCAAATACGACATGGGGAGTAGGCTTCCCTACATATGCTCGTCACGCCTGCTCGTCATTTCTCACTATGTCGACCTAGATATAGCAGAGCGAATAATAAGACTAAGGCCACAATATTGATACATGCCGACGAGGCACCCTTCATACGCCGATAAAGGCAACTACAAAGGCCGACCTAGGCCTCACCAAAAGACGACCAGCGCCTCCTCGACATTACGACAAGGGGAATGGGCCTCCCTACCCTTGCTCTCCCCTTCCTCGGCATTCGTACATGTCGATCAACATCATATGTTGAGAAGCATGCCTACTAGGCATACGTACAGAAGGCAATTATATAATGATACTCAAACAAGGATTGTAGAAAGTTATAATCCAACTAGGATTATAATCCTCATCATACACAACTTCCTATCCAAAGATGGACTATATATCCTACACCTATAAATATAATCCATAATTCACACAATTTTGGTAACGCGTCTTTTGACTCTCCACTCTTGTCAATTGATTTGCTCTCTCTATCACACGAATACTTACTCTCACGCCGGAGGGCCTTCGCCGATGAAGCCCCGACTTAGTTTAGGTGTTTGTTCATTTTTTTCAGGCTATTCAAACTTGCAGGATACAACCTTGTACTGGATATGGGCTGATCCAAATGTTTTTGGCATTATCAAGATGGATACAAAATCAGGTGGCAATATTTTATTGGTTGTATTGATTGTAAACCCGCCACACACTAATTAAAAGCTCCAACAAAATTTTTGACATATCATTTTCGTAAACCAAATTTGGTAACACTTTCTTGTAATTTTATTATTTCCCAAAGGGTTAACCTAATTGTCATTGGCCAAATAACGATTCTATCATCTTATTGGGGTACAAGAACCTCATGAAATGGATTGCTATAAGGCCCAAAAGAAACTTAATCGTCAAATAAGATGGTTTATTCTCTTTGAAATTTGTTCAAGGGTAAAGTGGTTGGGTTCGATCTTTGTTCTCGCTTTTTGACATGTACATTGAAAAAAGATCTATTTGAAATTTGAACAAAATAGCTGATACTAAAGCCCATTAAAATTGGACTGTAATTTCAATTAGGAAAAAATGCAAATATAGTACCCCAACTATAGGATTTGTTTGGTTTTCATACCTAAACTAGTTTTCGTTGCAACCACAGTATCTCATCTGTTTTGGATACTCGTTTAAGGTAACTAAGGCTAACGACGTTCATTTTTTTTAGTTAAATTGACATGTGCAATTCATGTGATACATTTTATAAGAGTAAAATAGGACATTCAACACAAAATCAAGTAAAACAACTATCAATGTTATAAGTGTAAATTTGAAAAGTAAAAGGTTGACTAAATTAATTTTTCATCTCAAACAACATAGCCATTAACCCCACCTCTCCCAAGTTATCACCCACGACGCCATCGTCATACCCCTTCCCCCTCACATGCCACCTTCAACCCCTTCTCCGCCATATCTATTACCATCCCACTTCCCCCTCTCTTCACACACTATTTCCCGTCATCGCCCCCAATCCCTCTTTCTCTCTCATCACATTCTGCCTCTCCCCTGTTCCAAGTCTCCTTCTACCCCCTTTCCCTTCTCATAATCACTAAAATAGGGAAGCTTCCTCACTTGTTTCTCTTTCTTTTTTTCTTGACTACACCGTTAATTTATAGAGATCTAATTCAACAATGGTGGTCATGAGCCTTGATGAACTCCAAAATGAAGCAGAATTGCAGACAACCTTCCCGAATGAATTTTAAATTGGCTCTGAATCTAGGTTTTTGTCTCTTATTGTTTGAATATGTAAATTTGGGGATTTATAATTTGATGATTTCGCCTTTCTGTTAAGTTTATGATTTGAATCAAATCAATGAAGCCCATAATACAAGAATGGAGTGTTCTTGAGGAAGAAGGTGGAATGGGGCGGCTGTTTTGGGTGGAGTAGATTAGAATATTTTTTTAGTTTAGACCTTGTAATTCAATGATATTAATAATAAACCCTTTTAAATCAATACCTTATCCCACCTTTTAGTTTACTATTTTACACATAGAACCTTTAGTGTTTGTTTTATTTTAGTTATATTGATTTTTCTAATTTACCCTTAAAAATTGGGTCACTTGCATCTCACATGTGTATTTATGGAGATGGCCATTTTGGGTCGTGGCCCGTGGGCAGCCCGTGGCCCGCCGTCTGTTTGGCCCGCGCCCGTCCAGCCCGTGGCCCGTTATCCGCTTGGCCCGCTTCTTATACGGGACGGGCTTGGACCAAGGAGGTCCGCACGGACCGGTCTTTGGTCTGTGGCATGTTTGGCCCATTGCAATGTCTAAAATGTCCTCAAATATATCCGTTAATAAATTCGTTTGAGTGGTATTTTTTCCCAAATAATCCCGTTTTACTTTTTTATTTACGAAAATGACTTACTGTTCAAACTATTTCCCAAAATGTCCTCTTTTTTGAAACTCGCTACACCGTGTAGCGAGTTTGACTAGGGTTGGTCAAAACTCGCTACACCGTGTAGCGAGTTTAGGGTAATTAATTACGGCCGTTGGGAAAATTAATTAGGTCATTTAATTAAACTAAATTCGCTACACCGTGTAGCGAGTTTTGACCAGAAGTCAAACTCGCTACACCGTGTGGCGAGTTCAATTTAAAACCCTTACCCCTTCTCAGTTCACGCATTCAACCAAAGAAAAAAAAAAAACTTACTCCATTCTCCATAGCCGCCCAGCCAAGGAAGAAAGGAAGAAGAAGAACACTTCGAGCCAAGCCAAGGATTTTGTGAAGAAATTCAACCTTTTTATTAATTGTAAGTTTAAATTTCTATATTAAGTTGAATTTTAGTTTTGATTCCGAATTTATGATTTATTTTTTTAATTCCGAATTTATGTGACTAATTTCTATATTGCCAAGAAGATCTTACATTGCAATTTAGGATTTTTTTTGGTTGATTTGTTGTTGAAATATTGTTATTCCCATATTTATGTGACTAATTTTTATTTAATTCCGAATTTTTTTATTATTTTGGTTGATTTGTTGTTGAAATATTTTTATTCCGAATTTATGATTTTTTTTTAATTCGAATTTCTTGACTAATTTTTATTTAATTCTGAATTTTTATTTAGTTTTTTTGGTTGATTTGTTGTTGAAATATTATTATTCCGAATTTATGTGACAAATTTCTATATGCCAAGAATTATTTTTATTTTTGTATGATTTTTTTGGTTGATTTGTTGTTGAAATTGAAATAGTGTTATTCCCATTTATGTGACTAATTTTTTGATTTTTTTATGACATTGCAATTTAGGATTTTATTTTTGGTTGAACTATTGTTAAATATATAGATGTAAATATTATTTCTGATGAATTAATTGTGCCCTATACATAGTTTAATTGTTGAGAATAATTAATTGATGCATTCAGATTTTAATTTATTTAATATAAAGATGAGAAAAAATTATTATTTCAAATATTTTAATAATAAAACTAAAAAATCTTGTGCGGAAAACTAATCGAGGATAGATTAGACCAATTGTTATTCCCATTTATATGAACTGTCTATTTATTTTTTATCAAAAAAAAAAATAATAGCAAATTTAAAGTAAATTGGGTCATTCATTTTAGAAAATTTTAGAAGGGAGTATATAGCAAATTTGCTCATAATAGAAATAAATAGCAAATTTGAAAAGATTTTTGAATATTTTTTTGGGACGGAGGGAGTACAAAGTTTAACTTGTGTGAGATTATAGGAAATTTGATTACCGAGATAGGAACGTGAGCTTGTCCGAACAAGGTCCAAGTGGATTGTGCCCTAATGACTCTTATAAGTTATAGGTAATCAGAACGGAATCCTTAATTCGTGAAAGTGGTACATAATGTGAGGCATGACGTCGAAGGAATTAATTAGGCGTCATATATACCATATTGTAAACCCTAAACCCTAATATCTCGTCACGAAACCCTAAATCCTTAAAATATGATTTAGTGATAGAAAAATAGAATAGGAATTAATATACATATAACAACATCCTAAATCTCATATACTTATATTCCAAACCCTAAACCCTTAAAATATGATTTATTGTTCAAACATTTTATAAAAAAAAAAAACTTCATCCTATTTTTCAAAACCGCATGAGGATTACTCTTGAAGTATTACTTAGTATATAGGTGGAAACCAAGAACTTCCCCACAGGCACTTCTTGGAAGTGTGGGATAACTTTGGATTACAATGCCACGTACTAGTAATTACAATTTTTGTATTCTTTTATTTATTTTCTTGCCTTATAGAACAATAACCAACCTTGATATTGAAATAAATAGATGGAAGCGTTCATTGATCCCGGGCCTATCGATACATCTGTCCTGACCCGCCATGCAGACCATAGGGCTAGGTATATTTGGTCCGGGTGGCCGGTTTCTAGTCCCCTCGTTTTTCGTCATGGTGCCACCTTGCCGCCTGTATTAGCTCCTGTCATATTATTGAGACTGGCAGAGTGTGGATTTAGTGGAGTGCACTACATAGGCCGGATACAGTACGATTTTGCATTGCTGGAGGCCTTGATCGAGAGATGGCGTCCGGAGACCCATACGTTCCATCTCCCGGTTGGTGAGATGACTATCACCCTACAGGATATCGGCATGATTTGCGGGTTGCCGATTGATGGGGATGCTGTTACTGATGATGGGTTTCCAGTACATATAGACTGGCGGGCTGAGTGCCAGGAGTATTTAGGGTTTGTCCCTGGTGACGGAGATATAGATGGGAGCAGTCTGAAGCTCCGGTGGATTACCGTACGTTTCCCACACTTTGGTGACCTGGATGATGATGCTGATCCAGAGATTGTGGATCGATACGTACGGGCTTATATCTTGCTTGCCTTGGGTTCTACGATCATGCCTGATCGTACGAACAACAAGGTTAAGCTATGTTATCTCCCGCTGCTTAGGGATGTTTCTAGGGTGAGGGAGTACAGTTGGGGGAGTGCGGCGCTTGCTTTCCTGTACCGAGAGTTATGTAGTGCGGCAGACCCTCACACGAGACAGTGCGGAGGATTTCTCAACGTTCTACAGGTATTTTATTTCATTTTAATGTTCATTATGTTTTTAAGTTTTATTTCAAATTTGTGGCATTATTACTTAGTTTTTGATATACATTTATTTCATATAGATCTGGGCTTGGGAGAGGTTGACATGTGTGAGGCCGCAGATCCGTTATCGCCTCAGAGAGCAGGACTACGTCATCATGCCCCTCGGATGCATGTATGCATATATCATACTTTATTTTCTCGTCGTTAATGTTTTTATTTTTTTTGAACATAATCTTATAATTATTTTGTTTATGAAATTTCAGGTGGACGCAGGCTTCGCTTGATCTGAGAGAGGTTACTGCACATAGCCTGCGAGGCTATCGGGATCAGCTGGCTCGGCTGAACGAGGGTCACGTGGTGTGGCAGCCTTATGAGGGGAGACCCGCTCCGGTCTACTGCACTGAGGGGGAGGAGATATGGTTGGCGAAGGTCCCTCTCATATGCTTTGAGAGGGTTGAGTGGCATCTGCCTGATCGCGTGATGAGGCAGTTTGGCCTGAGACAGTTTATCCCAGCACCGTTCGACACTGGCCTGGAGTTGCACCGTTCGGATCGGCGGGGAAGGCCTACGGTGAGATGGGGTGAGCACCATCGCCCACTTGTTACACTATGGGGACAGCGCCACGAGAGGTTGGTTTCGGGGTGCTCGGCTTCCACGATATGACCTACACCGACCCATATATGGTATGGTATAGGGACATAACGTGTAGGTTTGTACGACAAGGCTCACTCACGTAGAGGTGGATGGATACCGGTCGTGCCCTGCCAGTAGTTTATGGTAAGTTTTTACATTTTTAAAGTTTTTTTTTCTAATATTTTTTTTTTAAGAAAACATCAATTATTAACTTATGTCTCTCGTTCTTATATATATTTTTGATATAAAAACAGGTGCGAGACCCTTGAGCGCTCGCATGTCGCCAAATGAGAGGGATGAGCATCCCCACCAAGCTGAAATGCGGGAGATTGTGACACACGGGTTCGGGGGAGTTAGGGAGCTCCACCGCCTTGATCTGCCGCACCTCCCCCACCAAAAAAGTAGATCGCGTGCAGGGACAACCTCGACAACGTCGGCGACGTCGTGCACAGGCAGAACCACCACCCCAGATGGATTTACATGATGAGCCCGAGCCCGAGCCCGAGCCCGAGCCCGAGCCTCAGCGCGGACCCGCACCGATACATCTTATGACCGTCGCGTCACCCACAGCCATCACGATGATTTTGAGCGTTGGAGCGGGGGTTTCGGGGGGACTGGGACTGGGGGTGCCGGAGGGGGTGGCTGGGGTGGCAGTGGGGGTGGCTGGGGGGGTGGCAGTGGGGGTGGCTGGGGGGGTGGCAGTGGGAGTGCCCAGGCAGACCCTTCCCCTAGACCATCCACATCCACTATGGGCTTCGGCGCTTATACGAGTGGAAGTGGGTTGAGGACTCCTTCATCACATGGAGCGTTCCATGGTTTCGTCGATCCGGCTCAGATGACCCCTGAACAAGAGCTTCAGGAACAAATGCTTAGAAGAGGGTCTCGGCTCCGGAATCCGCGTAATCCCTACACCCCGTCTTTCTATGATAATAGGTAGAGAGTTAACTTTTGTTTTTTTATTATTACGTAATGAAACTTTGTTGTATAGGTTTAGTTTTTATTTGAACTGTACTATTAGTTTACTTTTTATTTGAATGTTTTTTATTTGTATTGAAATTTTGTAACTTTTTCTTAGTAGTTTAGCTTTATATTTGATTTGAATGTAATTTTCCAATTCTTAAAAATGATTTTAGTTATTTTAATGAATATTTAAAAAATTATAATTGATGATATTTATTAGATTAGGGAGTAATAAAAGAAAAGTTTATTTTCCATTTAAGTGTTAAGGTTCAATTTATGTTTAGCATAATTCCAAAAAAAAATGTTCAAATGTGCTACTGTGTAATTATTGCGGGACGAATCAAAAAATTGTACTCCTCGTCGAAAGGGCACTTTTGGTCAACGGCAGTAAACTTTGACCCAAATATTAATGCAAATGTAATCATTATATTGAAATTCTAAAAATTGTTATTGATAAATCATTAAATGATTTATGAATAACAATTTTTAGAATTTCAATAAGATGATTAAATTTGCATTAATGTTTGGGTCAAAGTTAACTGCTGTTGACCAAAAGTGCCCTTTCGGACGGGACGGAGGGAGTATTTATTGGGCCAAAATTGGAGTGGCCGCCCTTGTTCTTCGGCCAGCTTTGGTGGGCGCCCAAATTCTTTGAAATCGCTACACCGTGAAGCGATTTTCACTAAACTCGCTACACGGTGTAGCGAGTATAGTGAAAATCGCTTCACTGCAGTAGCGATTATAAATGTACATTTCCATTGTATTCCGGCCTAAGTTTCTAAGTTTACGTAAAAGGAGCGTCCGCTCCCACTGTTGCGAAGCGTCCGCTCCCAAGCTGCCTGTAATGTAATATGTATCTTTTTTTTTGTAATTATGCCAAACAAAAATTAAAACTTAAAACTTAAAACTTAATTAAAATAAAACTGAAACTGAAAAATTACATTCAACTCAAATATAAATTACATTGGACTTTTCAAGTTTAATGAAAACGACATATAATAAAGCGAAACCGAATCCAATTCAAGGCAAACATAAATTACATTAAAAACATTCTTCTACTCCCTAAGGTTCGGGCATCTACGACGATTGTGCCCTTCCCGATGGCATGATGAACACATACTCTTCCGTTTATCTCGCTTGAAAGTCCATAGAATTACGAAAGCGTCTTGATCTAGGTCGTCAGGACTTCGCGAACGTCGAAGTAGGGGATTAGGGAAGAAACTAGGCACCAAACCATCCACGCCCCAATAGTCCTCATGCTCGATTGGTTCGAATGTTCCCTTCCATGTCTTGTAGTATTCCCCAACGGTGTAATATTCGAAACGAAATCTCGACCATCAATATTTTGTGCGTAACAACAAGCAAGGAGATGGGAACAAGGCATGCGATAGGCAACCCATTTACCACATGTGCAGTGCGCTCATTAAGTCGGACAATCCGTATATTTCCTCCGTGATCACCCCGACGTGCTGTTGTCACTTGATACACCCCCATTTCGTGATTGTTGAACCTCCCGACGTGATGTGTTGCCGCTTTTCCGGTGTTCTTCAAGTAGTGATAACCGACTTTCGTCTTTGAATTGGTGTCGGGATTGATGTTAGGGTTATCGGGATTACCTCCTAAGGCATTGATTGAAAATCCATGCCTTACTTGAAAGTACTCCACACAACGATAGAAGGCAAGCTTTCAACAATTGCCGTGATTGGCATCCCACGAGCTCCCTTCATCACACCATTGAAAACCTCGAGACATGTTGGGTAGTCATGATGCCATACCCGTAACCACCATCGTGTGCCAATGTCCATTTTCTAGCATCCAAATGTTGAAACCATGCAATTGCCTCGGGCTTAATTCCACGGATACTCTCTAAGATAGATTTCAATTTTCTATCTTGAGTTGCTCTACCCGCTCTCCGTAACGTATACTTCAACCCTTCCCCTCTATACTTTTCCAAGAAATTTGCTCGCATATGTCTCAAGCAATATCGATGATGCACGTTCGCCCACCACGTATCTTCAGGCTACGCCTTCGAATGCCCTAATGACGGTCGAGATATCAAGCATACTTCACGACTCTTGATAATATGCTTGCAAACCGAGTATAAGAACCAACGCCGGTTCGCCGGTCCTCCTTTTCAACAACGGCAAAGGCAAGCGGAAGTATCTTTGTCTTGGGCGTCAAACACCCATGGCACCGGTATTACCCTTTATATCTACCATGCATAAATGTTCCATCCACGTAAATGACTCGGCCGACAATGAGAGAAAGCTTCAATGCAAGGCCCAAATGCCCGTAATACTGTCGAAATAGGGAGGCTTCACCGACAGAGGAGGAGGTGTAGAGTACTCAACAATTGTCCTCGGATTGTATTTTTGAATGGTCGCTAGGACGCGGGTAACCTCTTATAAGATTCCTCCCAATCTCCAAAAACCTCTGCAATGCCATTCTGCTTTCCACACCATGCCTTCTTGTAAGTAACTACCTTGTCGAACCTACTAGAGATGTGTGCAATAATGACTCCAACCTTGACATCTGAATCGGCCTTAATAAGACCAACGACTTCCCGACCGATAAACTTGGCATCTAGATTGGGGTGATCTTGACTTGCTCCCGAATATAAGCGGCGGTGAGGAGCCTTATACTTGGTCACTTCCCAATAGCCAAACTTCTTCCTACTCACACGAACATAAAAATGACATGGATAATTTTTTAACGTACACTCAATTACCCATGTGTTCGGTGTGCTCTTTCTTACCCCGAACTCGCGATTGTTTTTAATATGGAACCTTTTCATATCAAATTGTGCCTCGTTCTTGCCAGGAAAGCGTATCCCTTTAGCAATCGGTTGTTGTTCCGGATCCCAAACTGGAAAACTATGTGCATGATCATAATCAATCAAGCCTTGTTCTTGTCGAGCAGATGTACCAATATCACTGTAAAAGGGATAACTCGCTCTCTCATATCTTCGATTTTGCGGCACTTCATAGTGAACAAGAGGTGCTTCCACATCATCATCAATCGGCCCATCATCACCGGCTCCCAAATCGACATCAGAATCACTACTACCCTCCTCATATTCATCATCATCATCCTCTAGCATTGCATCTACATCAGTGTGCACTTCCTCTTCTTCACAGTCAACATCATAATCATCATTAACATGATCATAATGCCCAAATGCCCGATCATCATCATGATCATGATAATTATGGCCAAATGCCCCATCATCATAATTTGGTGTTTGAGTTGATACAAGAGTTTGGGAACTTGGACCAACCCCATCATCACGGTTACCAGTTGGAGAAAACCTGAAAGTACTCTCTCGTGTGCGTGTTTGAAACTACGGATTGGATCGATTTTCAATTAATTTTACAACAACATACAGCTGCAAATTTCCAATCCCCCCAAATTTAGCAAACTGATCGAACATTACTTCCATACACGCATCATCTTCAATACGGAAAGGAAAGTACTCACCAATCCCGCTATCAAAAGAATGAGGGCATCTGTAAATGACTTTCAAATCAAATTGAGACCGATCTAAGTTCGCCTTTTTATATAACTCATCAATCAACTCATTGTATTTCCATTGGCAATTACCCCTTATTGCACATTTTGGCCCCTTTTTGAAATGAGGACCATCAAACGGTTGTTCATCATCACCTCCCCAATAACACATAAAAATGATCGGACCCCCGTTCATATTTAACCCTACATTACGAAATCAAAGTGTTAAAACCTACATAACAAAACTCTTACATTTATTATATCTACAATATCATAAAACACAGTTAAATCATTAAATTTTATATCTAAACACAAGTCAAAATAATAATTAAGATGATGTTAATTTACCTTGATTCTTGTTGATCTTCAACAATTCTGATGAAATAAAATAACTTGAAGAAGTTTTATTTTGAATTAAGGGAATTTAGAAAATGGTGATTGAGAGAAAGAGAGAAAGGTAGGAGAAGAAACAAAGCTGAGGAGAAAAAGAGAAAGCTATGGGAGGAATCTCAGAACCACGTGAATTCATTGAAAATTTCATTTCACGGGTGTTGTACTTTGTTGCTGTAAAGTGTTTTGTTTTACTTAAACTCGCTACACCGTGTAGCGAGTTTCAATAAAGCTGAATTAAACTCGCTACACCGTGTAGCGATTTCAGCTTTATTGAAACTCGCTACACGGTGTAGCGATTTTAAGTAAAAACAAAATCCTTTACAGCAACATAATTTGAAAATTGTTTACTTCTTTTTGTTTTTTCATTCGCGAAGGCATTTTGAACAATAAATATAGGTTAATTTATGTATCATAATGAATATCTAAAAATTGTTACTTGAAGTACATACAATGTTGTAACAATAACAACTTTTAAATTTTAATTTGGACAATTAAATCAGCTTCAAATTTTTGCTCAAAATAGCTTCGTAGTAACATCAAAAAAAAAATTTCGTTCGCGAAGGCATTTTGAACAATAAATATAGGTTAATTTATATATCATAATGAATATCTAAAAATTGTTACTTGAAGTACATACAATGTTGTAACAATAACAACTTTTAAATTTTAATTTCGACAATTAAATCAGCTTCAAATTTTTGCTCAAAATATCTTCGTAGTAACATCAAAAAAAAAAATTCGTTCGCGAAGCTATTTTGAGCAATAATTATAGGTTAATTTATATATCATAATGAATATCTAAAAATTGTTACTTGAAGTACATATAATGGTGTAACAATAACAACTTTTAAATTTTAATTTCGACAATTAAATCAGCTTCAAATTGTTGCTCAAAATAGCTTCGTACTAACAAAAAAAAATTACATGTGTTAAAAAAATAATGACATGTGGCTGAATTTTTTTTTTATAAATATTTATAAATCTTACATAAAATTACAAAAAATAAATATTTTCGAGTTAGTGGCCACATCCCGACCACATAGGAAATCTACATAAAATCACAAAAAAAAAAATATATAGTCAAGTTAGTGGCCACATCCCGGCCACATAGGAAATCTTACATAAAATCACAAAAAATAAATATTTTCAAGTTAGTGGCCACATCCCGGCCACATAGGAAATCTTACATAAAATTACAAAAAATAAATATTTTAGAGTTAGTGGCCACATCCCGGCCACATAGGAAATCTACATAAAATCACAAAAAATAAATATTGTCAAGTTAGTGGCCACATCCCGACCACATAGGAAATCTTACATAAATAAATAAATTCAGTGACCACATTCCGGTCACATAGAAAAATAGTACATAAATTCAGGTACATATTAAATCCGACATAAATTCAAATAATACATGTCCAAAGATGAAATTAACAATCCTTAGGGAAGACCTTACAAACATTGGAAGGAACAATGTTAAGTAGTTTTTTTGAGCGTGATATGGCCCAAACAACAACCTAATAGATGAACAAAACAAAACATTTAGAACAAAAAGGTAAGGATATATTTAGGGAGTGTAATGTTAAGGAAAATATTTCATACCTGAGTAAGTATCGTAACAAAGCACCTTCACCAATGTCACTTCCGCCTCGCTTTGCTTAAACACTTTGTCACCTAAGTAAGCTTCAATAGTGTCGGTAGGATCCTTCAAAATCACGTGAAAAGAGCCATTCTCAGTTGGTGTGCACTTCTTGACAACAACCACAACCTAATAGAACAAAAATATTATGACCAATTAATTGTAAATTTCAACCTTAACTATAATTAATGTAAAATATTATACCTGTTCCACCCTTTCATGTTGTTTGCATTTCTCCTTGATCATTTTCAACGGATAAAATGTACCCTCTCCAAAGTGAGATAATCCATTGCGAAAGCCAAGCTTTGCCCTGGAATTCATCATCGTCCTCCGCTCTTCAAGCTTTCTACGTATTGCCTCTTGGGTCGACCGAGCGGGGTCCCCGAGAGACATGAGCTTTTCCGGTGTGATGCCGACGCATGGCTAAGCGTGCTTCACCGGCGGGACCAGGGTATGATATGACGCGGTGGAGATCTCTCTCGTTCGGTTTGAGGCGGTGGAGACGGTGGAGATTGAAACTCTCGTTCAATTTGAGAGAGATTAGATAGGCGATTGGAGGTTTGACCGGGTTGTACTGGAAGAGGTTTTCGTCCACGATACCAACGGGGTTTTGATGGATCCATTATGAGAGAGATAGATTTAAGAAAGAAAGAAAGAAAAGGGAGAACTAGGCTGAGAAAGGAAGAAGAGAATGGTAAGTTTTGTTGGGACGGACGGAGGGGGTTATGTAGTGGTTTGGAATAAATTGAACTCGCTACACGGTGTAGCGAGTTTGACTTCTGGTCAAAACTCGCTACACGGTGTAGCGAATTTAGTTTAATTAAATGACCTAATTAATTTTCCCAACGGCCGTAATTAATTACCCTAAACTCGCTACACGGTGTAGCGAGTTTTGACCAACCCTAGTCAAACTCGCTACACGGTGTAGCGAGTTTCAAAAAAGAGGACATTTTGGGAAATAGTTTGAACAGTAAGTCATTTTCGTAAATAAAAAAGTAAAACGGGATTATTTGGGAAAAAATTCAGAGGAAGTCTTACCATTTTTCTCACAAAAAAAAATCAATTCATCATAGAATTCTCTCAAACCCAAACCATCAAATTATTTCCAAGTCGAATATTTGTGATTACATCGTAAGAGTTGAAGCCTTGAAGTTAATTTTATTGTTTTAATTATTTACTCGCTATTTAAATATTGTGTTTAGTAGTTAATTTTGTTTAATCTTCATAAATTTCAAAAATTTCAAAAAAAAATTACTCTTATTCCGAAAATTACAAAAAAATTATAATTGTTTACTTTTATTGTTAGTAAATTATTGCCAAAATTATTTAATCCTTATAAATTTTCAAAAATTCAAAAAATATTTTTTTAAAATGTTGCATTTTTAATTTTAATTGCTAGTTATCATGGAAGATATAGTTAATGATATATTTGCATATTTTTCCCCGCCCACCACAAAATCAAACTCCAAATCAAAATGTACCCATTTCAGCCCGCCACTCAATAGATAATTTCCTTTTTCACCGTAATGATCAAATTATGTATGATCTAATTAATCAATCCTCGAACCCAATCAACACCCCTCCATTTCGCGGCTATACTTCGGATTTGACCCCGGATCGGATGAATGAGCCCAACACAAACTATTCATCTAGAACCTATCATCACATAGAAGACATAGATGAGTGTGGGGAGGGAGATGACGATGACGATGACGATGTACAAGTCACCCACGAAACCCGCACAATTCAAAATACACCTACTACCGATGTTGTCTCGGGTAGTACACTTAGTGGGGGAAGGGGTAAGGGTAAGGTAAAGACACAAACTAGAGTGTACAAATATGCCCATTTTTATGATTTAGTAATTATTGAAGATGAAACAAAGGCCAAATGCAAAAGGTGCTCAAAATTTTTAAACCCGGCGGGTCTACATGGTACCTCCCATATAAAGAGGCACATGGATAAACATGATAAGGAAGATGCTAAAGGGATAGATAGTACCGTGCAAACGCAACTAAATATACCATGTGTCACTTACCCAAAAGTGGACGTCGATTTGATAACGATGGTACTAGTGAGTTGTCGATTGCCTCTTTCACATTCGGATGATGATAGACTCACCCGCTATTCTAGAGGCCTCAACCCGTCATACCAACCAATGAGCCGCCAAACTATTACTGGGCATATAAAGAAGCTCTTCCAAACTCGTCAACTTCAACTAGCGAGCGACCTCCAAAAATTAAAGGGTAGTGTTTGCTTGACCATCGATGCTTGGAAGGCCACTCTAAGTTCTAGTTCTGAAACCTTTACTTGTATAACCGCTCATTGGATTGATGAGGAGTGGATGTTGCAAAAGAGGGTGATTTCCTTTAGAACAATGCCCTATCCCCATACGGCTTTGCAATGTACAAAGTCACATTAAGGATGTATTGAGTGAGTATGTTATCACCAACAAAATTTTAGCAATATCCTTTGATAATGCGACTTACAATACCCTCACCGGTACAATGTTAATCCAAGCTCTTAATCCTCCCCTAGATGGCGCTTTGTTTCATGTTAGGTGTGCATGCCACATTGTTAATCTGTGTGTCCAAGACTTGATCCACTCACTAAAGCATGTCACCACTAGCATCAACACGGCCTCCCATGTTATCCAAAATTTCGGCCCAAGGTTGAAAATTTATACCGATTTGTGCGCCGCTTATAACATGAAATACAAGAAACCTCAAGTGGCCAGGGATATTAAGTGGAACTCAACATATAAAATGTTGAAGAGAGCTGTCGAATATAGGATGGTCCTCACGGAATACTTTTCTAGTCATCAAATGGACTACCAAATTAGTGAGTATTATTGGTCGATAGCCACCAAGCTTTTAGATTTACTTAAACCTTGGTGGAGGGCAACCAAGATTTTTTCGGGAAGTTATAATCCCTCCTCCCATCTTTTGTGCCGTGAAATAAATGTCCTAAGTAAAGTTATTAGGCAATTCAGAATACATGCCTTGTTTGGAGTTGCATTTATGCAAATGGAAAGTAAATTCACAAAATATTATGAACATTTTCCCATAGTTTCTCAATTAGCGACCATAATGGATCCTAGGATTAAGTTCTCCTCATTAGGTGGCTTGTTTGATGAATTTTATGATAACACGAGGCCCGACCTTAACCCAGATGCCGTAAACACTTTGTCCAAGAGAAAACTTAGGGAAATTCACACAATCCTATATCGTTTGTTCGACCACTATTGTAGAACACTAAAGGGACCATACAACATCCGAAAGAAAAGAGAATGCAGCAACAAAAATGTTAAAAAAAGATAGGGTTTCATGAGAAAAGGAAAAACTTCATCCTCATCTAGTAGTGGTTCTCAAAGTGGTGTAGATGAATTACACCAATACCTTGAAAGCCCATATTACCCCTTAGATAGTGAAAGTTTTGAAAACTTGAATGTCTTACAATGGTGGAAATCGCATGCTAATATTTATCCTATTCTTTCGGTGATGGCACGTGATCTACTTACCCCTCTGGTGTCCACGGTAGTATCGGAGGCTGTTTTTAGTGCTGCAAGAAGAGTGGTGACGTCAAAGTGAAACCAACTCAAACCCGCTCTTATCGAGAGATTGATTTGTCTTGCGGATTGGGATGACGCATATTTGAGAAAACAAGGCACATTCCGGGATCTTGAAGACGATGATTATGAAAGCCTCAAATAAGACAATCTCAACGAGGAGTTTTTGCGAGAATGATACTAGAAGAAGAAGAAGAAGAATTCAACAAATTCAAAGACTTTGAACCAATAACAATATTGAAGACCTAAAGCTTTTTGAAGACTTTAAAGATTTGAAGACCTTAATTAGTTTGAAGATTTGAAGACACATTTATTTTCAAGACTTTGTTAAATTTGAAGACTTTGTTAAATTTGAAAACCATAATTACTTTGAAGATTTGAAGATTCATTTGAACATTTGAAGACTTCTAATTTAAAATTGTATCATTTGAAGACAATGAAAATTTCCCCCAAAAAATTATAAAATAGATATTCATAGAGTTTCTATTATTAAATTGATTACATTATTGCCTCTTTTTCTTTCATATACTATCATTTGTTTAGGTTTTTTTTTTATCTTTTTTATATACCTATTTGTAAAAAATATCAGTGCTAAAAAAAGTCTAAAATATTATTCCTAGTCAATAAAAAATTAATAAAAAATAAAAATAAATAAAGAATATTCCGTCCCTCTTTTCTTTTATATACTTTAAATTTTTTAGTTTTTTTCTATCTTTTTTACATACATTTTTGAAAAAAAATATCACTAATAAATAAAGAATAAAATATTATTTTCTAGTCAATAAAAAATTAAAAGAAAATAAAAAATAAATATAGGGTAGTTCATCCCTCTTTTCTTCTATATACTTTCATTTGTTTAGTTTTTTTCTATCTTTTTTTATATACCTTTTTGAAAAAAATATCGGTAATAAAAAAAGTCTAAAATATTATATTTTTAGTCAATAAAAAATTAATAAAAAAAGGATAGTCCGTCCCTCTTTTCTTTTATATACTTTAAATTGTTTAGTTTTTTTCTATCTTTTTTTATATACCTTTTTGAAAAAATATCACTAATAAACAAAGTCTAAAATATTATTTTCTAGTCAATGAAAAATTAAAAGAAAATAAAAAATAAATATAGGGTAGTTCGTCCCTCTTTTCTTCTATATACTTTCATTTGTTTAGTTTTTTTCTATCATTTTTATATACCTTTTTGAAAAAAATATCGATAATAAAAAAAAGTCTAAAATATTATTTCCTAGTCAATAAAAATTAATAAAAATTAAAAATAAATGAAGGGTGGTCCGTCCCTCTTTTATTTTATATACTTTCATTTGTTTAGTTTTTTTATCTTTTTTTATATACCTATTTGTAAAAAATATCAGTAATAAAAAAATCTAAATTATTATTTCCAAGTCAATAAAAAATTTAAAAAATAAAATAAAAATAAAGGGTAGTTTGTCCCTCTTTTTTTATATAATTTCATTTGTTTAGTTTTTTCTATCTTTTTTTATATATAAAACAACTAATTTTCTTATGTCTAAGTGATTTTATATTTTAAAAATAGATTATTAAATACTAAATTACTTTTTATTTTTTCCATATTTTTTCTGATTTTTTCTAATTTTATAAAAAAAAATTAAAAAATAGGAAAACACGTTTGGCCCGTGGATCTTCAGATCCGGGCCAAGCGGATGGGTTTGGACATGGATAATGGGACGGGACGGGCCGTGTTTAGGCACATTTTTATCTGACGGGCTTCAACCCGTCCCGCCCGCAGGTTGGTCCGCACGGATTGGGCTGGGACGGGCCAGCCCGTGCTGGGCATCACCGTGCATTTATAGTTAAAAATGAATATCGTTAGCCCTAGGTACCTTAAACGAGCATCCAAGAACTAGGGGTGCCAGCGGTTCGGTTCTAACCGCGGTTTGAGACCGAACCGAACCAAACTATGTGGTTTGGTTTGATTTTTAACGATTAACGGTTCAGCTTGGTTTCAAAAATTTATAAACCATGTTGTTCGGTTTGGTTTGTGGTCTGACTCCTCCAAACCGAACCGAACTGAACCATTTCGAGTTGAACCACCAAACCGAACCATCGAGCTGAACCGCCAAACCGAACCACTAAGCTGAACAGCCAAACCGTTATCTTAACCGTTGATTATTTTTTATTTATTTTCCACCATTGATTTTTTAAACCCTATTCACCTAAGTGTATACAGACACCACCTTCTTTTTTAACAAGTCACCAGAAATGTTCATATAATTAGTTATTAAATAGAAAGAGTAAGTACATAATGTAACATCACAGATCTTCAGAGATAGCATGCTTTTGATTCCACCAAGTTAATCATCTCATGAGAATTACTTCACATTTTAGTAGATGACTGAACAGAGTTAACAAATACGTTCCAGGTCTGTTCCACCAAATTCTTTTCAGGCTTTTGCTGCCAAACTTCAAACATGTCCAACATCCAGCTTGTAATAGGCTGTAACTAAAGCCTCATTGCCTCAGCAATGCCTAGGGCTTGAATGTGTAATTTTATATGGTATTTTAGATAGTTAACTTTTAATTGATTTGATATGGTTTGTTTAGTTATACTTTAAGTTTTAAAGTGCTTTTGTAATTTTAATATGTCTTTTACATAAATAGGTAAGGAGGAACGTTTGGAGTTTGGACAGGTTTGTGGTTTGGACCGCGATCTAGACCACAGTTCGGATCGTGGTTTGAAGCGTTTAATGAAACCGCGGTTTGAGACCGAACCGAACCAAACCGAGGTGGTTTGGTTCGGTTTGAAAATTTCCATGGTTCGGTTTGGTTTGGGATTTCTCTAAACCAAGTACTAGCGGTTTGGCCTCTAAATTTGTCCAAACCGAACCATTTACACCCCTACCAAGAACAGATGAGGTACTATGGTTGCAACGAAAATTAGTTTAGGTATGAAAACCAAACAAATCCTATAGTTGGGGTACTATATTTGCAATTTTCTCCTTTCAATTAAATAAGATGGTTTATTCTTATTCTTATTGTAAGAACAAATTCTCTACAAATCATCAACATACAGAACTACACTGAATAAAGAATCAAGAATTTTACAGATTTCTTGTATCCTAGGATGGAAAAAAAATTACCCGCTGTTGTGGGTATTTTTCAGCATGGTGACATCTTCAGTTGCTCCTGCATGTCAAGATGTAACTCCACTGTAAGTATCGTTTTAATATTTACTTATTTGATTTTTCCTAATATCTTTATTATTATTTTCCAGTGAATAAGAGAGAAGAATACGGGATATTTTTCTAGCACGTTCAACACATCTTCAATGGCAAGGATGACTTGGTCTCACGGACGTTGAAGAGGATAAGATTATTCCCAAGATTGAAGGAACAACTTTGACCCGTTCATACTTTCTTTTATTTAAGGGGAGATGGAGACGGAAATACACACGCACTCTCATGCTCACACACTCTACGCACATCTCTCTTGTAATCCTCTCCATCATCTTCAACAGTTGTAACTCAATTATTATAGTGAAACTTTTAAGGTTGGAGACCTAACTCCCGGGGTTTTTTTCAAATAGGTTATCACCTCTAAGGTTTTCCTCGTTAACAAATCGTGGTGTCATTATTTCTTTTCATGTCTTTGTTCCATTTAGTCGAATTCCACAGTCCCCTCCTTGTTGTTTAATCCACACACTTGTCAAAGTTAAGATTCTGTACTATTGTTTTTTTCTACCAAAACAATTTGGCGCCCACCGAGGGGCCCCGTGGTTTATCGGCTATTTGGATCATTTCCTGAGCGAATTCATCATGTCTGCACCTCCCAATGTGTCCGCCGCCGACAAGGGTACCGCCGTCACTCCAACATCGGGGAGGTAGAACCACTTGTTGCCGCCACCTCCTCGTGACCGGACCTCAGCAAACTCAACCTACAAAGACTCCACAAAAGGAAGCGACTTCTTCCAATGTAGATGCTGACATCCGGACTATCCTAACCAAGTTGAATCAGAGGTTGGATCAACAAGATAGCAATTCCAAGGTGTTGGCCAATTCCATGATCAAGATGCAGAGGGATCAACAGCTCATCGCTTCGCGGCTTGAAAACGTCTCACCATTGCGTGCAAGGAACCTCAACTTCGACAACACCGAAGGATCTACGCTCCAGAATGAATTTATTCCAATGAATAGTCCACCTCAAACTCCTCAGCTGACATCCTTACCCGGGGACACCCTAATGACGCCACCTTCAGCAGGATTCACCCCGTTCATTCCATTCATTGACAACACCACTGTCACAACTACCACGGATAACTCTGGTTTGCTGAATAATCTTTTAAATAATAATAATTTCAATCGTATTCCTATGGCTGACCCTTTTGCAGGAAACCCACTAGCCAAACAGATGCAGGATCTCAGGGAGCTGATAATGAACGTGCCCGGCATAACTCCTCCAATCCAACCAGTGACTCAAAACTGCTACAATCAATCTCGATTTGTCCCAGCAATTGCAATTGTCGACATCCCGAAGCGTTTCAACGTCCCATCTATGAAGTTGTATGACGGCACCACAGACCCAGAGGAGCATGTTGCTCACTATCAGGAGAAGATGGACATAATCCATATTCCTCTTCAATTCCGGGAGGCTTGCTTATGCAGAGGATTTGGATCGACCTTGGTTGGACCAACTCTCAAATGGCTGATTAGGCAGCCCCTAGGTTCAATTGGTTCATACGCCCAGCTTATCAACATGTTCTATAACCAATTCTCTTGTAGTCGATAATTTGAGAAGCTGACAAGCGACCTCTACAATGTGACCCAACAGCCTAATGAAACTCTGAAAGATTATGTTCACCGGTTCAATAAGGAAGTCCTGGAAATTCCCAATCTTGACATGTCAACAGCCACAGAAGCATTCATAATGGGACTGAAGAAAGATTCACAAGATTATCAAGATTTGGTGATGACTCCTTGTAAGCGGTTGGAAGAAGTCGGGAGCAGTGGCATTGAGATTCATAAGATTGGAGGAAGATGAGGCTGCGAAGATCAAAGTCCTCGTCCAAGTTGTCGACATATGACCACCCCCGACAGAAAGACCGAATCATCCCATCGCAGAACAACCGTTCCAATCCTTACCCAAGAATTGATACTAGCAAAATTAATTCAATAGACGGTGAGGATGAAGATAGTGATAATGTGCCTAACATTTCGATTATTGTTTTTCGTTGACATTTCGTGTACTCTGTGCAATGGGCAACCTAGGGGACAAAGCCAGATGGCCAAAGAAGACGGATAAGCCTACGGGATGGCGTGACAAATCAAAATGGTGCGCTTACCATGAAGACTTTGGGCATATTATCAAGATTGCATCGCACTAAGAAAGGAGATCGCTTACTTGCTCTCGAAGGGCATCTTAAGGAGTTCTTTGGGACCCGTAAAGAAGAAGGCTGAAAGCGCGGAAGCTCCTCATGAAGTCGAGAGACCAGCTTCTCCCCCAGCATCAACAAAGGTGATCAATTTCATTAGTGGAGGCTCAGAAATATGTGGCACATCCTATTCTACCGCAAAACGACATGCTAAAGAGTCAAAAGAGGAGAGGCCAGAAAGACAACCAAGAATGTTGACACCCTGCCATGATCCAATCACCTTTGACGAGAGTGATCGAGATAACTTGCTGGAACCCCATCACGACGGCCTAGTTATTTCCTTACAGATCGCCAATTGTACAATCCGGTGTATCCTGGTTGATGGGGGTAGCTCTGTCAATCTCATTATGTTGAGCACCCTCAAGGAAATGAACATCCCAGAATCGGAGATCATCAAGAAATCCTCAGTATTGGTAGGCTTCAGTGGTGAAGTCAAAGAAATGGTGGGGGAAATAAAGCTTCCAATATACTCAAAGGGCCTCAACACCATGGAGCGGTTCTGTGTAATTGATTGTGCAACATCCTACAATGTCATTCTTGGAAGACCATGGATTCATGGGATGAAGGCTGTCCCCTCCACTTACCATCAGTGTGTGAAGTTCCCAACACCTTGGGGTGTCGCCAAAATATACAGTGATCATCAGGTGGCCAAGGAATGTTATAAAACTTCAATGAAGGTGTCGACATCTCCAAAACAAGCATAGCAATTACAGAGGAAAGTACGTGAAGTCCTGGAAGCTAGGGAGAACGATGTGAAAGAAGTATTGCTAGACCCTTCCAACCCGGACATCAAGGTACTTATTGTCGGTGACATCCCATCGTATATAGAAGAGAAGCTTGTGGACTTATTAAAAGCGAGTAAAGAGTTTTGCTTGGAGACATGATGACATGACCGGCATCAAAGCAAAGATGTCATCACTCACAAACTTAACATCGATCCTAGTTTTAAACCAAAGTGCACCGTAAACGAAGAAAATTTGCGTAAACAAGAAACTAGATCATCAAGGAAGAGGTAGAGCGCTTACTCAAAGCCAACATGATCCGAGAGGTAGATTATCCAAGATGGTTAGCAAACGTGGTTGTAGTTGAGAAGAAGAATGGGAAATGGCGAGTCTGTGTTGACTTCACCGACTTAAATAAAGCCTTTCCAAAAGATCCTTTCCCTCTGCCTCACATAGATTCGTTAGTTGATGCCACATCCGGACATGAGCTCCTCACCTTCATGGATGCATCTTCGTGGATTCCAAAGCAAATCCAGATGGAACCATCTCGACTGTGAAGACACCGCCTTCATAACGCCAACAGTATTTATTGTTATATTGCTATGCCTTTTGGACTAAAAAATGCAGGTGCAACATATCAGAGGCATGTCAACAAAATGTTCAAAGATCAGATTGGGGACACAATGGAAGTATATATTGACGACATGGTAGTAAAATCCAAGAAATCCGAAGATCACATAAGCAACTTATCTCAAGCCTTTGACATCTTGGATTGTTTCAATATGAAACTTAATCCAGCTAAATGCAACTTTGGAATGAAGGCAGGGAAGTTTTTGGGTTACATGGTTACTAAAAGAGGCATTGAAGCTGCCCCAGAACAGATACGTGCTATTATTAACCTGTCGTCACCTCAATCTGTCAAGGACGTCCAAAGATTGACAGCAAAGATTGCTGCACTCACCAGGTTCATTTCAAAATCCTCGAATCGATGCAAACCTTTCTATGACATCCTAAGGAAGAACAAGAAGTTCCAGTGGGAGAACCAACATGAAGAATCCTTTCAGGAGCTCAAAACTTACCTGTCGACACCTCCATTATTGGCCAAGCCTCAGGAGGAGGAACATCTTTACATTTACCTGGCAGTATCAAAAGTCGTTGTTAGTGCAGTCTTGGTGGCAGAACGAGATGGTAGTCAACAACCCATCTACTATATAAGTAAGACACTTTTAGATGCAGAGACCAGGTATTCTCATTTACAGAAGTTAATTTTAGCTTTGATAATTGCTTCTATTAAAGTAAGGCACTATTTTGAAACACATACTATAATTGTACACACTAACTATCCTATTAAGAATGTTATGAGAAAACCAGAGATGTCAGGTCGAATGGCGAAGTGGTCTGTACAATTAAGCACATACGACATTAAATATGAGCCTGGAAAAGAATAAAATCTCAAGCTCTAGGCGATTTTGTGGCCGACTTTAGTCCAACCATGCAACAAGAGGTGGAATTGGAGGTTCAAAGCAACTTCAAGATGATGACATCACGAAGATCCGGACTCTCTACACGTATGGTGCTTCTAACATGAGAGGTACAGGTCTTGGTGTTGTACTAAAATCGCCACAAGGGGACATAATACCACAATCCATCATTGCAGCTTTCAAGGCCACTAATAATGAAGCAGAATACGAGGCATTAATTGCAGGTTTAACAGCGGCCCAGGACCTAGATGTCAAGCATATCCGTGTGTTTATGGATTCTTTGCTAATTGTTAACCATTACAACGGATCCTACATAGCAAAAATGCAAAGATGACGACATATTTGGAAATTGTAAAAATTCTGGCGGCCAAATTCAAAACATTTACTTTGGAACAGATTCCACGAGAGGAAAATTCTCAAGCGGATGCTCGGCAAACTTGTAAAAATTCGGCGGCCAAATTCAAAACATTTACTTTGGAACAGATTCCACGAGAGGAAAATTCTCAAGCAGATGCTCTGGCAAACTTGTAAAAATTCTGGCGGCCAAATTCAAAACATTTACTTTGGAACAGATTCCACGAGAGGAAAATTCTCAAGTAGATGCTCTGGCAAACTTAGGTTCAGCCTTCAAAAGCATTTCACAGACAAGTATCCCAATTGTGCATGTTGACATCCCTGCAATTGATCATCTTGAGCTGTTCGTTCTAGATGTCGACGTACCTTCCCTCCAAAGAAGAACTTCTTGGACGGCTCCTATTATCAAGTATCTCTTAGATGATACGATCCCACCGAGGAGAAAAATGCTAGAGCCTTCTGTGGTAAGAGTATCTAAGTATTTACTTATTGATAACCTTTTGTTTAGAAAATATGATGCGGTGTCACTACTTAAGATGTCCGGAAGCACCGAGCCCATCGGGTTCTCAAGGAACCGCATGAAGGACAATGTGGAAATCATACGGGGGCGTAAGTCCGCATACCAAGGCTCGAGGATGGGCTATTTTTGGCCCACAATGAGAAGAGACGCCGCAGACTATGCAAAGAAATGTGACTCCTGTCAACGACATGGGGACATCCTGCACCAGCCAGCTGAACTATTGCATCCTATCCTATCTCCATGGCCATTTATGGTTTGGGGAACGGACATCGTAGGAAAATTACCCAGGGCACCAGGAGGAAGAGTATTTCTATTAGCTATGACAGACTATTTCTCTAAATGGGTAGAAGCTGAGGCATACGTACAAGTTCGTGACAGAGAAGTAATCTCTTTCATCAAAAGAAATATATTCAGCCGATTTGGGATACCTTCAGAGATAATTTGTGATAACGGCTCCCAATTCATTAGTAAGAAAACCCAAGATTTCTTGACATCTTGGGGAGTCAAGATGGTGACATCTTCACCTGTTCATCCTCAAGCCAATGGACAGGCAGAATCTAGCAACAAAATAATCATAAGCAACTTAAAAAGAGATCGAACCATAAGAAAGGACGATGGGCAGAAGAGTTGCCAATGGTTCTATGGGCTGACAGGACGACATCTAAGAACGCTACTGGTCAAACTCCCTATTCACTTGTATTTGGGACAGAATCAGTTATTCCAGCAGAAGTACTTGTACCTACGGCCAGATACAGTTTGTTGACATCTGAACATAATAAAGACATCTTGACATATGACTTGGATACTGTAGACGAACTAAGGGACATGGCCAAAGTTCGGATGGCAGCATATCAACAAAGGGTAGCCAGATCTTACAACAAAAACGTAAGGGTTAGAAGGTTCCAAGTAGGAGATTTAGTCCTACGAAAGGCATTCCAAAATACAAAGGAGCTCAATGCAGGCAAGCTCGCCCCAAAGTGGGAAGGACCCTACCTAATAGATGCACAGGCCGGAAAGGAGCATATCGTCTGTCAACCTTGGATGGCCAAATGATACCACGAAGTTGGAACGCCATTCACCTTAAAAGGTATTACATCTAAACAATGCTCCCCTTAAACTCATCTCATCCCAGGTATGGACAATCCTTTATTTATTTGTAACCTTCCATTTTCCTATTTACTATTTTCTTACTTCATTACAAATCAAGATGTCGCTAACACAACTTGTGGAGAGGCGTCAACATAGTTGACATCCATTTTTAACATGTCTTTGTCTTATGAGGTGTTGACATACGGAAATGGGGACATATCGAAAGTATGCAAAGTCAGAAGAACAACGAATTATCCTCCGTCAGAGACTGGCCATCTCTTCTCAAGTAAAGGTACATAATCCCTTCTAAGGTTTAAAGAGTTAATTACCTCTTTCTTAAGATGTTAGGTTACCACACCTTCGCCTGGAGCGCAAGTTATCTCTTTAATTGAGGTATGGGGTGGGCCTATATGAGTAAACTCATATAGCTTACCCATTCCCACTCAGTTAAATGATTGATCTCATGTTTTATTCTTATGGTTATGACATGTACGTGTCATCTTAAGTATCTACCGCTTTGACATACTAACATGTCACCTTATGAGCATAACAAATGACCATCCAAAAGAAAACAAGCCTTGACATGCTTGAAAATTACTAAACCACAACTAAGCTAAAGTTACCCTAAGAACATCCCTAAAAAGTTAAAAACAACATCCTAACTATCAAAGTTAAAATGCAAAAGTGTTGGACCAACCCAACACATAAGAGAAATTGTCTTTGGTCCTTATGGACCTATTACATAACCAAACAAAAATTAAAATTGTCTTTAGGGATTCCACCCCAGTAATACCATCAAAAAACCAGAACAAAGTTATTTTACCTTTTTCAGGTGGCATCCGCCGCAGGTGTTGCTTTGGGGGTAACTTCTCCAACTTCTGTTGCATCCTTTACAATCGCTTCATATGGGCTTGATGACACCTCACCTTCATCTATTGGCTCACCTGTCAGCTTGGAGAAGTAGGCATATTCCTTGTTGATATCCCAATTATCGGCCTTCCCTTCCTGGAACTCCTTCATCATCTTGATCTTACATTGGGAAACGGTTTTAGCAGCAGCCAATTTGCAAGAACTTTTCACTTCTGCAATCTCCTTAAGATGATCCTCCTCACTTTTTGCCAAATTGTTCAATAAATCCTTAACCGTCTGCTCCTGCTCTTCCAACGACTTAACTTGTTGCTCCAAGGTCTTTTCATGCCCTTTCACCTTGCTCTCTAACATTATCTTCTCTTTCTTAACCAAAGCAATATCAGCCTTAGATTTCTTCTTCAACATCTCCATTTCTTTTACCAGATCTTCCAAATACCCTACAGCCTGTAAAATAATATACTTAACATCAAAAGATATTATAAAAAACTTTGGAAACAGTCTAAACCCAGTTAGTATCATCTTACCCCAGTTGCAAAACTCATGCATTTCTTTTCGAATTCTCCCACTGGCATTCCTTCAAAAGTATCTCCAACATCAACCACCTCCTCTTGAATAGCTTTTCTCTTTCTCACCCTAGAGCCAATACCTGCGCTCTCATCTAAAACAAGGACCTTCTTAGGAACAGGCGGAGGTTTCATATCAATCTTAAGAGCGGGATCATCAAACATGGCCTCAATGTCATCAAGATCAAAGTCCGATCCTGAAACAACTGGTTTGGAGACTGCATTGACATGTGAATATTGTCAAGAAGTGTAATGCATCAAATTGATAAAACTATAGTGAAAAGACAATATGCTTACCTGTAGACATAATGACAGAAGTTGACGCTTTTTGATATTCCGGAACAACCAGAGGTGATTCCAGTAGTCCCCTAGGAGATCTCTTGTCCAAAGGAAGCTTGAAAAATTCGTCAATTTTGGCCAAGGTGTCCTCAGCCGGTGGAAGTAGTTCTCCCCAGTCAATATCTGAAAAGAGGTAAGAACAATTACGATTTTAGTTTGTTTCAAGAACAGGAAGTCACAAAGTTAGGAATTCAAGTACCTCCCTTGTTCCATTTGCTTGATATCTCATTCCCTTCTCCAATGGATGCCCTATCAACAAAGAAAAACCTATTTTTCCATCCCCTATCACTAGAAGACGTGGTGCTCATTAAGGAGTTCCTACCTGACCTTTTCTTAAAAAGATACCTTTTTGAACCGAAAGGTTGGAGATCGTACGAATAGGCTATCTCATGAAGCCCTAGATTTAACCTATTTTCCCTGTTCACTTTGATAATAAAAGCAAAAACTCTTCAAGCCATGGGCATCAGTTGAGGATAGGCAAGATGGGTCATTTGAAAAAACTCAGAAACCAACGATGGGAAGGGGTAACTAAACCCTAGAAGAAAAGGATACTCAAGAAAGCAAATCCATTTGGCGGAAACAAAGTCAGACCTAAGGTTTACAGAGAAAGGGTGAAAAATCGCACCTTTGGGGAAGTAACATTGTTGTTTTAGTGATTCTATTTGGGTATCACTAAACAAACAAGTCTCCTCATCCGGTTTCGCAAGGAGATTTTCACAAACAAAATCGTTAAGACTAATCTCTATGGGACCTTGTGGGGATGGGGCACTCTTAGTTTTGGACGAACTCCACCTAGTTCTACCCATGGTTGACAGATGAAAGAGAGAAGTAAACAATGGATGGAAATAAGGAATGGAGAAATTTTTACCTTGAAAAAGAACAGCGCCGTAGCAAGCAGGGGTGAAAAGGAAGGTTTGAGAAGCTTATTAAGCCTTCCAAGCGGTTATTTAAATTAAAAAAGAACTCTTTTTCCAAAAAATCACTTTTTCCTAAGCATTACTCCCCAACCGTACATTGTCTCCACGATTCACAAATACCCGTCCCATCATGCAAGCTGGCAGTTGAGCATTTATTGGGAGAAAAACATTTGCCTCTTCAATTGCCAAAATAGCCAAATGTTTTTGGGGACAAATTGTTGTGGGTATTTTTCAGCATGGTGACATCTTCAGTTGCTCCTGCATGTCAAGATGTAACTCCACTGTAAGTATCGTTTTAATATTTACTTATTTGATTTTTCCTAATATCTTTATTATTATTTTCCAGTGAATAAGAGAGAAGAATACGGGATATTTTTCTAGCACGTTCAACACATCTTCAACGGCAAGGATGACTTGGTCTCACGGACGTTGAAGAGGATAAGATTATTCCCGAGATTGTAGGAACAACTTTGACCCGTTCATACTTTCTTTTATTTAAGGGGAGATGGAGACGGAAATACACACGCACTCTCATGCTCACACACTCTACGCACATCTCTCTTGTAATCCTCTCCATCATCTTCCACAGTTGTAACTCAATTATTATAGTGAAACTTTTAAGGTTGGAGACCTAACTCCCGGGGTTTTTTCCAAAGAGGTTATCACCTCTAAGGTTTTCTTCGTTAACAAATCGTGGTGTCATTCTTTCTTTTCATGTCTTTGTTCCATTTAGTCGAATTCCACAGTCCCCTCCTTGTTGTTTAATCCACACACTTGTCAAAGTTAAGATTCTGTACCATTATTTTTTTCTACCAAAACACCCTCTACAAACTCTTCGACCTCACCATCGACCTCAATCATGCTGCAGCCTGGCATTTTCCTTCGTCCCGATTCTGAAATCAATCTTCTGACACCTTTCGCTTCGCTCTCCCAGCCAGCTTCCTTATACATGTTATAAGAAAGCACATGAGTCCCGTAATCAGCTACTCTTGCGTTAGCAAGCTTCTTCCATACTCTGTTCCCAATTTCAACGTTTCCATGAATTCGACAAGCCCCAAGTAGAGCTCCCCATACATTGGCATCCCCTTCTGCAATTGCACCCAAATTCTTCTCCACAAACTCCTCTGCTTCCCTTAGCATTCCTAATCTCGCGAAAAGATCAACCACACATGCGTAATGTTCAACTTTGGGCTCGACCCCATATAAACTGCTCATTTGATCAAACAACTCGAGGCCTTCTCTTACCAATCTTGCATGCGTTCAAGCTGATAGGACAGCAACAAATGTCGTTTCATTTGGTTGATTCTACTCCCCACCATATCACGGAATAGTTCCAATGATTTTCTTGCATCCCCATTCATTGTAACCCCAGAAATAATGGCATTCCATGCTCCGACATCTTTGAAACGAATAGCTTCAAAAACTGATAAAGATAACTTTGTGGAGCCACATTTTGCGTACATATCGACCAATGCAGTGGCTAGAATTGGGTTGGAATCATAATTTAAACGTTTAGCATTGGAGTGAACCCACAATCCTTGTGCAAGTGCACCAAGATGAGCACAGGCTATCAAAACACTCACAAGGATGGACTCATTTGGTCGTATACCCTCTTCTTGCTTCTCTGTAAATAAACTTATCACCTCTTTGAAGTCATTTACCCGTGAATACGCTGCCATTATTGCACTCCAATATATCACATTTCTCTCAGGCATTTCCTCAAACACCTCCCTTGCATTCTCAACATCCTCATTCTTACCGTACCCATCAATCATCGCAGTCCACAAAACCACATCCTTAACAGGAATTTCATCAAACACCTTATGTTCACTTCTCATATCAAGAAACACACCATAAAACTCAATCACCGCACTCACCACGTACAAATCACAAGAATATCCAAGTTTAACAACATGGGCATGAACTAAACAACCAAACAAATACGAATTACAACCGCCAAGCCTTAATCAAAGGCGGAAAAGTATAATTATTAGCTACAAGACCATAATTTAACAAGTCTACATAGCACAAAATAGCAGGCATTAAACCATTTCCCTGAACATATCCTCTTATCATGGTGTTATACATGAAAATGTTGTGATATTGAAGGTTTCAAAAAATGGTGAGCACGTAGGAGAAGAAAGAGGGGTTATTCGAGGTAGCTGCGACGGAGAGGAGAGGTCCAATGGCCGTCGGGTTTTCGGGGAGGTGAGATTTGAGGAGGTGGGCATGGAATTGTTTGAGGTGGCTTAGGGTTTTGCATATTTGTGAAAGGTTTGTGAGGGAGGGGTTTTGGTAGGTTTTAACGGTATTTTGAATCATTTGGTGAGTATGGTTTGGTGCTCAAACTGTTTGTTATTGTTATGGGTATTTTCAGCATGGTGACATCCTCAGTTGTTCCTGCATGTCAAGATGATATTCCACTGTAAGTATTGCATAATATTTACTTATTCATTTTATTTAATATTATTCATTATTATTTTACAGTAAAGCAGAAGAGATAAAACTGGGATATGACCAGGCACGATCAACTTTTCTTCAACGTTAAGGAGGACTTGGTCTTTGGACGTTATGAAGATAACTATGCATGCCGAGATTATAGGAACTAGTTATTATCCGTTAATAGCTTTAGTTATTTAAAGGGGATATGGAGATGGAAAACATATACATTCATGATCATTATACACACACACGGCTTGTAAACCTCTCCATTATCTTCCAAACTTGTAACCACGATTCTGATAGTGAAACATTTAAGGTTGGAGACCTAACTCCCGGGGTTTTTTCCGAAGAGGTTGTCATCTCTAAGGTTTTCCTCGTTAACAAAATCCTTGTGTCCAACTTTATCTTCATGTACTTGTTCCATTTAATTGAATTCCAAAGTCCCCTCCTTGTAGTTTAAATCCATACACTCTCTAAGTTAAGATTCGACATTATTGTTTTTTCTACCAAAACAATTTGGCGCCCACCGAGGGGCCACTTGGTCTATTGATTATTTGGATCATTTCCTAAAAGGATTCATCATGTCAACCAACCCCAATGTTTCCGCCACCGGCAAGGGTGTCGCCATCACTCCATCATCAGGAGGCAGAACCACCTTATTGCCACCACCTCCTCAGACAGGACCTCAGCAAACGCAACCTTCAAAGACTCCGCAAAAGGAAGGGACCTCTTCCAATGTGGATGCTGACATCCGGAGTATGATGACCAAGCTGAACCAGAGGCTGGATCATCAAGATAGCAATTCGAAGCTGCTGGCCAATTCCATGATCAAGATGCAGAAGGATCAACTGCTCATTGCTTCCCGGCTTGACAACATCTCACCATTGCGCGCAAGGAACCTCAACTTCGACACCACCGAAGGATCTACGTTTCAAAATGAATTTATTCCAATGGGTGGTCCATCTTAAACCCATCAGACGACACCCTTGATGATGTCGCCATCCTTGCCCATCGGTGACACCTTATTGATGCCACCCTCAGCAGGATTCGCCTAGTTCATCCCATTCACTGAAAACACCACTGTCACAACCACCACGGACAATACTGGTTTGCTGAATAATAATTTAAATAATAATACTTTCAATCGTATTCCTATGGCTGACCCTTTTGCAGGAAACCCACTAACCAAGCAGATGCTGGATCTTAGGGAGCTGATAATGAACGTGCCTGGCATAACCCCTCCAATCTAGCCGGTATCTCAGAATTGCTACAACCAGTCTCGATTTGTCCCAGCAATTGCAAATGTCGACATCCAAAAGCATTTCAGTGTTCCATCCATGAAGCTATATGACGGCAGCACAGATCCAGAGGAGCATGTGGCCCATTATCAAGAAAAGATGGACATAGTGCATATCCCACTACAATTCTGAGAGGCTTGTCTGTGTAGAGGATTTGGATAGACCTTGGTTGGGCCAGCTCTCAAATGGCTGATTAGGCAACCCCTAGGCTCAATTGGCTCCTTCGCCCAGCTTATCAACATGTTCTAAAATCAGTTCTCATGTAGTCGACAGTTTGAGAAGCTGACAAGTGACCTCTACAATGTGACCCAGCAGCCTAATGAGACTCTGAAAGAATATGTCCACCGGTTCAATAGGGAAGTGCTAGAAATTCCCAATCTTGACATGTCAACAGCCACAGAAGCATTCAAAATGGGGCTGAAGAAGGATTCCCAGTATTATCAAGATTTGGTGATGACCCCTTGTAAACGGTTGGAGGAAGTCAGGCAAGGTGTCGACATATGACCATCCAGACAGGAAGACCGAATCATCCCACCGCGGGAACAAGCGATCCAATCCTTATCCAAGAGTCGACAACAACAAAATTAATTCAATCGAGGGTGAGGATGAAGATAGCGATAATGAGCCTAACATTTCTGATTATTGTTTTTCTGTGACATTTCAGGCATACTCTGTGCAATGGGCAACCTGAGGGACAAAGCAAGATGGCCAAAGAAGACAGATAAATCCACGGGATGGCGTGACAAGTCAAAGTGGTATGCCTACCATAAGGACTTTGGGCATATCACGGAGGATTGAATCGCGCTAAGAAAGGAGATCAGTTACCTGATCTCGAAAGGACATCTCAAGGAGCTGCTTGGATCCAGAAAGAAGAAGGCAGAGAGCGCAGAGGTTCCACATGAAGTCGAGCGACCAGTTTCTCCTCCAGCCTCAACAAAAGTGATCAATTTCATCAGTGGCGGGTCAAAAATTTGTGGCACTTCCTATTTTGCTGCAAAGCGACATGCCAAGGAGTCAAAGGAGGAGAAGCCAGAAAGACCATCCAGGATGTCGACATCCTTCCAGGAGCCAATTACCTTTAATGAGAGTGATCGAGATAATTTCCTGGAACCCCACCATGATGGCCTAGTCATTTCCTTGCAGATTGCCAACTGCACCATTAGGCGCATCCTGGTCGCTGGGGGCATCTCTGTCAATCTCATTATGTTAAGCACCCTTAAGGAGATGAACATCCCAGAATTGGAGATCGTCAAGAAATCCTCAGTATTGGTAGGCTTCAGTGGCGAAGGCAAAGAAACAGTGGGAGAAATAAAGCTTCCAATATACTCAAAAGGACTCAACACCATGGAGCGGTTCTAAGTAATTGATTGTGCGACATCTTACAATGTGATCCTTGGATGACCGTGGATTCATGGAATGAAAGTTGTACCTTCCACTTACTATCAATGCGTGAAGTTCCCAACACCTTGGGGTGTCGCTAAAATATATAGTGATCAGCAAGTGGCTAAGGAGTGCTATAAGACTTCGATGAAGGCGTCGACATCTCTTAAGCAAGCATAGCAATTACAGAAAAAAGTACGTGAGGTCCTGAAAGCTAGGGAGAACGATGTGAAAGAAGTATTGCTAGACCCTTCAAATCCAGACATCAAGGTACTTATTGGCAGTGATATTCCACAAAATATAGAGGAAAAACTTGTGGTCCTATTAAGAAGCAGAATGAAGAGCTTTGCATGGAAGCATGATGACATGACCAGAATCAGCAAAGATGTCATCACACACAAGCTCAATGTCGATCCCAGCTTCAAGCCAGTGCATCAGAAGCGTAGGAAGTTTGCAGAAGCAAGAAACCAAATAATCAAGGAAGAAGTAGAGCGTTTACTTAAAGCCAACATGATACGGGAGGTAGAATATCCGAGATGGTTAGCAAACGTGGTTGTGGTCGAGAAGAAAAACGGAAAATGGCGAGTCTGTGTCGACTTCACTGACTTGAACAAAGCATGTCCCAAGGATCCCTTCCTATTGCCTCACATCGACTCATTGGTTGACGCCACTTCAGGTCATGAACTTCTCACTTTTATGGACGCATCTTCAGGATTCCAACAAATCCAGATGGAGCCATCCGATCAAGAGGACACCGCCTTCATAACACCCATAGGTATCTATTGTTATATTGCTATGCCCTTTGGACTAAAAAATGCAGGTGCAACATATCAGAGGCTAGTAAATAAAATGTTCAAAGACCAGATTGGGGACACGATGGGAGTATATATTAATGATATGGTGCTGAAATCCAAGAAAGATGAACACCACATAAGCCATCTATCCCAAGCCTTCGACATCCTGGATTGTTTCAATATGAAACTTAATCCAGCAAAATGCAATTTCGGAATGAAGGCAGGAAAGTTTTTGGTCTATATGGTGACTAAAAGGGGCATTGAAGCCGCCCCAGAGCAGATTCGTGCCATCATTAACCTGTCATCACCTCAATCTGTCAAAGACGTCCAGAGATTTACAGGAAAAGTTGCTGCACTCACCAGGTTCATTTCCAAATCATCTGATCGATGTAAGCCTTTTTATGACATCTTAAGAAAGAATAAGAAGTTCCAGTGGGAAGATCAGCATGAACAAGCTTTTCAAGACCTCAAAAGTTACCTGTCGACACCTCCATTATTGGCCAAACCTCAGGAAGACGAACACCTATTCATCTACCTAGCAATATCAGAAAGCACTGTAAGTGCAGTCCTAGTGACAGAACGAGATGGCATTCAGCAACCCATCTATTATATAAGTAAGACACTCTTAGACGCGGAGACCAGGTATTCTCATTTACAAAAGTTAATTTTGGCTTTGATAACTGCATCTATTAAATTAAGACACTATTTTGAAACACATACTATAATTGTGCATACTAATTATCCTGTTAAGAATGTTATGAGAAAACTAGAGATGTCAGGTAGAATGGCTAAGTGGTCCGTACAGTTAAGCACCTACGACATCAAATATGAGCCCAGAACAGCAATAAAATCTCAGGCTCTAGCTGATTTTGTGGCTGACTTTAGTCCAACCATGCAACAAGAAGTAGAGTTGGAGGTTCAGCAACTGCAAGATGATGACATCTTGAAAATGTGGACACTTTATACAGATGGTGCTTCCAACATGAGAGGCACAGGACTTGGAGTTGTACTAAAATCGCCACAAGGGGACATAATACCACAATCCATCAGATGCAGTTTTAAGGCCACTAATAATGAAGCAGAATATGAGGCATTAATTGCAGATTTAACAGTGGCCCATGTTGTGGGTAAATTCAGGATTGCCACATCTTGAAAAGTTGTCAGCATGTCGTCGTCTTCAAACCCGTGGACAAGGTAAAATTCACTTAGATAATTAAATCATTATTTAATTATTTTTGTTATATCTTTAATTACAGGTAAAAAGAACGTGGGAAAAAACATATTTTGTGGACTCACTTCAACGGTTGAGAGACCAAGTCAAGATTGAGATAACAAGGCCAAGATTCTAGGAAAGTTTGTTAGGGTTTATGTTATCTTCAGTTATCTTTCTTTATTTAAAGGCTCATGGCTGGAACAATAGGCACGCAATATTCACACACAGTTCACAAACACATTGTAATCCGCCATAGCTCCAACACTTGTAACTCATCAAGATCAATACTACCGTTTGGGAAGGTAGGTGCTCATAATCACCTCCTAAGGTTTTGTGCCGGTGAGATAGTTGTCTCAAGGGTTTTCCTCGTTACATGATCGAGCCATCTTAGTTTCATTGTTACACCGATTATATTCCATTGCACCTTCCTCAATTTTGTTTTGAATTATTTTACATTTGATTTTTTTTTTACCAAAACAGTTTGGCGCCCACCGAGGGGCCATTGGTTTTTTAATCGGTTTAAAATCCTTACGTTTCTACCATGTCTACCCAACCTATGACTTTCGCCGTCAGTAAAACCATTTCTATCCCTAGCAGTGCGAATCCCCAAACCAGTAGCAAGCCAACAACAGGAGGCCAAGAGACATTGCCTCCTCCTCCGCCTGTGAATTCTGGCAAGAAGCAGATGTCTCCTGATCTTGAGATCAAAAGCATGCTCGTTCAGATGAAGAATCAGCTGGATCGCTAATAGAATAGCACCTCCTTAATAGTCGAAAGCTTGATAAAGGTGCAAAAAGAACAAGAGTTGCTCTCCAAAAGAATGGATGTTGTCTCTCCTTACCGTCCTTGACTTCAACATTGGGGACAGCTCTCAAACCTTCAATGAATTCCTTCCAATGGCTTCATCTGTAAGGATGTCGTCATCACCAACCCTGACGTCTTCTCCACCGCTGATGACTTATGTGGCGATGTCAACACTCTTAGCCACCAGTGCCTACAGGATGACTTTTCCAGAAGGACCCATCTTCACTAATAGCACCGTTCTGATGTCCTCTGCAGATAATGCTAATCCTTTTGTTAATTTCAATACTAGTTCTGCCTTGGATAATACCACTCGTGCTACTAACCCTTTTGCAGGTACTTACATTGCAAATCAGCTTCAGGAGTTGAGGGACATGATCATGAATGTGCCCGGCGTCACCCCGCCTATCCACCAGGTCTCCCCAACATGTTACAATCAGTCTCGCTTTACTCCATCAATTGTGCATGTCGACATCCCAAAAGGATTAAGCGTGCCAGCCATGAAGTTGTATGATGGGAGCTCGGATCCTGAGGAGCATGTCGCCCACTACCAAGAAAAGATGGAGATCGTTCGCATCCCGCTCCAGTTTCGTGAGGCTTGTTTGTGTCAAGGGTTCGGTTCGACGTTGGTAGGACCAGCATTGAAGTGGCTGATTCGTCAACCTCCTGGTTCTATTGGCTCGTTTGCTCAACTTGTCAACCTGTTCAACAATCAATTCTCTTGCAGTCGACAGTTCAAGAAGCTCACCAGTGATCTCTACCGTATCACCCAGCAGCCCGCCGAAGCCTTAAAGGACTATGTTAATAGGTTTAATAAAGAAGTCCTGGAGATCCCTAACCTGGACATGGCGACAGCTGCGGAAGCTTTCAAAATGGGCTTAAAGAAAGATTCCCCTTACTATGAAGATTTGGTGATGAACCTGTGCAAAAAGATGGAGGATATCCGAAACCGAGCTTTAAGGTTCATCAGGCTGGAAGAGGATAAGGTGAAGCAGTCCAAGCATCCTGACAAGGCTTCATCATATGACCATCCTAACAGGAAGATAGAGTCATCTCACCAAAGACAGAGCAGATCCAGACCCTACCAGAGAAATGACCATAACAAAGTCAATTGTGTGGAAGACGATGGAGATGATGACGATTTTGAATCTCCTAAAATTTCTGATTATTGTTTCTCTGTTGATGTTTCAGGTATCCTGTGTGCAATGAGTAATCTTGGAGATAAAGCAAGGTGGCCTCGAAAGACTGACAAACCGTCCGGCCGGAGGGATAAATCCAAGTGGTGTGCTTACCACTGTAAGTGCTCCAATTTGAGTTGTTAGTATTTTCGTTAGAAAATTAACGAAAGTTATAACATTCCTAACAATTCCTAACATTCCTAACATTTTTAACCAAGTAAGGGTAGATTAGGGATTGCCATTTAAAGATAAACCAAAGAAAGAATCTCAAAAAGCAAAAGAAATAGAAAAAACCCGAATTAGCAAGCTGAAAAACATAATCAGTTTGATTTTTTTTGAAAATATTCTTTGTGTCCAAAGCCTGCAGCTGCAATTAATGAACAGTGCACGCTGCAGATCATGTTCGCGCGGATGGTTATGTAATTTCAGAGGGCTATAAATTGAGCCCTCCAGTCTCAGAAATAAAAGAGAAGAAACATTTTTCACAACTGCACCTTGGCGAAAATAGAGAGAAAACAGTGAGAATTCTCTAGAATTGTCACCTTTTTCTCAACTATTCACCCAAAATCACACTCACTCAAATACTCTCATATTCAAGCCTCAAACACTCTTACATTCAAGACAAAAACTCAAGACACAAAGAAGATTGGTAAACCCTCCTTCTCCTTACCCTAAACTCCTTCATGCATGCATTTTCAAACTCCAAAATGTAGTTTGTTCATCTTCTTGTCTTAGATCCAAGAAGATCACCATGGAAGTTCATCTCCATGGATGATCTTCTACAAGGATCAACCTTATTTTCAAAGTGTTCTTACTTACTTGCAAAGAAAACACATTTTCAAAACCATAAAAATCATTTTCATACATCAAATCTCATTTTCAAAGGATAAAATTCCCCTTTCCAAGCAAATGAAGTGCTTAGTCCTAATGTACCCCAAGGATGGTTTGATATAGTTGATTCACCACCAAAATGTCAAGTGATCACTAATCAAAACCTAGGGAAATGGGGACAAGCATGGATGCCAAACCCCCTTTAAAATCACATTTTCTTTCTTGAGAAGTTGCTGTCCAGTAGCAATTTTCTAAGACCTCAGTCCATGGTCTAATTTTTTGGACACAGATAAACTTGGAATTTGGTGTTGACTAAAAAATACTTTTTGTAGCAAACATCCAGAGATTTCCAGACATATTTTTACTTTATTTTTTGCGTGAGTAAAACTCCCTTTTTCAAATTTTCCTTTAAAGGTCAGTTCATCAGTCTCTGGAAATCCAGATTTCACATCTGATATTTACAGAAAGTTTTAGTCCCTCAAATCATCTCCAAAATGAAAAGTTCTTTTACAGAAACCTTATTTAAGGTGTTTTGAAAATTTTTCATTCTCAGACTTTTCCCAGATTCTGGAGTTTTCAAGCCCTAAAGTCCATTTCAAAATCAAGTGTCCACTGCCTTTTTCATTCTGGCAGAAATGGTTTTCAACTTCCAAAAATCTTTTGAGTACCAAATCTCAACCCAAAAATCACACCAAAAATCATGGGATCTCTCCAAAGTCTTATGAAGAATTCCCATTTTTGGTTTCCTCAGTTTCAACTTTTTTTGGCCAAAGTAACACACACACACACACAAACAAATGGTTTTTAGCTTGGAAGACTCGTTTTACGAGGCGTTCCGGGTGAACACTAACGTTCTTCCCGGCGCGTAACGTGACCTCCGAACTCGAATCTCTCGATTTTGGGCATTTTTCAAAGTTTTGGCCCTTAAAACAAAAATGGCGTGGCGACTCCGGTTTTTTCGATTGGTTTTTCAAAGAAACGAAAAATTCAAAGTCCTTTCGGAAAAAATTGGCACATCATCACAGTGGCGACTCCGCTGGGGAGAAGCAAGCTTTTTCTAAAAAAATGATATTTGGTATATTGGTGGAAACCATTAAACTTCCCGTTATCGCCTCCTAACACGAGTCGGGGATAAATTGTGGTTTAACAATCCCACGTACCGGTATCATTGTTTTCAAAAAAAAAAAAAGGAAAAGCTTTTGAGGCTCAAGCTTCCGTCCCGGCATTAAAAATCATTTGTTGTGTGTGTTGATTTTTGCACATTTTCGTGTTGTTTTGGACGCCTCGGAAAAAGTCAAAATTTTGACTGTCGGAATCATGTCCCTAACTGTTGGAATTTTTGTGCTTATGTGCTTATGTGTTCATTAAATTTCAAAAAAAAAAATTTCAAAAAAAAATTTCAAAAAAAAAAGACTTTTCAAAAGGAAAATTTTCAAAAAAAAATCATGCATCATTCTTTTTAAGACACATGAAAAATTTCTATTTTACTCAGAAAAAGAAGATAGACTGCTTGCACACTACGCGCACGTGACCTTACACTGCACACTACGTCCCTAACCCGGGGAAATCCTTGTCGCGGCCCGTTTGGTCTTATTACGCCTCTCAGTGCGAGCACAGGACTACCCAAATATCCCATGGAGCCTCATGTCGACCATGCACTTGTCCGTGACACACTTTGTTCGAGACCCGGTTGGTTTTTAGTTTGGTCTGTGTCATGCCCTGTCTGTGTATAGACCTTTCCTTTCAAGCCTTTGTCGGCACACCGACTCAATATCTTTCGGGGACCCTAATCAGTCGAAGTCATGCCGGTTTTCCGCCGCAGACATTGACCAAGATATTGACCGGCGCCTTGACTTCGGCTCTGACTGGCACAAATTATACACTGACTCCCAGCATGACACTGAGTCATCAAGGATTAATGATTATTCCATGCCTAATTACGGTCTAATTGACGACAAGTCAAGATCAATTGTGGACATTCATCAGTCCAAATCATGCCGACCTTTTGTCGAGCCCTCGGACATGATCTTGACTTTGACGTCAGCTTTGTCTGTAATTTACATCGAATGCTCATTAAGACTCGATTACCCGCCAGACTTTTAGGACCGTTTTTCTTTGTCGGTGGGACCCGCTTGCCCTATAGGACCCTCGCCCGGGGCTGTCCACCCTGGGAGGTCGAAATACAGGTGGAATACGAGGGGCTTATAGACGTAGTGACGGGGCCCACTGGTCCAGGATCCGGAGTAGTTTGCGAAAAAGAGGAGCAATCTTTTCCAACCGATTAGGTTAATAAAACATGTTTTAAGTAAACAAGGACAAATAACTGCATGTTGCATGAGCCCAAAGCCCAAACACCTACCTTCCTTCATTCCCAAATCTCTGAACCCTCGTGCCTTTTCCCCCGCAGCTCCTCACAAAGGTTGGTTCCGGACACCGGGTCACCGTTTGATCAGTTGGGAAGAGTCAAGCGCATCATCAGCTTCGCCGTTCGACTCCGGGTTTCAGAATGTCTGCATCAGCCGGTAATGATGGGGATAACGTCACTCCGCCTCCCGGAATCCCTCAGACAGACCAGCATTGGATCCAGTTGGTAGAACAGATGAGACTTCGACATGAGGCTCAAATTGACGACCTTCTGGGGGTTGTCGCAAGTCATGGTTTGACTATCAGTCTCAATTCCGATGGCACTTTTACCGCAAAGAAGGAAGAAAGTTCTCCTCCTATTCTTAATCATCCCGGATATATCAAGATGCTACCCCAATATTCCTATGTCTCCACCGCCGGGACTCCCGCCCGTCGACTTACAAGGCAATTAGCCCCCAAACAGCAGTCCAAAGGGCCACCATTCCAAAAGCAGTCAGGGACGAAAGAGTTCGGCATACCGTCTGTTATCCCCTCTCAGAGTGACACCGATCCCACAGATATCAGCGTGGGTAATGAAGATCGAGAAGCAGTAGAGGAAATATGGTCAGCCATCAAAGCTCTTGAGGAACGCCAGAACAAACAGCAATCCTGGATTGAAGAGGCCACACGCCACTTTGGGACATTAGCAATCTCCCAACCGGATCGGCTCCCCGAAGGACAAACATGTGCCTGTTCCCAGGCTCTTAATACCTCTCATTATCCGGCGAGTCCAACCATTCGCTTCCCGATGAGCCCAACAACAGATCTCCCTACTCAGCCGGTTCAACTCAAAGTCATTCCAGCACCGCTCAACTGAGGCCCCAAGTCCACCACCAGGCGTAGAACACATTTGGTGGGATATCCGTGATCGCCCGTTGCCTTGAAAGGGACTATCGGGAGGCTGGATACACGAGGACCGTCCTCCTAAGAAGAAGAAAATTTCCTCCCAACAAAAATTGAAAGAGAGGTTCGAGGCCGCCGTGATACCGGTGTGTGGGTACGCTCGGGGAGCCATCCGGGATTTGATTACTATGTACTCTACTCCACCCACTCTTCCCCAAAGCAAACAGGGGAAGAAAAGCCGAAAAGCCTTGCCAACGATAGAACCGAGACCCTCGGACACCGGAATACGTAGATGCAGGTAATTTTACCGCCAATCAAATCTATCCCCAGCGGGATCGACGAGTTCGGTTGTCTAGCTCCCGAGTGTACAGGCAAAGAAAGACCAACGCCAGTTTGGCGCTCGCACTCAATCAATATGTTGAATGGGGACGGCAACCGCCACAAACGGCCTCAATGTAACCCAGGGGCTTCAGCAAAGGTACTACCTCGCAAGAAAAAGGCACGAAGTGACTGGCTTGATGACTCTCTATCTCGAGACAAGGACCAAATCTATGATCCCCACCTATATGGTAGCATGATCACCTTCTGCGACGAAGATTTGCCAAGAGATGTTTCCCAGCACAATGAAGCCTTGTACATCACTATTCGGCTCAACACCGTATCGCTCCCTGATAAGTGACTATTATATTGTCAATTATCCTAGTTTTTATATACTTTTACACAAATAAATCATCACTTTTTATTTAGTTTTTAGTATTTTTACTTACTTTTGCTATTTTATTAGATTTTACGTTTTTGGTATATTTTATACATTTCTAGACAGGTTTTAGGGTCATTTTATGACTAAAGGATACTTGGGCTAATTGGTCCGAAAGGATGGAGGAACACCAAGCAAAATAAGCACTCCAAGCTGAAAACCATTCGGAGCGGCCGTGCAGCAAAACCAGGAGCGGCCATTCATCATAGGCCATGGCCGGCCATCTTGGCCCATGGAGTGGCCGAGCACTGAAGTGACCTGGCCGTGCCAAACCAGGAGCGGCCGTGCAGCTGTTTTAGGAGCGGCCGTGCAAGTCTCCAAGATTCAAATTCAAAACTGGCGCCAAAGAGGACACGGCCGTGCAAAATCCTTGACACGGCCGTGCAAATCGTGACTGCAGATGTAAAGGCACCTTTTGATGGCACCCAATTGAAGAGTCTCCTCCCATTTATAAATAGGACCCTTGTAATCAGTCTTAGGATACGAATTCTTAGAGAGAAATTACTGATATTAGAGAGATAAAAGATACAAAGATTTATAACAACAATTTTCCAAAGGAGTTTGAAGATCAAAGTCATTATTTGTTCTTGGAATCACTTTGGAGGAAAAGCAATAAAAAGTGAAGCATTATTCTCGGCAATCATAAGTCTTTCTTACTCAATCTCTATTTATACTTTTGTTTATTTATGGCTTGTGAGTAATCCCCATATTCTTGGGGTTGGAAACTTCAAAAGCATGCTTATTCATCATTTAAAAATGTTTAGTCTTGTCTTCTTTCTTCATCTAAAACAATATCTTTATATTATTCTCTAAATGCCTTACATTTTGGCGATATCCAATTTGTATGATTCAGTCAATTGAGAGAAGTACCTAGCGGAGAATCTCGATTGACGGAACCATATAAAGAAACTAGGTTCATTGATCACGAGAGTAGTTCAATGGCCTAGGGATGTTCCTTTAATGGAAAGTATGTTGACTTCCGTCCTTAATGGATTCTTACTAATTATGGTCGGCTAGAGATAAGCCGGAATGCCCGTTTGTGACGGGCGGGGGCAAACATAAACGGATTTCTCAAACGGTTAGGACATAATTAGTGAAGAATACAAACGCTATTGTCTTAGCCCGAAATAGCGTAGGCTTAACATACCATCCTTGCTTTTTATGAAAACCTTTTATTTCTAAGACAATGACAATTTGATGAATAAGAATATGCGTATGATTTCCAATCCCGAGAATGCTTCGTTTTATAAGATTTCAATTAAAGTATTTTCTGTTTATGCTCTCTCTATTATTCTAAAACAAATTTTATCTACCCCAAATCTTTTCTATATTTTCTAAAGACAAAAATATCCCTTAAGTAAACCACTGTCTACGTGGGATCGGCTCGTACTTGCACCCGCTATATTACAATAGCCCGTGCGCTTGCGGATATAAAATAAACCGTTAGGTTTCGACCGAACAAGTTTTTGGCGCCGTTGCCGGGGACAACGGTTTACTTTTTATTTTTTTTGTCTTTACTACAAAAAATTTTTTAGTCTTTATTTTATTTTTACTATTTTGCTTTCTTGTCCTATAATCTGTTACGTTTAATTTTTCTTCAAGTGTTTTTCTTGTAGTTTATGAAACGGTCTCGGACATTCATTGACAACTTTGATCCGGAACCCGAAAGAAGCTTTCACGAAAGATTAAGAAGATTTAGAGAAACTCTACAAAACCACATGGACGGAGAACCGCAAACACCTGCTAGGACCCTACGGGACTTTGTTAACCCAAGTACCCCGGGAACTAGATCCCCTATTGTCGTGCCAAATGCCGGAGCGGCAAATTTCGAGATAAAGCCGCAATTATTGCACATGGTTATGAATAACCAATACAGCGGCACTGCCTTCGAAGATCCCCATCTACACATCCAAACATTCCTTGAATATTGTGATACTACACGTATTCAAGGTGTTACGGTGGAAGCAATCCGGATGCGCCTCTTTCCTTTCTCTCTCAAGGATAAGGCGAAACAATGGTTGAATTCGGTCCCCCAAAATTCATTAACAACATGGGACCAAATTCAAGAAGCATTCCTTGGTCGATTTTTCCCACCAAGCAAGGCGCCAGATACGAACAAAGATCACTAACTTCATCCAAGCGAGATAGTGAGACTTTGTACGACGCATGGGAACGGTTCAAGGAACTTCTCGAGAATGTGCCCCCACCACGGGCTTGAAAAGTGGTTGATTGTTCACACCTTCTACAACGGTCTCATTTTTAAAACAAGAGAGACCATTGATGCCGCTGCAGGAGGAGCATTGATGAACAAAGGAGTCGATGAGGCATACGACCTTATCGAAAACATTGCATTGAACCATTACCAATGGTCAAACGAGAGGGAGCAAAGAACAAGGTACGCCCGGTAAATATAATGTTGATGCAGTTACTCTTCTCTCCTCTAAAGTTGACATGCTTTTGAAAAAGTTTGAAAATCTTAATGTCAATCCTATTGCCAGTGTAAATGTGTTATGCGAACTATGTGGGTCTAACTCACATAGTACGGATAACTGCGAGTTACTGAGCGTTACTTCTAACGATCAAGTGAACTTCGTTAATTCTTTTGGGCAAAAAGGAGGAATGTATTCTAATACATACAATCCCAATTTTTTCTATAAGAATAACAACGTTCTTAACCCGCAATCATTTACACAACATCAAGGTCTTACATTTGGAAATTTCAATAATGCTTCAAAAATTTTTTATCCCCCTAAATCAAAATTAGATCTTTTAATGGATTTCATAATTGAAAGTAAAAATGAGCAAGAAAAGACTAATCTTTTGAATTTAGGGAATGCTTTAAGTTATTTAATGATAAATTTGATGACTTAGCCACCCATAATAAAATATTAAATGAGCATGCTAAAGCGGTGGTTACTAGAAGTGGGAAAGAGCTTATTGATTATCCACCTAAAGAGAGTAGCCCCATTGAAGAAAGTATTAGTCAAAATCCACCCATGGTCGAGACTAATGATGAGGATGATAAGGGGACGGAATCCCCTAAAATAACTAGAAATTTTGATCCGCCTATACCTTACCCTCAAAGATTGGTAAAGGCAAAACTCGATAAACAATTTGCAAAATTTTTAGAAGTTTTAAAATCTATCTACATTAATATACCTTTCACGGATGCTTTGCAACAAATGCCTTCTTATGCTAAATTTCTCAAAGATATTCTTTCTAACAAAAGGAAGCTAGAAGAAAATGAAAGCATTGCATTAACGGAGGAAGTAAGTCTTTGTTTTACAAAAAGGTTACCCCCAAAACTAAAAGATCCCGGTACTTTCTCTATCCCTTGTAATATAGGTAAATTTGATGTTGATAATGCTATCTTGGATCTAGGAGCTAGTGTAAGCCTCATCCCGCTTTCTGTAAGCAAGAAGATTGGTGTAGGAGAATTGAAACCTACAACCATATCCCTGCAATTGGCGGATCGTTCCATTAAATATCCAGTGGGTGTTATGGAAGATGTCCCTTGCCAAATCGGGAAATTAATCATCCCGGTAGATTTTGTTGTTCTCGAGATGGAAGAAGATAGTCATATTCCTGTAATTCTAGGTAGACCTTTCCTTGCCACAGCTGGGGCAGTTATAGACGTTAAACATGGTAACCTAACTTTGAATGTAGGAGATGATAAAATGGAGTTTAACTTGTCTAAATTCATGAGAAATCCTGATCTTGAGAACCCTTGCTTGAACATTAACATGTTAGAATCAATTAGCAAGGAATTAGAGTCCCCAATCTAAGGATCCGCTAGAAAAAGTCTTATAGATTGGAAAAGAACTTTGCATGATAATGACGATGAAGAAATTGCAAATTATACCATGCTTTTAGACACAGCAAAACCTAGTGGGGACAATGATTTCGAAAAGTTGGAGGCTACAGCAGAACTATCCAACAAAGAAGAAAAAGAGGTAGTTAAGGCGCCACAAGTCGAGTTAAAACCTCTTCCCGCAAATCTAAGGTATGAATTCATGGGACCTAACTCCACTTACCCTGTGATTATAAATGCTAGCCTAGGTCCTCTAGAAACGAGAAAAATTGTTAAATGAGCTTAGGTTGCATCAAAAAGCCATAGGATATACGATAGATGACTTAAAAGGAATTCATCCAAAAATTTGCATGCATAGGATTGATTTAGAGGAAGATCATAAACCTTCCATTGAACATCAAAGAAGACTCAATCCTAACATGAAGGAAGTAGTTAAAAAGGAAGTCCTTAAATTACATGACTCAGGCATCATCTACCCAATTTCAGATAGCAAATGGGTGAGCCCAGTTCAAGTTGTCCCTAAGAAGGGAGGAATGACAGGTCATTCGAAATGATAAGGATGAATTAATCCCAACAAAGCATCACGGGTTGGCGCATGTGTATAGATTACGAAAATTAAATAAAGCCACCCGAAAAGAGCACTTTCCCCTCCCCTTTATAGACCAAATGCTAGAAAGATTGGCCAAACATTCCCATTTCTGTTATTTGGACGGATATTGAGATTTTTCCAAATCCCTATCCATCTAGACGATCAAGAAAAAACTACTTTTACTTGTCCTTATGGTACCTTCGCTTATAGAAGAATGCCTTTCGGACTTTGTAATGCTCCCGCCACTTTTCAGCGTTGTATGATGTCCATTTTTTCCGAATACATAGAAAATATTATGGAAGTTTTTATGGATGATTTCTCTGTTTACGGATATTCTTTTGACGAATGTTTGGAGAATTTATCTAAGGTCCTACAACGTTGTGAAGAGGTCAATCTTGTTCTAAATTGGGAAAAATGCCATTTGATGGTAAATGAAGGGATAGTGATAGGACACATGGTGTCCAGAAAAAGGAATAGAAGTAGATAAGGCGAAAATCGAAATTATTGAAAAATTACCTCCGCCTACTAATGTTAAGGGTATAAGAAGTTTTCTTAGTCACGCCTTAGGATTTTACCGAAGCGTTTTATAAAAGATTTCTCAAAAATTTCTAAACCTTTAACTAATCTACTAATGAAAGATGCTTTGCATTTGTGTTTGATAGCCCTTGTCTTGAAGCTTTTAATAGGTTGAAGGAAGCTTTGATTTCCGCTCCTATCGTACAACCACCCGATTGGGATCTCCCTTTCGAAATAATGTGCGATGCAAGTGATTTCGCGGTCGGAGCTGTTGCAGGACAGCGAAAAGACAAGAAAACGCACGCAATATATTATGCCGGCCGAACCTTGGATGAAGCACAAATGAATTATGCCACCACGGAAAAAGAGCTTTTGGCGTAATATTTGCTATGGAAAAGTTTCGGTCATATTTGGTGGGATCAAAGGTAATCATATACACGGATCACGTTGCAATTAGATACTTGTTGACGAAGAAGGATGCAAAGCCAAGATTAATAAGGTGGATCCTTCTCCTCCAAGAATTCGATTTGGAAATCCGTGATAAAAAGGGGACGGAAAATTTGGTCGCGAGATCATTTATCCCGCCTTCCTAAAGAATTAGAAATTTCCGATAATTATGACCTTCCCATTGATGATTCATTTCCGGATGATCATCTTCTTGCTATAAACAATGTCGAAATTCCTTGGTTTGCGAGACATTGTTAACTATCTAGCATGTAAGATTCTTCCTCAGGAAAATGAGTTATCAACAAAAGAAGAGATTTTTATCGAAATAAAAAAATACTTTTTGGGAAGATCCGCTCCTCTTTAGACATTGCGCGAAGACGGAATCATTAGGCGGTGTGTACCTAATGAAGAGATCAAGGACATTGTATCATTGTCATTCATCTCCTTATGGCGGTCATGCAAGCCTGACCAAAACCGCCGCCAAGGTTCTTCAATCGGGTTTTTTCGGCCCACGCTCTTTAAAGATGCTCGAAATTTTGTCATCTCTTGTGGCCAGTTGCCAATGAACCGGCTGACATTTCAAGGAGGAATGAAATGCCTCTCAATAATATTACGGAAGTTGAGATTTTTGACGTTTGGGGTATTGATTTCATGGGACCTTTCCCGCATCTTTCAACAATAATTACATTTTGGTAGCAGTGGACTACGTCTCAAAGTGGGTGGAAGCTATAGCATCTCCAACAAACGACTCAAAAGTCGTCATGAAGCTTTTCAAGGATACAATTTTCCAAGATTTGGGGTTCCAAAAGTCGTCATAAGCGACGGAGGGTCACATTTTTCGCACCGCCGGTTTGATGCTTTATTAAAAAGTACGGAGTCTATCATAAAAACAGGCACGCATATCATCCTCAAACAAGTGGGCAAGTGGAAATATCAAATCGAGAAATAAAGTGGATCTTGGAGAAAACGGTAATAAGTTCAAGAAAGGATTGGTCAATAAAATTGAACGATGCTTTATGGGCTTATCGCACCGCTTTTAAAACACCTATCGGAACCACTCCTTTTCGATTGGTTTATGGAAAGCCATGTCATTTACCAGTGGAACTTGAGCATAAGGCATATTGGGCAATCCAAGCCCTAAACTATAACTTGCCAGAAGCGGGTGAAAAGCGGAGACTACGAGTTACAAGAGCTTGAAGAACTGGAGTATGAAGCATACGAAAGTGCCAGATTATACAAGGAGAAAACAAAAAAAATGGCATGATGCTCATATAATGAGAAGGGATTTTAAAGAAGGGGACATGGTATTACTTTTTAATTCTCGTTTAAAGCTTTTTCCAGGAAAATTAAAATCAAGATGGACGGGCCCATATCAAGTGCGTAAGGTATATCCATACGGAGCCATCGAAATTGGGAACGAAACACAAGGAGATTTTAAAGTAAACGGGCAAAGACTGAAACACTACATAACCGGAGATCCAATCGGAGTGGTTTCATGTATTACTTTGGGCGAACCTACCTTCAAGTGATCCATTTTAGTAAGTTTTCCCTTTACCCTCCTAGATTTAGCATTGTTCCTTGAAACATTGAGGACAATGTTCATTTCAAGTGTGGGGGGGTAAATCTATCCTTTAATTTTTCGCTTTCTAGTTTTTAAATTTTACTTGCTTTCTAGGATAGATTTAATCGCTTTCTAGTATAATTTTTCTTTTTTAACTTAGTTGCATTTTTTTTCTTTTGTATGCATGTATAATAGTATATAAAAAAAAAAAATCCCTATGATGATCAAAAATCATTATCATTATGCTTGCCATTTGCCCTAGTATAAATGCCTTTATCTTTCCTCTCATATTTTCTATACACTTAGAAATCTATAAAAAGGAAAAGTATAAGGGATCTTTTTAGGAAATAATTGAAAGCCTCATAAGTTGGTATAGCACAATATAGAATCTCATCAAGAAAAATGCATTTGATTAGAAGGAATTCTTTTATGCTTGGTCATTTATGCAAACTTTGAATATATTCCTTTAAGATTGTACATTTTTTATCTTTATTAGATATTTATTCCCTTTTTAGAAGCACATTTTTGTTTGCATCCCTTGAATCACACCCTTTCATAATTTCCATCCTTCCATTTTTTTCAAATCAAGTCAAAGTAAAACACTTCTATCTTATTGCTAAAAAGAGTGACAATTGTCACCAAGCCTTAAAAGCAAAAAGAATCATATTATCTCCTAAGTAACTCGGGGCACGGCGTTCGCTGCGACGATGCTTCCTTGCCAAACGGGAGTAATATCCAAAAGTATTCTTGATCTAAGTATTAGGAACATGGGGCTCGCAACCACAATGTCTCCTACTTGAAAGGATCAAAAATAACTTAGGTCTTTTGCAAAAATATAACACGTACAAAAATAAGATAAATTTGTTTGACTTTGACGAGATTTTTCCACTACCATCATCCATTCTTCACCCTTGTGATTCAAGAATGTAATCCAATTCTTGAACTTCTAAATTATGAATAAATGTTTATACCTTCTCTTGTACGTCTTAAAGAAATAAAATTCATCTTTTCTAAAAAAAAAAATCACTCTAAAAAGTGATAAGCTTTTTCTACCAAGAAATAAAACTAAAGATTCTTCCTTCTAGCATGCTTTACTTGGTCAAAATTCTATATATGCTATATTAGGTTATTGTCTTGCCTTTTATCTCTTTAAAATACCCCTAAAATATTTCTTCCTAAAATAAATTTTTAAAGGTATTCAAAATATGATTAGATAGATAAAGGCATTATCTACAAGGCATTTAAGGGCTTGCTACTTTATTTACGAGGGATCAATCGTATTTTTCTCCCTCTCAGTATTTCATTCTAAGTTTGTAGGGAACAAGCAAAGGCTTAAGTGTGGGGAGTTTGATAAGTGACTATTATATAGTCCAATTATCCTGGTTTTTATATACTTTTACACAAATAAATCATCACTTTTTATTTAGTTTTTAGTATTTTTACTTACTTTTGCTATTTTATTAGATTTTACGTTTTTGGTATATTTTATACATTTCTAGACGGGTTTTAGGGTCATTTTATGACTAAAGGATACTTGGGCCTAATTGGTCCGAAAGGATGGAGGAACACCGAGCAAAATAAGCACTCAGTGAAAACCATTCGGGGCCGTGACCGCCGTGCATCATAGGCCAGCTGGCCGGCCATCTTAGCCCGTGGGTGGCCGAGCAACCTTTGAAGTGACTAATGGCCGTGCCAAGACCGGGCTTAGCGGCCGTGCAGCTGTTTTAGGAAGCGGCCGTGCAAGTCTCCAAGATTCAAAATTCAAAGGCGGCGCCCAGAGGACACGGCCGTGCAAAATCCTTGACACGGCCATGCAAATCGTATTTGACGGGATGTAAGGCACCTTTTGATGGCACCCGATTGAAGAGTCTCCTCCCATTTACTTGCAATAGGACCCTTGTAATCGAGTCTTAGGATACAAATTCTTAGAGAGAAATTGCGATATTAGAGAGATAAAAGATACAAA